>OY726517.1:55063865-55663865 GCA_963383655.1 Bathymodiolus septemdierum | reverse complement strand
TAAAGTTTGTTGTATTTTTGTAGTTTATATTTTAAATTTCAATTTAACCAAAATCTTTCTGTGAATTTTACCTTTTAAACATAACCAAGGATTTATATAGTAGGAAGGATATGAAACTCGTATTTTCTCGCTTTATCTCGCATGGCGAGATTTTATGTTACTCACATTGATTTTTTCTGTATCACCCGTCATACACGTAAAATAAAAAAAGTAGAGTTTCATGCATCTAAAAACATATCAAAAATGATCAAACAAAGTAACCAATCACTCCAAGTTTTGTGATATACATTGAATACACTCTAAACTACACATTTATACACTTTGGTGTGTCGATTTCATGTAAACAATGAAGTTTATTGATTTCTAAATAGGCCACCCCCATTTCTGCCCAGAACTCCGCCATTTTGACAAATGATGTAAACAATCCTTAATAAATACAAATTGGGAGCACTGTTTTCATTAAAACTCCTACTTAACATTGAAAAATATTAGATTATCACAAAAATGATGGTTCCGCTTCAATATTCGGTATGATGAGTGAAGAGGAGTTTGAAATTTAAATTCGAGCTTTGACAGCCCATGAAGGTCAAAAGGGCAAATCGATTAATGTCAATTATTGATGAGATACGGGTGATGCATCTACAAAAAGTCGATACTTTATCAATGATCATTGATTGGTATTTAGAACAAATATTTTCACTTTATTCCTGTAATTATGGTTTTATATACTTACAAATGCTAGTTTAAAATGTTGAAGCGATGAAAATTTCCACCGTTAACCAAGGCACGCACATCGTCAACGAATTGCACTATGGGTAATCTCGCCACGCAACATACTTACATGCAATCTATGTTAAATCTCCCGAGATTCATATCCTTCTTACTATATAAATCCTTGACACAACATAAATTGTTGTATTTTATCTTTTAAATTTATAATAAAGTCTGTTGTATTTTTGTAGTGTATTTTTTAAATTAAAAAAAAAAAAAAAATCTGTATGTCAATAGCCTCATATTAGCATTAATTTTTTTTTAGATTATTTCTCATATTTTTGATACAATGTAGGTAAGAAAATATTTTGATAAGGCTGTAAATAAATGTTAAATACAAACTTGACATGACTTAACTTAAAAATAAATTCACTGTATATAGTGCACTAAAAGCAATTTGACAACTAAAGAAAAGAAAAAAAAACTTCCCCACGCCAAAAATACATGGAAAATCCATGGTGTTCCTACTAAAGGAAGCTGATACAAAGAGAAGAAGAAGAAGTTAGTTAACTTATATGTCAATATCATGAACTTTGGCTTTGTACTTACCTTATTTACATTTGTATCTGTATCATATCTTTTTTTTCCCACTATATTTAAGTTATAATCGAGTTTTCTGATGGAATGTCTATAATTGTCTTTTCGTCTTAATTCTGTCTGTCCTTCAATATACAACTTCACATTAATTATCCCTTTGATATCTTCTAAATTTTCTGTTAACTATCTTTATCTAACATTTTGTACATTTTCCTTTGAATTTAAAGAAAATAGCCTGTCTGATACAAGATGTTATATCACCACCTTGTGGTGATAAAAGAATGGCACAATTTTGCACGAGATCTTCTCTTGCGAACTATTTTGTCATGACGTCATATCATTGGAATGCGGGGTAAAACACATCAATGTGAGCAACGTTAACAAAACAATAGAATGAACGGCAACAAATAAATGTGATGTCATGCACAAAATGCAGTCTCCCTCAAGAGTACTATACAAATTTGTTAATCTTATTTCGACCCTTGTTATTTGCTTAAAATTTGTTTTTATTGAAATGTTAGATAAACTTATTACATACATAGTGTGTTTGTACAAGACTTTGTATCAGGTCTTGCCTGTTGTGTGAACAAACCGCATCACAACTCGTCGCTATCGCGACTCGTAGTGATACTGGTTCACACAACAGGCTCGACCTGATACAACGTCTTGTACCACCACACTGTGTATGTATCTGTAAGGGTACGTTGTAGTCACCAATTCTAGCTTATATCCAACTAAAGTTGTAACTGACTCTGATATAATTGTTTATATATGTTTATGCATAAAATCACACTACATTGTAATAATTGTATGAAATTGTGGTTTTTAATTGAAAAAAATATCAATATTATTAATTTTCTAAATTTTTAAGTAACATGGACATGGTTAAGAATAGTTGCTGCAGTGTAGTGATGACTTTTGTTTTACAATACTGTCGAGTCCGGTGTGTTGAAATCAGACATATTGATCTAATTATCTTGTGAAAATGGATTTGATTTTTAGATTTTTTTTTGGTTTTTATAAAGAAAGTACTGTGTATTATCGTTTGTTATTATTTATTTTCAGGATGCATCCTAGATGAATATAGATAATTGGTACATATTTAGGTTGATGAGGATGGGCTGTATTTGTGGTAAAGAAGCCCTCAGAATCAACAACAGAAGTTTCTATCTTAGATCAAGATTAGGTGAAGGGTAGGTAGAAATCAGAGGTCAAAGGTCAGTTCCTTGTGACAAGTCAGGTTTTCTCTGGATACTCCGGTTTCCTCCTCCAATAAAACTGATATAGCTGAAATATTGTTGAAAGTGGCATTAAACACCATAAACCAAACCCAAACCTAATTAGCATTTAAGCTGTACACATGATTCAATAAAGAAAAAAATTATATGATGAAGACATACTGATATAATAAAAGAAAAACCAGAAAGGTGTTAAAATTCTATCAATTAAAATAAGACAACGATACGCCAGTTTAGTGATTATGCACGCCAGTTTAGTGATTATGCACACCAGTTTAGTGATTATGCACGATGAAGAAGTCTTTTGATTGATTCATGTTTATACTAACCACAAGAAAATTATGTAGGATCGTTTTATTTTATAATTGTGATTGTTGTTTAACACCAAATTTTTCAGCTATATCATAATGAGAATAAGTTACATCTGATGAGATGATAATGATGTCTTCTTTGTACTAGACCAACATGCTTAATTGGAACTTTATTGGCTAGCAAACTGAAACAACAAACTGCTGGTAGACTGTCCACTCTGACACATCCTGCTTCCGAGTCAACCAGTCTTTGCTCTTTCTCCTTAATGCATGCTTAGCAGAGAAGCAGCACATACCAATTTAATAGTCTTTAATTGACCCGATCACAGCTTGAAACACAGTATACTGCACCTGATGCAAGCACACTATCCATTACACCACCAGTGTGGTATTTATTGTTATTTGTTAATTCATAGTGCTGTATCATGTACACCACATCATTTGCAGGAAAACATTCAACAGGAAGCTAAGCCATTTAGTTCCTCATTCATGATTTATCACCGGGTTTGTAACTAGATTAACACGATGGGTGCCACTAGTGGAGCAGGAACTGCTTACACTTCTAGAGCACCTGAGTTTATCCCCGTTTTTAATGGGTTTCATGTTACTTGATCTTTAGTTTTATGTGTATGTGTTGTAGATCGTTTTTTGTCCTTTTTCTTTTGGCCATTGTGTTGTGTGGTCGTCTTCGATTTAGTGATTCTGATTACCCCTTTGATATCTTCAAGCTCTTCTTAGTTATAAATATATTTATTTTGTTTCCGTATTTGGGCAAAGCAATTTGTATTATTCGACTAAAATTTTTACTTAAGCTTTGAAAATGTCAAATGCACTGACCATAATTCTACTCGCCTCAGGTCAGCGCTTATGGTGAACACTGTGCATGTATATTGACCTCATAGAAGGTGCAAGAACATGTGTAGATTATGTTCTGTTTATTGTAGAGGATTCAGCTATGTTGACCTGATAGAAGACGCTAGAACACATAAAGATTATGCTCTGAAGAGAATAACATGTCATTCTAAAGAAGAAGAACAATTAGCTTTACAAGAGGTTGAATTAATGAAAACATTCCAGCATCCAAACATCATTCCTCTGAAAGAATCCACTGTCATTAAAGTTAATCAGTATTCTAAACATTTAGACATTGTCAGTGAAGTTCTCATAGTAATGCCTTATTATTCAGTAAGTTATTCTAAACATTTAGACATTGTCAGTGAAGTTCTCATAGTAATGCCTTATTATTCAGTAAGTTATTCTAAACGTTTAGACATTGTCAGTGAAGTTCTCATAGTAATGCTTTATTATTCAGTAAGTTATTCTAAACATGTAGATGTTGTCAGTGAAGTTCTCATAGTAATGCCTTATTATTCAGTAAGTTATTCTAAACATTTAGACATTGTCAGTGAAGTTCTCATAATAATGACTTATTATTCAGTAAGTTATTCTAAACATTTAGACATTGTCAGTGAAGTTCTCATAATGACTTATCATTCAGTAAGTTATTTTAAACATGTAGACATTGTCAGTGAAGTTCTCATAGTAATGCCTTATTATTCAGTAAGTTATTATAAACATGTAGACATTGTCAGTGAAGTTCTCATAGTAATGCCTTATTATTCAGTAAGTTATTCTAAACATGTAGACATTGTCAGTGAAGTTCTCATAGTAATGTCTTATTATTCAGTAAGTTATTCTGAACATTTAGACATTGTCAGTGAAGTTCTCATAGTAATGCCATATTATTCAGTAAGTTATTCTAAACATTTAGACATTGTCAGTGAAGTTCTCATAATAATGACTTATTATTCAGTAAGTTATTACAAACATGTAGACATTGTCAGTGAAGTTACCATGGTAATGCCTTATTTTTCAGTAAGTTATTCTAAACATGTAGACATTGTCAGTGAAGCTCTCATAATAATGACTTATTATTCAGTAAGTTATTCTAAACATTTAGACATCGTCAGTGAAGTTCTCATAATAATGACTTATTATTCAGTAAGTTATTCTGAACATGTAGACATTGTCAGTGAAGTTCTCATAGTAATGCCTTATTATTCAGTAAGTTATTCTGAACATGTAGACATTGTCAGTGAAGTTCTCATAGTAATGCCTTATTATTCAGTAAGTTATTCTGAACATGTAGACATTGTCAGTGAAGTTCTCATAGTAATGTCATATTATTCAGTAAGTTATTCTAAACATTTAGACATTGTCAGTGAAGTTCTCATAGTAATGCCTTATTTTTCAGTAAGTTATTCTAAACATGTAGACATTGTCAGTGAAGCTCTCATAATAATGACTTATTATTCAGTAAGTTATTCTAAACATTTAGACATCGTCAGTGAAGTTCTCATAATAATGACTTATTATTCAGTAAGTTATTCTAAACATGTAGACATTGTCAGTGAAGTTCTCATAGTAATGCCATATTATTCAGTAAGTTATTCTAAACATGTAGACATTGTCAGTGAAGTTCTCATAATAATGACTTATTATTCAGTAAGTTAATACAAACATTTAGACATTGTCAGTGAAGTTCTCATAGACAATGCATTATTATATTTGATAAATTATTCCACACATGTAGACATTGTCAGTTAAGTTATGGCTTAATGTTCAGTCTCATTCCACACGTTGGTAAGCCACCATTGTGGTGTAATGATTAGCATGCTCCCCGTGAGTGCAGTAGAACTTGGGTTCAATCCCAGCACTGGTTAAGCCAAAGACTATTAAAGCTGGTATTGTTGCTTCTCAGCTAAGCACACATTATTAAGGAGTATGAACAAAGATTGGTTAGCTCTGAGTTTGGATAATGTCTTAGAATGGAGTGACATGTCGATCTGTTGTCAGCTCTTTTAGTGAGTTAGCACTAAAAATGAAATTCGAGTGTCGGTTTAATACAAATGCACCTTATCATCATCTCATTAAAAAGTAACTTGTTCTTGCCATGATATGGCTAAAAAAAATGCTCATGTGGTGTTAAAAATCAATCACTCGCTCACACTTCATTACAATGTGTGCGGTGAAATCCTCAACCTTAGGTAAGTGTTAGGGAAATATTAACACTACTGGTGGGCCTATGGGTGTTCATCCAAATCAGTGGCATTAGGCTTCAAGTCAGTAGTCAAAGCGCTTACCCACATGGCCTTCTAGTCCACTTCAAATTGTTTAGAAATTAAGAGATGTGTGTTATATACATGTACTCGTGACAGTATTTTCATTGTTTTATTATTTCATTATGTGTTCATAAATAATAATAAAAAATTAAAGAACAACCGTTTGGATTGATTTATTTGCAAAATACCTATAGTATTGAAAATGCACAAATATTACTGTCATTTTGTGGTTGCAAAGATTCAAATTGTAACACGAAAATTCTATTTTCATATCTTCATAATATTTTAAAATTAAGAGAGAGGGTCTATATTAACAACAACAGAAGACCAGAAATAAATATCAGAAGAGAAGATATGTATCAACATTGGTAAATTTATATCAAGAGGGGAGGGGGGGGGTTCACATTAACCCATTTAACCCCACCACATTTCGTGCCTGTCCCAAGACAGGATCTGGATTTCCAATGTCATATGTCGTGGTCTTTTATTTTGTTCTGTGAGTGAAGGTGGGACAGTGATTGTTCATTGTGTTGATATTGGTGGAATTGTTGACCACCGTTGTTTTTAACTATCTTTCATTATGTTATTTAATTTACAGAGAGGGTCCTTACAAGAGTTAATAGAAAGAATGAGTAAGAAATCAGAGAAGTTTTCAGAAGAGAGGATTTGGTCATTGTTTCGTGGTATATGTCAGGGAGTCAGTGTGTTCCACAAAAACAGTCCTCCGTATGCTCATAGGTGAATATTGTTCAATATACATACAGATTAATACATGGGCATTTCCATATTGGCCTGGTTATCATCGTGAGACCCCCATATTGGCCCGAGACGGAGTCCAGGGCCAATATGGGTCTCGGGATGATAACCAGGCCAATATGGAAATGCCCATGTATTAAACTATGTATTACATACTTCCGACATCTAGAAAAGAGACGCCCATATTGGGCTGAGACGAAGTCGATGCCCATATTGGCCCAGGCCAATATGGGCCTCGATATGGAAATGATCTTGTAGTAATCCGATAACCGGTTATTTTCCCGGGAGGTGAAAATATGGACAGTTTACTTCCGGTCATATTGGTCATAAAAAAATGAATTTATAATTTATTTGAACTAAAGTATGTAATAAATGTGCATATACCATCACCACACGATTATGAAACTATAATTCTATAATGGTTTGTCACTATGATCAGCGAATTGGTGCTGCAGTGTTCTAACAATGTGAGTTTTGAGAACAACATTTTTAAATTGTCAGCCAAATAAAATCCAACTAATATTAATAATCATTATTAAATGAAAACGAAAATCAATCATCAATGAAGAAAGTGACGAGTGCTGGCTAAATCACTGTAATGATGCGTTTTCATGAATTTTCAGCTATATACATGTGTATAAAATATTGAATATATAACTGAGAACCCTATCAGGGTCCAGTGGGGGTAGATATATCATGTTGTTGTAACTTGCTTGTGATGAGATGATTATATAAGTATATATTTATATATTTCAATACAATAGAAAATACAACTAGTAAGGTAGTCCCAACCACAATAACTGGTTCCATGTGTATGATATATTGATGTATTAGAAAGGAAAATATACCGTTTCTTGGTTCAACTGGTTTGAACTGCAGAATTTAAAAAAAAAACCTTGTATGGCTTTTCTTGAACTGACTTAGACAGAAATAATTATCATCCTACATCATGCAGAAAGGATATGTAAAAAGTTTTCAGATTTTTTTTTTAATTTGCTTGCTTGTTCCTATGTATTTTGAATTAAAAAAAATCCATAGCAGAAGACGTCAGTTTATTGGGAGTACTTCCACTTTAGCGGACCCCACAAAAAATACAGGAAATAGTAGTAAATACGTGTATATAACCCTTACCCTGCACGTTGATTATTACAATATCTGACTTCCGGGGTCTGCCAAAGAAGATTTTACCCGTTGATTGTAAATTATCATATTTGTTTTCAGGGATATAAAGATGGCCAACATAATGTTGTCAGATGATGGAACAGCCATCTTGATGGACTTAGGTTCTGCTAACAAAGCACGGGTTGAAATTAAAACTCCATCGCAATCACACATTCTACAGGTACAGAATTATCGTTATACACATGTAAGACAGAAGTCAGTTGCACATTCTGTAGCAGGTACTATCGTGGTCGCGATCATATGGTAGTTGGATATACAACAAACCTGTGCAATCAGTGTCTATCACCACTGACGTTGTGAGTTCGAACCCCGTTCATGGCAAGGTGTATTCAATACAACATTATGTGGTCAGTGGTTTTCTCCAGGTACTCTGGTTTACTCCACCAATATAGCTGACCGCCGTGATATAACTGAAATATTGTTGAAAGTGGCCATAACCTAAACCAAACCACATTCTGTAGGTAGAAGCTACATTTGGAGGTATTGTTTCCATTCAGACACATTATCCTCATCCTGGACCAGCCTTTTTTTGCTCCTTGCTTATGAATGCTGCATACTTTGTAGAGAAGCAACAAAATATCCATTTTTTTTGTCTTTGGTTTGACACAACCTGGACTCGAACCAACAACCTACTGCATTCGAGACAAGCAAGCTAACCATTACTCCACCGATCTGGGTAGCAGAAGGTGTCGGATGAAAAAAATATATTCTGCTACCAGCATGACATCTTATTTTCTGGTAACTCTTTCATATGTTTTATTTACCAATTGAGATTTGTTAAGCTAGTTTGAACTAGTTGTTAATCAGTTCACTTGTCTTATTTCATATAAGATATTCCTTTATATGAAGGGGCTGCCATGGTCGTGATCGTAGGATTTACACTAATGAGTACTCGATACAACATTATTTGATAAAGTTTGTCAGTGACTTGGGACATGTCAGTGGTTTTTTCCGGATACTCGGGTTTCTTCCTACCAATAAAACTGACCGCCACGATATAACTGAAATATTGTTGAAAGTGGCGTTAAATACCATTAAGCATTTAAGCCAACCTTTATATGAATTAATGCAATTTTTTTTGCGGAATACTGTGTTAATGCAGTGACTTGAAATATAAAGCTCACCTTTGTCACAGTTTCTGAGCTTCGTACACATAATTTATTTTAATTTTTAGATACAGCACTACATCTTGTCATCTTTGTCGATTTGACAGGGGGTTAGGGTATTGATACTTTACTCCACTTTCAACAATATTTAAGTTATGTCGTGGAAATCAGTTTTATTGGTGGAGCAACCTGGAGAAAACCACCAACCTATCGCAAGTTACTGACAAACTTTATCACATAATGTGGTATCGAGTACACCTGAGCAGGATTCAAACTCACAACTTTAGTGATGATATGCACTGATTGCATAGGTAGTTGTAAATCAAACTTACCATATGATCACGACCCTGATGGCCCTCTCAGTTTGACAGTACTTGATGTGTAGAAAGTATATTTTTAATGCAAGAGTTTCAATACAACACTAAATATAGGAGAAATAGTTTTACTACGTCCACCATCAATAAAATTAACCATGATACTTACTGTATTTTGTTTTGAAGGATGAGGCAGCTGAGAGATGTTCTATGTTCTACAGGGCACCAGAACTATTTAATCCAGATTTAGGATCCAGTATAGATGAGAGAACAGATATATGGGTAAATTTTGTAGCAATTCATTTAATTAAGGGGTCATCGTGGCAGTGATCGTATGGCAGTTGGATTTACAACTACCTGTGCAATCAGTTCTATTACCACTGATGTTGTGAATTCGAATGTCGATCAGGGCGAGGTGTACAACATTATGTGATAAAGTTTGTCAGTGACTTGCGACAGGTCGGTGGTTTTTTCTGGGTCCTGCAGTTTCCTCCACCAATAAAATTGACCGTCATGATATAGCTGAAATATTGTTGAAAGTGGCGTTAAACACCATAAAACCAAACCAAACCATTCAATAAAACTTTTTGAAAGAAAACATTAAATTTTATAAAGGTTTACCCATGTATATATTTCCCACTTTTCAGATATTTTGTCCTTTTCATTCATTTTTGATTAGTTCTGACATAATTTTTTACAGAGAAGATATAAGGTTTATTGTAATATATGATATCTTTTATTAAATACAGTATTTGTTATTGATAATTTGTACATTTTTTTCTTTGATCTCACCGAGTGATATTATCTGTATCAACGAACTGACTCTGATACTGAAAATGTATAGGTCAGGGAGACATCAAACACATGATGATGTTACTGGTAAAAACAATATCATCAGTTTTGTATGCTGACAAACATCACTAGTATCCCAGCTCATCCTATCGGTCTCAATGCGATACTAGTGATAACCTTCAAAACTGTCATTATTCTATATATATCTTAGTTTATTATATAATATGTTAGGGGTATTCCCTTATCTTCTTCCAAATACAAGACTAAACTCGAAGGTATTTTTAGTAGTGTATTTTCTAATTTCAGTCATTAGGATGTATATTATATGCTTTAGCCTATTTGGCCTCCCCATTTGAGAGTGACTACAACCATGGTGGCAGCATAGCTCTTGCAGCCCAGAGTGGCAGAGTTAAATTCCCAGAAGATGCAAAAGGGTATGTAATTAGAAATTTATGGGGAGATAACTCTATATATTAAATGGGACATAATTTTAGATGTTAAAGAGAGGAGTAATTCTAGATTACTAAATTGAAAACACAAATTTTATATTTTAAGATGTTTTTTTTAATTATTGCACAATATGGTTCTATAAAGGCATGGCAAGTTTATTCATTATCATCCATTGTCCATTAACTATTAAACTAGGAGCTGTCGTGATTGTATGGTAGTTGGATTTACAACTACCTGTGCAAACAGTTCATATCACCACTAAAGTTGTGATTTTGAATTGTGCGCATGGCGAGCTGTACTCGATACAACATTATGTGATAAATTTTGTCAGTGACTTGCAGCAGGTCGGTGGTTTTCTCCGGATACTCCACCAATAAAACTGACCGCCATGATATAACTGCAGAAAGTGGTGTTAAACACTATCCCCTCTTTTTCCATGAATTATTCATGTAAAGGCTGAGTTTCCTTCTACATATTGGACATAGTGGTTTAGTGGTTAAAACAATTACAAGTCTGTAACAAACATGATTGTCACCAGTATAGTATCAAGCCGTTGTCATGGTGAGGTGTGTATGATTTGTACCTTAGGTGAGAAAGTTTACAAGTTAATTAAAATCACATATCTCACTTGCTCCCCTTAATCACAGAGATTTGAAATCTCATGCGAGTGACCCTATGTTACCAATGAAAATGATGGTTAAGTGACTATGAAAGCATTTTATTTTAATATTAAACTGCTTTGTTTGCCATGAGCATTTCGCTTGGTAAAAAAAAGTCATAACCCGTATTTATCATATAATTAAATATTCGTGACATAGGGTGCATGTGGTGCATAATGTGGTGCATAATGGTGTTTCTTCTGATCTCTCACGCTGTGATATATCAGTAAAGGGGAACAAGGTTAATTACCAATGCTAATTTGTTTTGTTTGTGAAATCCAGCTTCCTCCAGCACTAAATGTGGCCTTGTGGTCATAAAACTTTCTAGTTCAGTCTTTGTGTTGAGTCACAATGAAACAGCTGATCAGAACACTGTATCCAGTATAATGTTCGTACTCAAATGTTTAATTATCATTCGTCCTGGCCCTACGATCACAAACTTTTCCAAAATTGTCCAATTGAAGCACTGAATTTATTCGAAACAGTGCTCTGATTGACCAAGGCATATGGTCATACTTTTTGAGCACAAGTTTTGTTCTCGAACTCCAAACATTTGTAACAATAAGTCCTGATCTAATAGCCATAAAACTTTTGAGCATAAGTTTTTACTTGTACTAAAAAAATAAGCCAATCAGAACACTGCTTCAAAAAAAGATTTTGTGCTGATTGGACAATTTGGAGTACAAGAGCAAAAATCTTAAAGTATTATGAGCCTAAGTGCTGGTCTCAACAATTATATCTCAATTAAAAATTCTAATCACATTTGTAACATTAATCAAACTTTGGTGGGTTTTTTTTTTAAATTTCTTTCAGATATTCAAAGTCGTTACAAGACACAGTTCTCTTATTGATGAAAGTAAATCCAGCGGAGCGTCCATTTATAGATGACGTTATACAACACATAGACCAAGTCTCCTATACATCACAAAATCGAGTGTAGTACATTATATTACACTAACAGTAAATACTGAATGTGTAGTACATTATATTACAGTAACAGTAAATACTGAATGTGTAGTACATTATATTACGAATTTAGTTTGTTACACATATTTTCATTGATTCTTCAACCCAGAATGTCGGCATATATTCGGAAAACAGACCGGGTATATATTTCAGTCCCTAAAAACGATTAAAACATTACGCTTCACTGAATCAATGGTATAATACGGAATAATAACTGTATTTTTACCAAATTAAATGCTGTTTTCAATACTCAAAACGGCTGCATGAACAAAAAAATATTACAACGATTAATTCCGTCACAAATACCTGATCGATTCAGCAAACTCCTATGTTCCACGGCTGTACCATAACAAATAAACAAAACGTTGAGCCTTGAAAACTTTCGACGTCATGGGGCCACACCAAGGTTATATTTACATGTTGTTAACATTTAAATTATTGAAACTGTTTCGCAAACCCGTTGTTTTGTTATGTGATATATTAATGTTATATTTATAAAGTTTATAAAATTTACTACATATGAAACTGTATTGATTTAGAAATTTAGTACACTATTTTCCTTCATGAGACACCCTATGCATGAAATATGACGTGACACATATTTTGACGCATTGAAGAATGACGTCAAAGGTACGGAAACGGACATCTAGAGATACGAAAAATGAAAATAAAAGAGGCAAATTTATTTAATACAGTTGGATGTTGTAAAAAAAAAAGGTTAAATCCGTAATATATCTGTTATTCAGCTATCAGACAGGGTATATAATGTGACATTCCCGGCTTATGATATATATTCCCTTCAGCTGTGCCTCGGGGAATATAGATCCTAAGCCGGGAATGTCACATTATATACCCTGTCTGATAGCTGAATAACATATAATATTACAATAACAGTAAATACTGAATGTGTAGTACATTATATTACAATAACAGTAAATACTGAATGTGTAGTACATTATATTACACTAACAGTAAATACTGAATGTGTAGTACATTATATTACAGTAACAGTAAATACTGAATGTGTAGTACATTATATTACAATAACAGTAAATACTGAATGTGTAGTACATTATATTACAGTAACAGTAAATACTGAATGTGTAGTACATTATATTACAATAACAGTAAATACTGAATGTGTAGTACATTATATTACAGTAACAGTAAATACTGAATGTGTAGTACATTATATTACAGTAACAGTAAATACTGAATGTGTAGTACATTATATTACAGTAACAGTAAATACTGAATGTGTAGTACATTATATTACAGTAACAGTAAATACTGAATGTGTAGTACATTATATTACAGTAACAGTAAATACTGAATGTGTAGTACATTATATTACAATAACAGTAAATACTGAATGTGTAGTACATTATATTACAGTAACAGTAAATACTGAATGTGTAGTACATTATATTACAGTAACAGTAAATACTGAATGTGTAGTACATTATATTACAATAACAGTAAATACTGAATGTGTAGTACATTATATTACAGTAACAGTAAATACTGAATGTGTAGTACATTATATTACAGTAACAGTAAATACTGAATGTGTAGTACATTATATTACACTAACAGTAAATACTGAATGTGTAGTACATTATATTACAATAACAGTAAATACTGAATGTGTAGTACATTATATTACAGTAACAGTAAATACTGAATGTGTAGTACATTATATTACAATAACAGTAAATACTGAATGTGTAGTACATTATATTACACTAACAGTAAATACTGAATGTGTAGTACATTATATTACAGTAACAGTAAATACTGAATGTGTAGTACATTATATTACAATAACAGTAAATACTGAATGTGTAGTACCGTAAAAAGCCTTGTATTATCAGCAGAAATTTACCCTAAAAGGGATTTTCGTGTATGGGGATGAGGATTAAATATGAAAATTATTTATTTGAGTGAGTGAGTGAGTGATTGCTTAATGCCAAGTGATTAATTTTTCTGCCATATCGTGGCAAGAACAAGTTGCATTTTGATGAGAAGATGTCCATATATTTATACTAGACCAACATGCTGAGTTGGATTTTTATAGTGCGATTTTATTGAAACAACAAACAGTCTGCGGGTAGACATGTCGCTCCACTCTGATACATTATGCTGGTTCCTAACCACCCAGTCTTTGCCCTCACTCATTAATGTTGCAAGCTCAGCAGAGAAGTAGCAAATAGCAATTTTATAGTCCTTGGTTTTACCCGACCAGGACTCGGAACTAACGATCTACCGAACTTAAAGATGAGTAACATAGAGAAAGCAAGTTCCACTGATTGTAGTATAACATTTGTTTAATTTCTACCATACATTTTCAAGAGATATCATACAGAGGGCTTCGAAACATGCAGAAATGTGAGGTACACTGAGCATTTCTTACTACTTTAAAGCAGAGCACTAATTAAAATTGACACCTACAATAATGTGTCAATAATCTATACATTGTGCAATTTAATGCATATTTTAACTGTATTTTTCATTATTTTTATGGATGTTTTGCTTTCGTATTATAGTACATGGTACGAGTGTGTTGTTTTTTTTCGTCTGTAGACACAATGCATTTTATTCACAATAACTTTAGTTCTATTTGACCAATCCTTCTGACATTTTAACTTAACCCTTGCCACAGAATAAAGGTCTATATTTATTTTTGGGGAATATAGTCATATAAACAAGAGGCACAAAAGTGTAAAAAATAGATAACTGGCTACAGTTGTATTCATTCGTCATCAGTCAGTAGCCTTTTACTGACTCATGTAAAAAATGCACATGGCCACTCTTAACAAAATGCTAGAATACACAAACCCAGCACATATAGATGTTAGACATCGGTATGTAGGTACTAGGTAGACAGGTAGGAAAATTCTTTTTTTTTCTTTTTAAAATGTGTTAGTATTTGGAATACCTTATGCTATGGAGAAAAAAAAGAATTTGAGTAAGCACCTCCTCTCTGGTAGGTTTTGGTTTAGGTTTATAGTGTTTAACGCCAGTTTTATTGGTGGAGTAAACCGGAGTACTCAGAGAAAACCACTGACCTGTCGCAAATCACTGACAAACTTTATCACATAATGTTGTATCGAGTATGCCTTGCCATGAATGGGGTTTGAACTCACAACTTTCGTGGTGTTGGGCACTGATTGCACAGGTAATTGTAAATCTTTCTGGTAGGTCATGGTGGGGCAAACAAATAAGTTATTAATTATGGCCCAGGATAGATATTTTAACCTTTTAAAAAAATACAATAATATGATGTCAGTAAAAATCCAAATCATTACTGTGACATTGCAAAAAGCTGTTTATAGTAAATGTTTGTTTAACAGAAATGTACATAGTCAACAAAATTTGACTGTTCTAATTCAATGATTATGGGATCACTGTTTAAACTTTCTTTTCATAATTAAATGGTTTAAACAATGACGAAACAGGACAATGTAGCTGGAAAATGTGTCAATAAGTAATGCATAAATATGGTTTATAGTTTATGTTTGGTGCTTAATGCCACTTTCAACAATATTTCAGTTATATCGTGGCGGTCAGGTTTATTGGTGGAGGAAACCGAAGTACCCGGAGAAAACCACCGACCTGTCGTAAGTCACTGACAAACTTTTATCACATAATGTTGTATCGAGTACATTGCTATGAACTGGATTCAAATTCACAACTTTAGTGGCGATAGGCACTGATTACACTTGTAGTTGTTAATCCAGCTACCATGCAATCACGACCACGACCCTACAAGGCAGATGACCCTGTTATTTGTATATCCAGAGTTTTCTGCCCTTGTTTCGACATAGTACATAGAAATTAGGGATATTTTTTTAGTATAATTAAAATTTCTCAATAACTATCAAAGCTATTAACTTGAAACTCAATACACTTGTAGAAAGTGTTGACCCCAATCTGTTGACAAGAGAAGACAACTCCATCTAGCATTTTATTTGAATTATTCCCTCTTTTTGACTTTAATTAGAATGAGCTAAAAATACAATTTCTCAATAATTATGATAGGCATTGAAATGAAACTCAACATACACATTCACTATCAAATGGGGAACCCATTACAAAAAGGAAGGTGACCCTGTGATTTGCATATCCAGAATTATATGCCCTTGTTTCGACATAGTACATAGAAATTTGGGATATTTTTTTAGTATAATTAAAATTTCTCAATAACTATCAAAGCTATTAACTTGAAACTCAATACACTTGTAGAAAGTGTTGACCCCAATCTGTTGACAAGAGAAGACAACTCCATCTAGCATTTTATTTGAATTATTCCCTCTTTTTGACTTTAATTAGAATGAGCTAAAAATACAATTTCTCAATAATTATGATAGGCATTGAAATGAAACTCAACATACACATTCACTATCAAATGGGGAACCCATTACAAAAAGGAAGGTGACCCTGTGATTTGTATATCCAGAGTTATATGCCCTTGTTTCGACATAGTACATAGAAATTTGGGATATTTTTTTAGTATAATTAAAATTTCTCAATAACTATCAAAGCTATTAACTTGAAACTCAATACACTTGTAGAAAGTGTTGACCCCAATCTGTTGACAAGTTAGAAGTATGTATAACTTTGTAAATTGCTTGCATTTTAATATCAGATACGAAAAAGTCGAGCGTCCAGCATCCGTGGGCGGTGCTCTTTGTTTTTTGTGTATTTAATACAAATGTGCAATATTCATCATGTTAATCAGAATGATGTATGATGTCAAAAATAAATATGATATAAACCTTCAAAAAATGTTTTTGTCATACTTTTAGTGTTTCATGTAGCCATATGGTAACCTAAGAAAAGTTTGAAGATACCAAAGGGGTAATCAGAAGCCGTAAATCTAAGATACCAAAGTGGTAATCAGAAGCAGTAAATCTAAGATACCAAAGGGGTAATCAGAAGCCGTAAATCAAAGGGGTAATCAGAAGCCATAAATCAAAGGACAGACAAAGGGGTAATCAGAAGCCATAAATCAAAGGAAAGACAAAGGGGTAATCAGAAGCCATAAATCAAAGGACAGACAAAGGGGTAATCAGAAGCCATAAATCAAAGGACAAAGGTGTAATCAGATCTCTTAAATCGAAAAACAGACAATTCAATGACCAAAAGACAAATAAAGGTCCAACAATGATACACAAAACACTAAAGATTGAGCAACGGGAATTTTTGGGATCTGGAAGGGTAAGCAGTTCCTGCTCCACTAGTGGCATCCATCATGTTACATTTGTGATATGCTATGAATGAGGAAAGGACCAGATTGTGATGAACACATGGGGAAAGGGTTGTGGTGTTTAAGAGTCTCATGATTTTCATGAACGTTCAATATTTAACCTTTTTAACTATTTTTTTTTGCCCAGATCAAATGAAAATAAAGATGTATATTGTATTACAATGAAGTGTATAATACCACTTTCAATCACATTTAATTAATATCATGACAGTCAGTTTTATTGGAGCAGGAAACTGAATACATAGGTAGATTTTAATGAGAGTATGATGGTTTTTCAACACCAAGTAAGTAATTTTCCAACTCTATTATGACGAGAACAACTTATTTTTCCATAAGATGGTGATGATGATGATGGCGTTTTGTACTAGACCAACACACTTAGTTGGATTTTTTACAGTGCTAGCTCACTGAAACAACAGTCTGCAGGTAGACATGTCTCTCTGCTCGGACACATTATCCTGATTCCAAGCCAACCAGTCTTTGCTCTTACTCGTTAGTGCTGGGTGCTTAGCGGAGAAGCAACAAGTTTTATAGTCTTTTGTTTGATCGACCTGGGCTCGAACCCACAATCTACCATACTGAAAGCAAGCAGGTTAACTCTTGCCACACCACTAATGCATTTTTTATATTGGTAAAGACAAGTCTTACATTATCAAAAACCACTCAAATTCTAATAATATATATAAACGGACGAAATGATTCAGATGCTAGATTTTTCATCAACAACTTATTTGTCCAGTTTTGTGGTCTGGTAGTTCAACAGATGATTACAATTGTGCTCCACTAACTGCTGATTTGTATCTACATGTTTTTATGGTTCTCAAAAAAAAGATAGAAAATTTAGCCCAAATGTTTAATTTCAGCTTTTGATATATAGATTATGTTCGGCCACCGAAAAATTCTCGATTCAGTGATTATTTGCATTGATATCTCGTCTAGTTCTGTTCAAACAATGTTCAAGTAAAGGATACAACCAACATTCACAAGTTTGCTTCTAACCTTGATCTTCGTCTTTAATTTGACGGGAGATTAAAGGTGATGACTTCACTATTCTAATAACCAACTTCCCATTTATCAGAAGCAATATTCTAGTAACACCATCGAATATAATTTACATTTAAGGTTCCATATGTTTTCTGGGGCTTATGCTCAGTCCAGTGATTTTCTGGACAGAGTTCAGCTGCTGAAGCAAAAACTACTCAAACATGGTTATGTTACTCCGGGGTTGAAGTCATCTGTCTGTGGATTGTCAATTCTTGATTGCTGACTCGGATTTCTGTAATTATGTTTTCTAGTAGTGGAATAAACCCTATAGAGAACTATGACCAGGTAGTACTACACTCTCAAATGGCAATGAATCTTTTCCTTTTTACGTAGATGTTTTTCTTGCCTCTACATATCACCAACAAGACTTTTACCGGACTTGGGTAACATGGCGGTTGTCTTATAAGAAACTGGAACGTCTTACCCTTCGTGAGAACCTTGGTTCAGCACCGGTTTTATGGTGGATCCGTGTTGTTCATCCTTTAGTTTTCTATGTTTTCTTTTATTATTGAAACTAAAGTATTATGGACTTAATTAATGAATCTGCACTGTCTTTATTAAATACCTATCGCTGTAAACGAAAACAATGTGTCAAAATAGGACAACATTTTAGTCAAATGTTCGAAATTTATAAAGGTGTGCCACAAGGGTCTATACTAGAGCCAGTACTGTTCAATATTTCTATTAACGACATTTTTCTTTTTGTAAAACACTGATTTGTACAACTATATATGCTGATGATAATACTCCTCTTTTTAAACTTGTATAAGAAATCTTCATGACGTACCTATGTTTTGGTCTATATAAAATATTTCTTTATCTTATGGGAATCATGAGGACATTGTGAGTCTTTCATAGAAGCAGTTTCATATATGAAATCTTGAAAGCTATGTCAGATCATGATCATTTATAAATTTTAGTGCTTGTTTTGCTTTACACAAGCAGACAAACTGTTTTCACTGAAATTTTGACACCCACAAGAAATTGAAATTGAGATATTATTTGTTTGTTGTCTTTGAAGCCATAAATAATATTTAATACTTTTTTTGGTAGCTGTGATTGTCTTGATTGCAATTAAACATAGAATAATATCTTTTGATCATGTAGTGAATGCCACTTTATTTTAATATATTTTTGGGGAGGTTTTAACAATTGAATTTCAGGTGTCTTCTATCTAATCCCACTTTTTAAAGCTATCTATTCCCACTTACAAATAACTTGAAATTTTAGATTTTAGATTTTTTTAATGAATTTTAAAAAATTGGGATTAGGTGGAATGAGGGGAATTTCATTAGGGAACGACCATTTAGCTTGAAGGGGGGGGGGGGGGGGGGTTATGTTTTTTTTCTAAAAAAATATTCTGATTCCCGATGTTGCTGAAAAAAAGATTCTGATTTTGGTGGAGGGAAAAAAAAAAATCTGATTCAGAGTTTTTGTCATATGACCTAATGTTAAATTCTGGAAAAAAAATTCGCGCTTTGCGCGACAAAAAAAAAATTCTAACTCTGGTATTGTCCGAAAAAAAAATTCTGAACGAAACAAAAATCCATACATTGATAGACATTCACGCAGAGTAAGCGATATGGGAATAATATTAACTTCAGGGGCGGACTCTGTTGACAGGGGGTGCTCAGCTATGGAGCAATATTTTCAATAATTGATGGAACCAACTGTAGTCCCAAAGCGGTTCTGGCGTGTAGGTCGGTAAACCTTGTTTTCATTCCATTTAGCGTACAGTAGAGAAAAGGTACAGTTATTGACTTCCTAAAGTAGTCTTCCGGACACTCTGCTTCAACATTATCTCTCGTTATTTGTCTCCCGCATATTCTAGGTTTTTTAACCTCTATGTCTAGCGGTTCACATATCTTAGCACTCCTCTCAAAACACTGGTGGTTGAATTGTTCAACATTTGCTCTGAATTAAATTTACGCTTTTTAAGGCTCTGCCTATGTCCAGTGATCTCTCTTGTAGTGATCTTGTAGAGTACCTTTGTAAGTTGGAATAACTTGTGTTCGATCCAAATGTTATATAGTTAATAATAAACTAAGTTTAATCTAAATCTAGTGATCTGCTGAGCCCTTTCTTAAAAGCCAGGCACATTTGAACAATAACAATGGTTACAACAAAATCAAAGTTGCAAATGGAATTCAACAAAGAAGTTGCATCAGCTTCTTCTGGTCTGGTGTATGTGTGTTTTGGCAGTTTTGTTAAGTGCTCAAGGGTTTTAGCAATAGCAGGGAAAAAATCTAATTTAAGTATATTTTATTTCTAATTAATCTTAATTATTTTATATGTATTTATATTTTCATCAAAACGAAAACTCGTGTATGTTTTGTTTGTTTTTGTAATACAGCAACATTTGCCTTTAATTTTTTGGTAAAAATAAATGATATTTAAAAAAGAATTTCCTTGAAAGAGCCTCAATTTACAGGTGTTGGTGGTTATACCTATATGGTTATACCTATATGAAATTGTAACACTAGACATGTTTATATAACGGTTTAAACAATACCTGATTAATTGGTATTTTGACAATACATTCATAAAAACTTCAAATAAACTTGAAAATGTTATTTAGCATAATTACTTATAATTACCTCTTTGAAGATTAATTCAATGCAAAGAAATTAATTTGTATTTTCTTTTACTGCGAGAATTCATATTAAAATCTAAAATGACAAAGATCCCTTTGGTTATTTAACAAATATTTGTACTCAATATGATGTACATATTGCATGCATGGATTAGGAAATGGCAACATATGTCATTAATGGGACATAATGATCTAACCCTTTCTGAGCACCTGATCTATTTATCTGATTTTTGGAG
The DNA here is from genome assembly GCA_963383655.1 of Bathymodiolus septemdierum. Taxonomy (NCBI): domain Eukaryota; kingdom Metazoa; phylum Mollusca; class Bivalvia; order Mytilida; family Modiolidae; genus Bathymodiolus; species Bathymodiolus septemdierum. The sequence continues at coordinate 55,642,519 of OY726517.1, read as the reverse complement.
TTCGTGTTGGCCGAGTCTTTACCCTTTTCTTAAGTGTTTTTACCTAATTTTTTGTTTTTGTTTTTTATTTTTTTTTAATCTGGATCGTCCCTTTATTCGAATATCTTTCGGAATCTTGTACTTTTGAGATTGTCTTATTATTTAGTGAATAACACAAATTACTTGAAACAATAGGCAGCGGAAACAGTGAGGTAGACAAATTGGGGTGGGCAATTCCCAGAAGTTGGTTGCAAAATTATGCCGAAGAAACAGAAAAGACGAAAGAGAAGCAGAGGTAACTGCTTTTAAATGGAAAGCATACAATTAGTACTAATAGGAAACACATATATTGACAATGTAGCAATTTTGGCATCAGCCAAGAATAGTCAGTTTACAAGTAGAAAAATGCATAGTACATGCTTGAGGATATAGCTAAAAAATTACGAGCATCGACCTAAATCAAACTACTGGTATACACAAGTAGCTTTGAATTTAGTAAATCAAATTAAATTGAACAACAAAATTGTATGAACATTGAAAAAGCAGGTAAGAAATACTATAAACCAACCAGTACATTCATTTCAAAAACCTTATTAATAAAATGACAGTGGAAAAACAAAGAGAAAACAAGATACAATGCATTAAAATTGGGTACCTGTAAAGTACGAAACGAAATAGAAACGAAACGAAACGAAACCGAACGAAACGAAACGCAATCAAACAAAACGAAACGAAACCGAACGAAACGAAACGAAACGAAACGTTTCGTTTCGTTTCGTTTGATTTCATTTCGTTTCGTTTCGATCGGTTTCGTTTCGTTTCGTTTGATTGCGTTTCGTTTCGTTTCGTTTCGCACTTTACAGATACCCCGAGAAAATAGCCAAAACTCCCAAAATTGGGGAAAAAAATTCAAGGGATACAACTTATAAACAGATTTCGATGAAAAATTGCTGTGATGAAAATCTCGTCTAATTGCTGATAATTTTTATTTTTTATTTATTTTTTTTTTGCACTAACAATTTATTTGCTACTTAGTTTCTGAGATTTCCTTTCAAAATATGATTATCATTGACGTCTAAGCATTCGTAGAAAAAAATCACAGTTACAATAATGGAATTATTTCCAAAAAAATTTCGACGCTCTCCCATTAGTTTTACTAAATTAGGGCATCTATTGGTACATTAAATGATACCAGTTAACAAATCAAATATCTTTATTGTCAAATAAACAAGTAAATGTTTGTGACAAACAATGAAAAAAAAATAGGAAGACAGTACCAAAAGAGAAGAAAAAATATGCGAACATCAGGACTCTTCTATTTCAGTTCTAATGACCGTTTTAAAAAGGAGACGATTAACTTCATATGCTCTTTTGACAGTGGGCTTAGTAAAAATGAAATCTTAGAACTAATTGTATTTAATTAAAAGTTCATCCCAGTGTTGCATATTAAAAACTGTTTACCTTGGATCTTCATACCCCGCCATGTTTCACATATTTTCAGTCTTCAAACTATCACAACTTTTGAACCAATTATCTGATCACACTGAAATTCGAACTTGATCTGTATTTTATGGTACCAAACAACAGTACAAATCCATTCTCAAGTTATATCTGGAAACCACAGGGGGCGCACAGAGGGATGAACGGACACATACACATCAAACCAAACGAAGGGTATCACATAATACCTCGCCACTTAGTGTGGAGGGGTATACTAAACCATCGGCTAAATTAGAAATAAATGTTGATGTAAAATATGTCGGCGAAGACGAACGAACGGACGGATAAAAGGGAGAGTTGGCACGGTTTGGGGGAAATGGGAAAGAGGTAAACATTTCGGGAAATGGGTAACAAGTGGCAAATATTTAAGGATAAGGGAATTGAAAAGGCAAAAAGGAATTGTTAAATGTAATTGAGAATTGAAAAAAATGGTCCAAATTGTAGGGAATTTGGAATGGGAATTGCTTAAAAATGTGGAAATTAGGAAATCTATATACGCCCGTATCACAAACACTTGATTCGTGGACCCCCTTTTCGAGAATGTCGCCTATATCAAGACAAATCACATATTTTCTCTTCTGAAAACTGCACCGTATACTAGGAAACATCATTTTTCAGACACTGCACAAAATCCACATTGATAGCGTAGTATTTTGTATCAAATAAGCATTATTTAATCGAACAGAAAAGAGGTAAAAAAAAATATGTGATTTTTCTTGTTCTAGGCAAACTTCTTAAAAGGTGGATCCCGTGGTGAAGTGCATGTGGATCGGTATCCCCCCCTCATTAAAGACGGTTTCTTCGCTTAACACCACCTGTTTATAAAGAGGAAAGTACATGTAGGTATATTTGCATTTAGACATATTCTTAACGAACTGTAATCGTAAATTGCAGTTTCGTCCATTAGCTCTGCCTTGGGATTCAGAATAAAACTGAAGGGCCAAAGATGTACGTGACTTAAAAAGCAGAAAAAATCGTTCAAAGGGCGCGCGAAATTGAAAAGCTGCTGAACAACTTTTTCAGTTTCATTCTTCAAAGGAAATTACCGCCTTTGATTGTTTTCTCTCGGCGACAGTAAAGATACAGCAGGGTAACTTCAAAAAGCTTTTGAACAGTTTGTGAGGCCCTGCATAAGGGGTAGCCAGGGATCGTATAATCACTAATATAATCATGTTTTGCCACAGTAATCATTAATGTTTCCCTAAACGCGATACTCAAATAATCAGAAATGACTTTGGGAATCAGATAATCAGGAAAAATTACCCCTGTAAATAAAATTATCACCTAAATTGCCAAATAATCTAATAATCAAAAACCCTATTCACAGGCTCGTTTGTCGGTGCCTTTCAGTGTTCAGATTTAAGTTTTGGTTTTCAGTGCAGTGATATTTCTTCTTCTTTTTTTTTCGCACAAAACGCGTTTCTTTATTAAACTCTTCTAAATTTGGATAATCAATATATTATAAACCCTCTTAGTCTTCATGCCATATTGAATTTTTCATTTTTTTTTCATTACATTTCGTTTTGGAAAAATTTCGTTTCGTTTCGTTTGATTTCGTTTCGATCGGTTTCGTTTCGTTTCGTTTGATTTCGTTTCGTTTCGTTTCGTTTCGTTTCTATTTCGTTTTGCACTTTACAAGTACCCATTAAAATTTTATAATTTCAAATTTTCAAATGTAATCAACAACTATCAAATATATACCAATTATTTCCGTCGTTGTCTTTTTTTCTTTTTTCTTTTTTTTTGTGACGAAAAGATGCCTAATATTTAAAACGACGATGAATATTCTGGGCACATTAACAACCACTGAATCAATAATATTGAGTAAGTGAGGGATTATTGCTTAGCGAGAACAAGTTATTTTTCAATGAGATGATGATGAGGTCCGCTTTGTTCTAGACCAACACGCTGAGTTGGATTTTTATAGTGCTAGCTTACTGAAACAAAAATCCGCGGGTAGACATGTCACTCCACTTCAACACATTATCCTGATTCTGATCCAACCATTATTTGCTATTTCTCCTTAATGCTGCGTGCTTAGCGGAGAAGCAACATATACCAATTGTATAGTCTTTGGTTTGACCCGACCTGGGCCAGAACCCTCGGTCTACCGCACTCGAGACGAGCACGTTTACCCCTACGCCACCGATGTCGTTCAATTATATTGATATATCAAGTTTATTGTTATCTTTATATATAAACATATAGCTGTTTTTATTTTATTTTGCAGTGTCTGAAAAAACGAAGTTCGATAAGGATAGTCTTGGGCGGTTGAGCAAAAACCAAGCAAAACATCTAATATGAATCGTCATTTACTATTTGGCAAAGATATATGTTGAATATTTTGAAAAATTAATCAAAGGACCTGTGTTAAAATATTTGAGCATATATTTCATAGTGTAAGTGTGAGAGCACAAATACAATATGTACGCAAATATTATTAAGCTGATATGGGTCGAGACACCAAGCAACAGAGGTTCCCCTTTTTCAGTGTTCTGCCAGACTGACTAGATTATCTGATCAGAGTAGACATTTTGAGAGTCAGTTTGGGAATATGGATGATCTCTTACTCGCATTCGCGTATAACGTGAAAACCACTCATTTCCAACCATCTTAAAATAAAGTACTTCAACCAATAAAACTTGGGATGTTTTATGTCGTATTATCAGAGAATGTTAGGAGAGCAACTTCTACAATTACTTAACATTCGAGAAAATCCAATTTGCCCAGAGAACTCATTCGAATGGCATCATGGAAAACGAACATCGGCGTTTTTGCACATATCTTCAAAATTAGGGCTGCAGTATGCTGAAACTTAGAAAAATGGTGAATCAGAAATTGCTACTGCATGGCACTCAGAGTGGGCGTCTCTATACACACATTCCTCCAAGGAATCTGGTGTCAGCGTTACAAACCCTAGTCACTCGTACCGATACCACTTCCATCCTGTTGATTAGGAAATCTCTACAGCATGTAAATGTCATTATGCACCAAGGAGGGATTTCATAGCATACGTGTGTGAATATCAAGAGTTGAGGGATGCAAGGACTGCCTAATGCAAAAATACAATCATGATGCAACACACCATCCTAAGGGATTCGTGATCAAGATTTAGATGTGCAATTTAATGTGCAAAGAGAGAAGGAAAGCATGGTGCGCTATGATAAAGAGGGTGTGGACTCAATAGATTTTAACTATGGTATGTGGATATGCCCTCATTGTTCTCATTGATGTAGGTAGTACATGTACGTCATATCATAAAGGCCAATGGTGCAAGAAACTAAAATGACAGACATACACATAGGAGTGGGACTGTGGTCACTCACTTCATTACTCTTTCTTATTTAGCAAACCTTATTTCTTCTAGTTTATGAATATTTTTATGATGCTTAGCTATTTGAAAGTAGCATGTTTGTAAGCTCAACTGGCCAAAATGGCCAGGTGAAATATTATCATTTAGTGGCCTTCGTCTGTTATCCATAACTTTTCATATTAATATTTAACCTTTTTCTTAGAAACTGCAAAACCAAATGCTTTAACTATTTTACGTTATCAAGTTTTAGGACTATTTTGTAGCGCGTGCATATATAGTACATGTTTATACAAAACGCACATGGATCAACGCTTACCTGGCCATGACCAGACCCAAAGGGTCATGTAAGGTATTATCATCACATTGCGTCCGGCGTGGTCTGTAAATCTTTAAGAAGGATGTTAGAGAGGTGTGTATTCAGTACCATCTTAACGCATGGGCACGCTGGGAAGTTGCCCGGGGGCCCACCAGCATAGGGACCCCATGCTTATCTATGCATGTTTTGCACTGTATGTTTTTCTAATGCTTAAACACTGACTTTGTTGGAAATACCAATACAATATATATATGTTTAATTTTATGTACATTCAGGCGCGGATCCAGGAGGGGCGCACTCGGCACGCCACCCCAAAAGGGATTGGCGTGACTGGGCTGACAATCGCTCAAGGTATGTTAAATACCATCTTCGCTAGCCAAGGGTTACGATCCGCTCCTCTCCTCTTCACCATTGGCAGATTAAGTCGGAATTTTGTGTCCTCACGGTTTATTTTGCTATTCGATGCAGCTGTGGGTGACTGCATCCAATCAAAATGCGTCTAACAAAAGATTACGCAACGATCACATGTAGAGAAAGAAAAATATAAACAAAGGGGACATCTGGAGAAAACTGTAGACTTTGCCATGAATCTTTGCCCCCAAACACAGAAGAACGATATTTACAGAAACTTTTAAAGTATTTGCTCAACTAACTGAAGTCTTAGGCACCACCCCTTCGAACAGGTAATAGTACAACCGTTCTCATTGGTAGATAATGATGTAATGCAAATGGGCTGTACTTCATAAATCCGCTAGAGGGCGATACGCGGAATTACACAATTCTGACTTAATCTGTCAAGGGTGAAGAGGAGAGGAACGGATGGCAACCCTTGGCTAGCGAAGATGGTTAAATACGTGATATTAACGCTTTGTTCTTTAGACTCATCTCTCCTTTGCAATTTATATAACAATGTGTATGTGTTCTGGTTATATGTGCATACTATAGTTTCGGTTTGGTCATTTTCTGCAATTTTTTCATTTCGTGCTCTATTTGTTTGAACACGTAGTATATAAATCTTCCCTAGGATTACCTATTATTGATCAATTTTAAAGCAAACGTCACGGTTTTCTGAAAGCCATGCATGCGGCGTAAGCTGAGAATATTTTTCACCTGTTCTTTTCCATTCTGTTTGAGCTATGTTCATTTCCCCCTTCCTAATACTATTTCAAACATACGAATTAGTTCTTTCTCTTTTGAGCGAAGGGATATAGGGTAATGTGCATTGAACAAAATCACACATATTTTCCTGGAACAAGCAAAAGCCTCTGATTTCTGTTCTTCATATTGAAGTCGTAGCAAGGCATTACGTCATGAGTAAAATATCATACTTCATTGTACGTACCTTCGATGTGAAGCATCATGTCGCACATGGTACAATTTTAATCAATTTCGGTTCAGAAAAGAGGTCCTATATTTTCTAATTCCCAGGAGCTTACGGGGGCTTTGCACCCCCCCCCCCCCCGCACCGGGCGCTGCCCTGGTCCCACAGGGGACCTAGATGTTGACCCCTCGCCAAGAAGTGCGCCCCCCTAACGTAAAATCCTGGATCCGCGCCTGACATTTACACTTTTATTCCTACGAGTGGTTGTGTAGATATGGGCCACAGTGCACTGCTTTGCCCGGGGGCCCCTGATGCTGTTGAGACAGCCCTGTTTCTATTGTTATTATCCAAAAAGCAGTCAGTAGAGAGGGTCTACACATGTAAAATGATACGGTAATAACTTTGTTGTTTAGATATTTCAGCAGATAAACAATACAAATTAATTTGTGAAGAAGGAAGCTTTTATAAGCACATCTATAAAACATGTATTTAAGGAAAATTGTACATGACGTTTACTGTGACGTAACTTATCCGGAATATTTACTTGTCCGCAATCGATATTACAAGAACCCTACGTCCTTTAATCGTTTTTTTGGGGGATTTGTTTATCATGTAAATTTTTAAAAATGCAGTAGAACAACGGCATCCCGAAGACTGATCTTGGAAAAATGTCAACAGACTTTATCATTAAATACGATATTTTCATATTTTTTTTGTAGAAATTTATGCATATTGAGAATTACTATAGTATTAATGTATGGCCTTTTTCATATTGGCCCTGTTACATGCCCGAGGTATTAATAATGGCCTCGAACGGCTGTAATGGCCCTCGGCGTTGCCTCGGGCCATTACAGCCGTTCGAGGCCATTATTAATACCAATATGAAAAAGGCCATATATTGATATTTTTATTAACCAACTTTAACAGAGAATAAAGTGTAGGCATGTCATGATGTTTTTTTTTTCAATTTAAAAGCATTTTCATTGTTCATAGTTTCTTCGTTCCTACAACAACTACCAATTCTATATAATAAGGCCAATGAGGAAAGGCCAACTTAACATAAGCAACATACCATTATCATATCATTTATAATACACTTGGTATTAATAATAGCCTTGGACGGCTGTAATGGCCCTCGGCGTTGCCTTGGGCCATTACAGCCATCCTCGGCCATTATTAATACCTCGGGCATGTAACAGGGCCAATATGAAAAAGCCATATATAATATTGATACTTTTATTAACCAACTTTACCAGAGAATACAGTATAGGTATGTCATGATGGTTTTTTTTTTTCCAATTTAAAAGCATTTTCATTGTCGATAGTTTCTTCTTTCCTACAACTACCAATTATATATAACAAGGCCAATGTGGAAAGGCCAACTCAACATAGCAACTGCAAGTGAGACGTTTACCAAACCAGTGCAACCTGTCTTTAAACATAAATTGTAGCATTTCAAATATAAACTGTGTGGAAGATAAAGAATAAAAAAATGCATTGATTTTTTTTATTAAAACAAACAATTAAAGAAAGATGTGTCACAGAATTGGGATTTCGAATAACAGAATGGGGTTTCATTTATTCCTGAGAACTATCCATTTCACAATGCTTCCTTTTTCCAGAGTAAATATTCAAGTTTATAAAACCACCTGAAATTGATGTCCCACACAGAATACTGAATGGATTACTTTCCTTCCTAGTAGCTGTTGCTATCATATTTGAACTTGTAGCCGTACTTTGTGAAAATATTGGATTTGGTACACCCTCATTGCTTGGTATGTTCTCCTTTGCTAAGAGATTTGTTTCTAATTTTAGATGCTTTACTTTGCTGTTTGATAGAAGGAACATTATAGTGTGTTAACGTGGAAGCACTCTTCCAACCTCCCAACTGTGCTACCTCCGTTATTGGACGGTCAGATTGAAGCAAGGTGGTGGCAAAGGTTTTTCGAGTTGAATGATTCACCTTTCTACCGTAAAGTTCAGCAGTTATGGCCATTGTTTTCATCATGATGCCTAGCTTGTTCTTTCCTAAACGCTGATGACTGTACCAAACATCATTTTCAGTAGGTTTTGGCAAAGGCCCGAGGTAAAACCTTGAATCAGTGTCACTCCTGAGTTCCTCTGGACGTTTTGCAACATACAACTTACAAAATTTAACTGGACAATAGTCACTGTTTGGTTGTGCAAACATTTTTGGTGTCACATCTCTGAAATCTCCTGATTTCGCCCCACTTCTTGTTTTGGTGTTACGCTCTGAAATTAGACAAAACAATATTGATTCATTTAGTGTGAAGTGAAAGGTAGTCAATGAAGAGTTTAGAGTCACATTTTACTAAGTTTTACCAATAATTACACCCTATATAAGAATGCTGGATTCTGATTGGTTAATAGCTGTGATATTTTTTACAAATTCAGGCATTTTTTTACCTTGCATTGGGAATTTGCAGAATTTTTACTTCATGTACATGTAGGTGTATTTGCATAAGATTTAATTTTTTTTCATGGTAGATTGTATTTGCAAAATCGTATTTGTCATTTTTACCCTTCACCGACAAAATTTGTAAAACATTATCAGTTGTGCATTTTATGAAACATCATTCGGTATAATTAAACAGATACATCATGTTAGGTGCTGAAAACGACAAACAAAAGGTATTGTTTATTTAGCCAGTGTTCTAAATAATATTCGGTGTAATTAAACAGATATATCATATTTGGGAGGGGTATTTGCGAAAAATGTTCGTCTCTCGACTGATATTTTTCGCAAATACGTTGTTGGTGTTCGTGTTAAAATATAAAGTTGTGCGTTTGATATTTGTTTATTATTTATTTTCAATGATTTACTTTAATAAATATTTGGTTCATCGAGATATGAAATTAATTTAAGTTGTGCACATTGTATAATCAGCTACTACACAGATTATACAATGTGCACAACGTAAATTAAGTTCATATCTCGATGAACCAAATATTCATGAAAATGAATCCTTAATTCTTATTAAATTCACCTTTATTTAGTTGTGTTTCTCAATTTTTTAAGGAAGGTATTGTTGTCTTTTACAATTATCCCAAAATTTGTAAATTTATACAACATTAAACATACCAAAGAATTCAACATACTCAGTCCCAGTATCATCTTTCAGCAACTTTAAATCTCCTAACCGCAAAGTTGTGTGTTTTTGTCTGCCTCTGAATCCATAATGAATGCCATTATTCAGCCACACAGTGTTCAGTAATGCAGTTGGATTTGCTGGAAAGAAACAACGTTAATTTTTACTCATTTGTACATAAATCATATGAACATAACAGTTACAGTCTCGTTTTTAAAATTGGAAGTAATCTACATATTTCCATATAACTAAACAGAAAAATAAACAATGAATCTTGCTTCATTTTTTCTAGTGAATGAGAAATTATATTTGTAATGTTTGCATAAAAACGAAAAGATGAGCGTGACAATCTAGTACAAATTGGAATAATTTCAGGATACATTTCTATCTTAAATTTTCTATTCTGATTATGACAGATATATTATTGACTTTGGTAGACAAAACTTGAACATTTGGAACCTTGAGGGTTTTATATATACCAAACATACCTGCACCTAGCACTTGTTTTTCATACATCTTCTGTATTTCATCAGAGTCCAATGGTGCAGTCTTATTCTTTTTGTTTCCTTTTCCCTGACCCTTCAGTTCTTTCCGTTTTGCTTCTAGTACTCTCCTGGAGTGACTGAACGTCTAATCTTTCTTTATATCCACATGAATCTGTAAGTCCTTAAGGTGGCGGTCAATACTGTTCTGAACTCCTGTTAACGTATCAGGCTCATATTCTCCTCCATCACGTCGTCGCACACCTTCAAAATATAATGCATATATAGGTACAAAATGTATTATACGAGAAATTCCAATGTTCAATCTTACAACTTGTATGTAACAAGGATTCATTAAGAAATAATTCATGAGGGGTATGATGTTGTACTCATTTACATATGGGCTGGGTCTTTATATTCAATTATTTGTAACCGAGCGATACCCCTCATGAATTATTTCGATTCTAATATGACAATATTTTGTGTTTTTCGATTCACCCGGGCCTTATTGTATACGCCATGATTTTCACGAAGAAAAATTTTCAATTGGAAAAATATTGATTATTCCAAGTTTGAACAGACTTAACTTTAATTATAAATCTCTTTAATATTTCACTGAAATTTGCTCTCGGTATGTCTTATTTCATTCTGAACTCAAAATACAGACTTGGGGGATAGGCCTACTAATTACGTAGTTAAACAAAATCACCTCTAAAAACCAAATACTGGCAATTAGGATTTTTTACACCGTAATGCACAATGTTGATATTTTTACTTAAATAGTTTAAGCATATTTTTATTAATTAATAAATATTGTACAATAAGATAAATTTCAATATGATATAATACACATAATTAAAGGGATTCGAAAACAAGCTTAATCTAAAATGCACATATATTGATACTATTTCTCAATATTGTAGGATGTATATATAGTTCAGAATATTAATGAGCATAACATGTATTAATAGTCCTTCAAACAGGGGAGATAAGCGACACATCGTCATCACTATCGATCACCTGATATGGGTGGAAGTGGGCAATCGTAACTACTCGGCCATTCTCGCTACCCTGCAAATAACCTCGTACGTACATAGTAGAAATTCTTCTTAAATTGTTTGCCGGAAGTTAAGTTAAGTTAAGCCGCACAAAAATATAGTCCACGAAAATCCAATATGGAAGACATACTAAGTAAAATCTAATTATGCAAAACTAATTAAAACTTTAATTGAAATATAGAAAATTGCTTAAAATATAACATTATTAAACTTTCATGTAACTGACATGTGAAAAGTAGTGCGATTTATACGCCTAATGCATACGAGGTTATTTGCAGGGTAGCGAGAATGGCCGAGTAGTTACGATTGGGAAGTGGGTACACGGCAGTCAACTGGTCAGTCATTTGAATGGTACGAACATGTTTTAAGTGAATAACACAAAGGTAACATAATTTACTTATTATAAACATCATTTATTTATGATAAATTGTGTTTTGTCAACTTTTACAAGATGTTGAATTTTCACAACCATTGCACGCAATGGAAAACGAAAGTGAAAAAAATAATAATCAAATAGTTTTGTTTAAAACTGTTACACATAATATTTCAGATTATTTCCGTCTTACATAAGTCAGTATATTTTAAACTTTAGATAATAAAATCGTATGACAAAGAAGAGAAAATACAAATAACCTTGGTCAATATTTTGTCCTAGATATAAGACATACTATTTACGGTTCAATGTGTGGGTTTTCCGATATTAAATTGAAAAACTACGTGTTTTTTCAGTTGTGTGTGTCAGTAAAAGGTGATATTTATTATCATACATCCTATTTTCTCACATGACCGGAAGTGATGTCATTTTCCCCGCGCTTTTTTCTTACTATAGTAGTAGTACATTTTGATATGGGAAATATGGATGAAAAGTAAGTTGAATAGTGAAAATATATGGAAAATATGGAAGTAAAGTAAGTTGAATAGTGAAATTATGATATGGCAAATACAGATGAAAAGTAAGTTGAATAGTGAAAATATATGGAAAATATGGAAATAAAGTAAGTTGAATAGTGAAATGATATGGAAAATATGGAAGAAAAGTAAGTTGAATAGTGAAAATATATGGAAAATATGGTAGTAAAGTAAGTTGAATAGTGAAATGATATGGAAAATATGGAAGTAAAGTAAGTTGAATAGTGAAATAATATGGAAGAAAAGTAAGTTGAATAGTGAAAATATAGTAGTAAAGTAAGTTGAATAGTGAAATGATATGGAAAATATGGAAGTAAAGTAAGTTGAATAGTGAAAATATATGGAAAATATAGTAGTAAAGTAAGTTGAATAGTGAAATGATATGGAAAATATGGAAGAAAAGTAAGTTGAATAGTGAAAAGATATGGAAAATGCGGAAGAAAAGTAAGTTGAATAGTGAAAAGATATGGAAATTCTGGAAGAAAAGTAAGTTGAATAGTGAAAAGATATGGAATATGGGGAAGAAAAGTAAGTTGAATAGTGAAAAGATATGGAAAATATGGAAGAAAAGTAAGTTGAAATGTGAAATGGTATGGAAAATATGGAGGAAAAGTAAGTTGAATAGTGAAAAGATGTGGAAAATGGGAAAATGTACTACTACTATAGTAAGGAAAAAGCGCGGGGGGAAATGACGTCACTTCCTGTTACGTCACTTCCGGTCACTTGCCTTCCAATGACGTCATTTCCGGTGATGCAACCTCCGGTTATATTTTGAAAACCAATAATCCGTTTTTGTTTGTTTTGGAAACCTCTAGACTGTAATGTATTTTATGTAATATAGTCACTGCTATTGTTGTCTGTGTCAGGTAAACAGGATCCACACATGTAATACTATAAACATTTTAATTGGACACCAGTTATTTAATGATGATTGTATAAATGATGGGAAATGTTTTACTACATAGTATCAGATAAAAAATGGTGAGATGTATCAACGATCGTACAGTGTTATCAACCGTAGACGTTCACTGTGGGGTGATCAGCAATTGGTCAAATTTATCAATATATTTCAGCCTGGTAGTAGATTGGTAAGACAATTCATATTTAATCTTCAGCTTTTGTAGTGGAGCTAAGACCATCACATTGGGCAACATTGTATTACTATGGTTGCTTTTAGAAGCTATAGCATGCTGTAGTATTGGTACATTTTTTAGTAGAAATAGATAAAATATAAAACTTTTAAAAAATAGATTCTGTGACGAAAATGAATTTGTTTTTGAAAAAGTATGGGAAAATGTTTGATAACATCACACAAGTAACGAAGTATTTCAAACGTTGCGATTTGAACAAGTACAGGAAAATGATACGCGGAAAACAAGTAACGTTTCATTTCAAACGTTGTAGTTTGAAAAAATACTGCAAAATGAAATGTTTTTATTATGTCATCCACGCGGAAAACAAGTAACGTTGATTTTTTCAAGCGTTGTGGCTTGTGCTATTTGTGAAAAGAAGATTATAATTAAGAAATTACATTTTTTAAATGTTTTTTTTCAATGTCTGATAATTATCTCAGAAAAATGTTTATCATTATACATTGATTTAATTTTTTTTTTTAAATATTTGTTTGGCTCTTTAAAGGGCCGTTGAAATACGATGAATGGATTCACGAAGAAATCCAACTATCGTTCTTGTCGGGTTGCAGGAATCTGGATGTTGCAGCACAGAGGTATGCTGTGATGACTACCTGGTCCAACCCAAGGGCTGGATTTCCAAGGCCCTATGTTACTATTCCCCTTATTTTGTGTGTTCAGTGAGTTAAGGTAGGAGATGATTGTTCTTTTTTAGTCCCCTACGACGAAAGCCGAAGGGGAATATAGTTTTAGGTTCCGTCCATCTCCGTCACGTTAAGATTTTAAGTTCTCCGGATTTTTTTTTACGTCCTTTGATATATTGACTTGATATTTGGTATGTGGCTATATCTAGATGAGTTACGGTTTAAGTTCGCATTTTGTTCCGGTCAAATGATCTTTGGCTGAGTTATGGCCCTTGAACTTGTATTTTTTGTTCAAATTTTAAGTTGTCCGTACTTTTTGTGTACGTCCTTTGAGATATTGACTTGATATTTGGTATGTGGCTATATCTAGGTGAGTTACAGTTTAGGTTCGAATTTCGTTCCGGTCGAATGATTTTTGGCTGAGTTATGGCCCTTGAACTTGTATTTTTTTTTCAAACTTTCAGTTTTCCGGACTTTTTTTTGACGTCCTATGAGATATTGATTTGATATTTGGTATATAGCTATATCCAACATTTAACTCTACCACTAATGACAGTCACAAAAATATATAAAAAATGTAAAAATGTAATACATGTAATATATTATTTGCTTTGTAATTGGTTTCCTCAACTACTATCTGTCTGTCATTCCACATCAATTACTAGTCAAGACTGTTTTTGGAAGTGATTTGAGATACATGTATTATTGAGTCGATATTTGCTGATTTATAGCTATATCTAGTTAAGTTCAGATAAAATTCAAAGTTCTGTCTTTTTTAATTATTTTTGCATGTAAAAGTTAAGATAACATTCAAATTTCTGTCTTTTTGAATTATTGTTGCAAGAGTTTTGGCCCTTGAACTTGTAATTTAAAATCTAGTCACCGCAAGGTGATACTTCTAATATTTTAGGTCCTCTGATTTTTGTGGCCGGTAGGGGATAATGTATTGCTATGTGCAATACTCTCAGAATTCTTGTTATATATAGTGGTGGAATTGTTGACCATCACGATCTAAGCCTTCATTTCATATAATTTTATTATCTTTTCTTGTTGTCTGTACACACTGATTACCCAAGTTAGTCATGATTTTTTTTACAGAACAATATTAATACTGCATGTAATTTATTAGCTCACCTTGCCAAAGGCAAAGTGAACTTTTGCCATCACTTGGCGTCCGTCGTCTGTCGTCCGTTAACTTTTCACATTTTAATCTTCTCTGAAACCCCTCAGCCAAATAAACTGAAACTTGGTAGGAAGCATCTATGGAAGGTCTTCTATTATGATTGCAAATTTCGTCCCAATCCACCAACAAACATGGCCGCCACAGGCAATTCTTGTTTCTGATTGGCCTATTTTTTTAAATCTTCTCTGAAACCATAGGGCCAAATGATATAAAACTTAGTAGGAAGCATCTATGGCAGGTTCTCTATAAAGATTGCTCATTTTGTCCCGATCCATTAACAAACATGGCCGCCACAGGCAATTCATGTTTATGATTGCATGCTTTCTGAAGAAAAAAAGTATGTGCAAAGGGAGATAACTCTAATTTAAATATAGATATTAGCAAAATACAGTTACTTTAGCAATGAATTGAATTACAGATAAATATGCCTCTAAAACCCCTCAGCCAAATGAACTGAAACTTGGTAGGAAGCATGTATGGAAGGCCCTCATTGTTAATTTCGTCCCGATCCGTTAACAAACATGGCCGCCATAGGCGACTCATGTTTCTGATTGGCTGATTTTAAATATTCTTCTCTTCTGTAACCGTTTGGCCAAATGAACTGAAACTTGGTAGGAACCATCTATGGAAGGTCCTCTATCAAGATTGCTCATTCCGCCCCGATCCACTAACAAACCTGGCCGTCACAGGCAATTCTTGCTTCTGATTGGCTGATTTTAAAAATTCTTCTCCTCTGAAACCGTTTGGCCAAATGGACCGAATCTTGGTAGGAAGCATCTATGGAAAGTCCTCTGTTGCGATTACTTATTTCGTTCAGATCCGTTAACAAACGTGGCCGCCACAGGCAATTCTTGTTTCTGATTGGCCTATTTTAAAAATTCTTCTCCTTTGAAACTGCTCGGCCAAATGTACCTAAACTTTGTAGGATTGATCTATGGAAGGTCCTGTATAACGATTACTCATTTCGTCCCGATCCATAATTAACAAACATGGCCGCCGCAGGTTATTCTTGTTTCTGATTGGTCGATTTCTAAAAATCTTCTCCTCTGAAACCGCTTGGCCAAATGATCCGAAACTTGGCAAGAAGCATCTATGGAAGGTTCTCTATATATATTGTTCATTCTGTCCCGATCCACTAACAAACATGGCCGCCACATGCCATTCTTGTTTCTGATTGGCTGATTTCTTAGATTCTTCCCCTCTGAAACCGTTTGGCCAAATGTACTGAAACTTGGTAGGAAGCATCTATGGAAAGTCCTCTGTTGCGATTGCTCATTTCGTTCCGATCCTTTAACATACATGGTGGCCACAGGCATTTTTTGTTTCTGATTGGCCTATTTTTTAAAATCTTCTCTGAAACCGCTTGGCCAAATGAACCGAAACTTGGTAGGATGCATCTATGGAGGTACTCTATAAAGATTACTCATTTCGTCCCTATCAATTAACAAATATGGCTGCCACAGGCAAGTCTTGTTTCTTATTGGTCAATTTCTAAAACAGCTTTTCCTCTGAAGCCGCTTGGCCAAATGATACTAGTGAAACTTGGTAAGAAGCATCTATGGAAGATCCTCTATAGAGATTACTCATTTCGTTTTGATCCATTTACAAACATGGCTGCCACAGGTAATTCCTGTTTTAGATTGGTCAATTTCTAAAAATCTTCTTATCTGAAACTGCTTTGCTAAAATGAACCAATATTAGGTGGGAAGCACATAAGGGAGGTTTTGCATTAAATTTCCTCAAAGCAGAATGAAAGGTGAGCGACACAGGCTCAGCCCACTGAGCCTCTAGTTTAAGTTAACATTATGCCCTACAGTAAGGAGGAATAACTATGTATCTGAAGGGAATAACTGTAATAGGGGACATAACTCTTTATGTGGGGAATAAGTTACAACTCTGTATGTGCAAGGATAACTCTTTTTGTGGAGGTTTAACACTGCAGTAGGGGACATAACTATTTATGTGAGGATAATACTGCAGGAGGGGACATAACCCAGTGTGTGGAGGAATAACACTGTAGTCGGAGACATAGCTCTTTATGTGGAGGATAAAGGGGGTCATCACTCTGTATCTGGACATATACCTGTGCAGAAAGAGAAATACTATATAATACGTATCAAGAAAAGGATATTTGGAAATCGATAGTTACACTTATATACAGAGAGTTACCTGCTCTTGGTAGGAAAATAGATATATTTAAACTTACATACAGATATTTGCTTGCCTTTGGTAGGTAAATGTATACTAAAACCCTGTTCAGGAAGGAAGTTTTCTTACTGCTCTAAATATAGAACACTGTATCAGGCTGTTGTGTAAAATAAATTTGATTGTGGAAATTTGAAACTCATCAAGATAGGAAAATAACTAGCAAATATTGAATAAAATCTATAATTCTGATAAAAATGTAGATAAATAGGTAGGTAGGTATATGCCTTTGTAAATAAAGGGTGAGATGTATGGTGTTTAATGCCACATTCAACAATATGACAGTTATATCATAGCAGTTTGTACAGAAAGGAGATATCATAACTGTTAATGCTTGTTTCTGATAACTGGAAAACCTTGCCCAATACCATTTTCAAATAGCTGGAGAACACAATATATTTTAGAGCAATGGGTATTATTTGAAATAAATTTAAATCACAGGAGAATTTTAAAACTTAATTATGTTGGGAATATCATTGAGTGAGTTGTGTAAGTGAACGAGTAAGGAAACAAACAAAAAAACGTTTTTTTTTTACAGAGTGAAAAAATTATTCTCCAATTTAATTTAAAAATAAACAAGAACATTTAAAAATAGAAAAAAAAATAAACAAGAAAAATGCCAATGAAATTTAACAACGAATTGAACTGAATCTACATTGAATATAAAAATAAATAAAGAAATGTAAGGAACGGACAAATATATATCACAACACTGACAGATTGTCACAGACTAAAGTCAGATCTAGTATGACAAGTAAAAAAAATGATTCTCCTTTAAAAAGAATAATTTAATTTAAAAATGATTTAAAAAATAATATCAATAAATATATTATAGTTCCAAATTCTCTGTGTGAATTAAAAACAACATTGAACAACATTAAATTAAAATGGAGAAAATCTATTCAGTTTCCGTGTTACTTATGTTTTATTTGTTAAAAAAAAGTTAATTGTTCAAATATTGATTTTTTTTATCATTCATCAAGAAAAATGACGAGGAGATGTAAAAAAAAACACTTTTCCATTGATAAATGAAATAATAATTTAAGGTTACAAGAAAAAACTTTGAAATTTTTATTTAAAAATAAATTGAAAAAATATTCATGAATTTTGAATTTACAGGGGAAAAAAACTTTTCCATTGGTAAATGTATAAATAATAATATTAGTTCACAAAACCTTATTTTCTTTAAGAAAAAATGAATTCTGATATAAATTTGAATAAAATAACTACATATTTACAGCAAAATAACAATTGGAATGTAATGACAATAGAAAATGTATTAAACAATAACAAACAACATCCAGTCAACACTGCTGTCTGACACTGAAGAAATGCTTTAATTAAAATGGTAAATATGGTTGTTTTACATTAAAATGATACAGAATATGAAGGAAGATAAACAGATAAGTTTACAGTTACTGAGATTTTGAGAAAACGACAAAGTTCCTACCAAAGTTGGTGTCAGCTTGTCTTTGTCACAGTGCAAAGTCGCGCCCTTCTTTTATCAACACAGTGTGGTGATACCACATCTTGTAAGACAGGCTACTTTCTTTAAATTTAAAGGAAAACGTGCAAATCAATAAAAACCATTATCTTGTATAATTATTTTAAAGAGTTCATCAGTGAAGGAAACCCGAGATAACCATCTGACCTATGCCACATTAAAAAAATGTGCAATGCCCGATATTTAATTGTTATACACTCATTTAAAATTTCTAGTTGAAATATTTGTATGGCCCTTAAAACGGTCGTTAAATGACTTCAAGGAATTTATGAAGAGAGGCGGACAAGCCTTTATTGTGGAGCAAATAAGAGTCGTGCTAAAGATGTCCACGTTAAAATACGATGGTTAGATTTCTTTGTTTTGTTATAGGAATGTTTAAATGATATGTAATCAACTAATATAATTAATTAACCACCACAATTTTGAAGATAATGTTATGCAGTTGATATTAGGTAAAATTAAGTGACATATTAGGAAATATTTAATCCAAAAATACCAAAGTAAAAACAGAAAAATGTATTATCACAATGAGTTTGATATATATTACAGAACGGCACTATCATTGAACTTGTGACGTCGTGTTTACTGTGACGTCATCGATGAATGACGCTTTATGCAAAGCCTATAAATAGATTGTTGGCACTCGAGGAGTGGTTTGAAAAGCCTAAAAATATGCTCTTTGGGCATGTAAGGGTTATATAAGTAATTAATTAATATATACATGTCACACACCGTGGACTGGAGATATGACCTGGGTGAAGACGTCTACGTCATCATCAAAGCCCCTCAAATGACAATTCACATCAGGAAGAACTTTGTGCCTAATGGAGAATGGGCATTGCATCCTATGAAGCGAGGAGTGACCCTGAGTCTACGAATGGAAAGAACTGAAAAAGACCATACCTTTATTTGAAGACAAAGAGCCAGAACTGAGGACAATGAACAATAAAGTGACTGGAGAAGATTAAATAAAAGAGACTGAGAAACAGAGCTTGAACTTAATGTGAACAATAAAATATGAAGCTTGATTTCTGTGTTAGTCATAATTACACCCAAAGAAACCTCCTCCTCCTCCTCCTCCTCAAAATAGTGATTAAGATGTTGAATAAACACGAAAATTAGAAAAAGGAATCAAGAAACGTCGTTATAGATAGAAAGTGTACGAAACAATATTGGTTATTTAGTAGAAATACTTGGGTACTACACAACATATATATATATATTATATGAAAATAAAATGGCGGGAAAGGGGTAGATAACCAGGGCTAGTTCCGGTAACCATGCTACATATAGGACGCGGATGGCTAGTTCCAGTAACCATGGTAAATATATGACGCGGACGTCGTAGAAATCACCCCCAACCTTCTGTACTAAGAAAAAAAGCGCGGGAAACCCTCACTTCTGGGAAAAAGGCCCCACTAGGGCAGATTTTGCGCAACTTCTGGTTACACTTACGCACCCCCTTCCATCCCTTCGGGCGACCTTCTGTAGTCATGGTGCTTGTACTACTACACTAGTAAGAAAAAAGCGCGGGGAAAACCCGGGCATGCGCAGAACATACTTCCGGACCCCTTCCGGACAGGACCGCTTCTGGGTACGTGACTTCCGGTTAGGGTCGGTCACGTGACTAACGTCACTTCCAGGACCCCACTAGGCCGGATATTGCATAACTCTTGCGGTCACGTGACTGGCCACGTGACGCGTCACTTCCGGTCACGTGATTTCTTGTCACGTGACTTCCGGTTGCTCTACCTCGCTCCACCCCCGCAAATATGGCTTGAGCTGTCCCCATATACTACTCTCTTAGAAGAACTCTGTGGAAATAGCACCAATTCTTACCATATTATTTAACAAGTCAGTCACAACTTGTATTGTTCCATCAGACTGGAGAACTGCCCATGTCTCTCCTGTATACAAAAAAGGTCAAAAATATAACCCTGAAAACTATCGTCCAATTTCATTAACATGTATTTGCTGCAAACTCTTAGAACACCTTATTGTTAAAAGCATAATGTCACATGCAGACACCCATAACATTATATATCCGTTGCAACATGGTTTCCGCACTGGTTGATCTTGCGAAACTCAACTCCTGGAATTCATCGATGATGTCACTCTTAACATGGAAAATGGAAAACAAACAGATATTTTGGTCATGGATTTTTCAAAAGCTCTTGACAAGGTCTCACGCTCTCTTCTTTTACATACGCTACATTATTATGGCATACAGGGCGAATTAAACAGCTGGATTCAAAATTTTCTTTCCAACCGAAAACAAGCAGTAATTCTTAAAGGCGATAAATCAGATTATGTTGCAGTTGAGTGAGGCGTTCCTCAGGGTTCTGTTCTTGGATCAAGCCTCTTCTTGTATTAAATCAATGACATACCAGCAGATCTATCATCCACTATGCGTCTATTTGCTGATGACACCATAGCATATCTGGCAATAAAATCCAACAGAGACGCACTTACACTACAGCAAGACCTAGACAAACTGTCAAAATGGGAAACAAATTGGAAAATGGCATTCCACCCAGATAAATGCAATGTGATCTCAGTAACACGAAACAAAAAGCCTATAGAATTTGATTATACATTGCATGGACATACATTAGATCATGTCACAAAAGCAGAATACCTGGGTGTAGTAATCAGTTCAGACCTCAAGTGGGGATCACACATAAACAACATAACTAAGAAAGCCAACATACCCTCGGCTTTCTAAAGAGGAACTTGAACATAAGCTCAGTATTCATGAAAGAGCAAGCATACAAGTCCCTAGTCAGACCGCCACTAGAGTATGCTTGCTCTGTATGGGACCCCTACTTACAACAAGACATATAGATGCCATTGAAGGAGTCCAAAGGAGAGCTGCACGATTTGTTACCAACAAATACCGTAACACCTCTTATAAACGTTGGTAATATGTTACAACATCTAGAATGGCGCAGCCTCTAAGACCGTAGAAAAGATTCACGTTTGAATATGTTCTACAAAATAGTAAACGATGAAGTTGAAATCCAAAAAACAGACAGACTCATTCCACAAAAAAACCAGACACGACATTCCCACACTAAGCGCTTCCAAATACCATCTTGTAAAACTGAATACAGAAAGGAATCTTTTTTTCCCAAGAACAATAACAGACTGGAACAAATCACCGGTAAACAAAATCAGCAGTACATCACTGGACTCTTTCAAATCCTCCATCTCTAAACTACAGCATTAATTCTCAATAATTTACTTGTATACGTTATTTTTACTTTTTTGATCCTCTTGCCATTAACTGTACATATTATTAACATTTTTGGTTTTTAATCTGTCTTGTTGTAAGTAAACCTCCACTGTGACAGGGGCCCAGGTGGCTCAATGAGTTAGATCGTTGGATCTAATAGCTCATACAAGCCTATCACCAATACGGCGTGGGTTCGCGCCCAGCTTTGTAAATTACAAAAAAAGGTGCACTCGACTCGTAGCCGCAAGTGATAAAGTTTACCAGTTGCTTGCCCATGGTCGGTGGTTCTCTCTGGGTACTCCAGCTTCCGCCAGAACTAAAACTGGTCGCCATGATATAGCTGAAATATTGCTGAAAGTGGCGTTAAGCACCAAAATTCAAATTCAAATTCATTCCACTGTAACATAATCTTCAACTAGTTGAAGGTGGTCACTATATGGTAGAATAGAATAGAATAGAAGTACTTGCATGGCATCCAGTTTTAATTTACAATTAAGAATTTAATAGCGCTCGTTTGTACAATTAAATATCTTCGAAAGTTAATAGTCTATTAACGTTAACTGAGGTTTGTGCAACAGAAATAATTCACTATTAACTTTAATAGTACTTTTAATAGTAAATTAACTTTTAATTGTGCTTTGTGCAATCCAGTCCTGATTGTTTATTTGTTCGGAGTTGCTTGCCAATCAAACAGGTAAAATTGTTAATCAACAGTGGTGATAGCCGACACGTGCCTATTAAATTGCTTATAAAATAAAGTGAAGTAAATTTTATTTAAAGTCGGCATATATTTACATTTAACATAACCCTATCCATCAAAATTCATAATTGTTTTGAATAATATATTTTTCATCTAAAGGGATCATTATGCACAACTTAACAATACAATGTACATTCATGTCCTTAGCGGCAGTTTTTAGAGTCTTAGTGCACAAAGACAGTCTTAGCGGTGTTTAGACATACCGGTCTTGGCCCTTTGGTTTTCCAACTCATGAACACTTGTTGAGCGTTCCAATCTTTTTTGACCTCGAGCATACCTGATGAAAGTTATTCACATTTCCACACAAGAATAAAACTTTGACAGAAATTATGTAAACCGGGATGTTTCTGAAACATTTTTTATTCACCCCACTGGACTTCTTGTCTTCCTTTCATACAACAATGTGGATAAGCCATTACAAGTGGTTCTTCATATACATTGTTATTGTCTCTAAGTGTACTGGCATAGTGTTAACGTAAAGGGTTTCTTTTTCAATTTAAATATATTAATCTTTTCCACGTTGTATCGTGTTCACCACACGTATATTAATCTCTTTCACGATGATTTCCGCTCTATATCGTGGTCAACGCACATATATTAATCTTTTCCACGATTACCTATGTTTTTTTTCTATTATACCAAATTGACAAGAAAGCGCAAAACGTTTCCCTTTTTATATAAAATTACAAAATAAGAAAAATAACTCTATATTTGAAATGCCCAATTTGCACACACTTCTGTAAATTAATGACAATACCATTTATGATGAACACAATCATAGATTCTGTACAAATAATTATCTGTTTTAAATTTTGTCCCATAATTAATTTTTACGCTTCATTGTGACATCTATGAAAATGTACACTGTAAATACTCTTGTGTACATAATTTTAGGAAGCTTATGCATTCCAAATAAATATTAATGTTAGACATATTAAACCTTTTAAAAATATGTTCCACGGTATAGCGTGGAAATCATCGCGGAAAAGATTAATTTCCACGATATAGCGTGGAAATCATCTTGGAAAAGATTAATATATTAATCTTTTCCACGTTGTATCGTGTTCACCACACATATATTAATCTCTTCCACGATGATTTTCGCTCTATATCGTGGTCAACACACATATATTAATCTTTTCCACGATGATTTCCACGCTATATCGCGGAAAATACACATGTATAATAAAAGTTAATCCTTTCCACGATGATACCGCCGCGGATGAAAAATATCAGGTTACCTGTTCCGTCGTGTTTTCCGCGACGGAGCCATCATGGAAAGGATTAATTTCCGTGACGGAATAGTGGGAAATGTAAAAAAAAACCAAAAAAAACACGCTGTGCCCTCTGTACATGGTCTTTTAAAATTTTTCTGTGCATTATGTTCGAAAAGGCTTTCGATACTGTGTGGCGTGATGGCTTGCGGTACAAGTTACTTATGTGTAATATAAAGGGTAAAATGTACAATGTAATTTTAAACCCGTATAATAAAATCAAGAATTGTTTATAATGATTCTGTTTCAAATTTCTTCCCATGTTTAAACGGTGTTAGATAAGGTGAACATTTATATTCGTTTCTGTTCGCATTATATCTAAATGATTTGGATACCTTTTTGACTAGTAAAAATGCGCAAGGGGTTAAAAGCATTTCCGAAGACTTTGAAAACGATTTACAAATTGATGTGAAATTATTTACCATTCTTTATGCCGACGATACTGTAATTTTGGCAGAGTCTGTTGCAGAATTGCACTCAGAGTTGAATTATTTTTACGAATATTGTGAGAAATGGAACTTAAAAGTAAACACAAACAAATCCAAAGTCATGGTTTTTTCAAAGGGGAGGTTACCGATGAATTTAAATTTTAAAATGAATAATATGGAATTAGAAATAGTAAGTGAATTCATATACTTGGGTACAATGTTTCAAAGAACAGGGTCTTTAAAGAAAAATAAAATTAATCTTGCAGAGAAGGCATCTAAAGCTATATATGACATTTTAAACAAGGGAAGAGTACATAATTTATCTGTAAGAGTGTTGGATTTGTTTGATAAAATAATTATACCTATGTTAACCTATGGATCAGAGATATGGGGGATACGAAATTATTGGCATGTGCTAAAAGGTGGAGTGGAGTCTTGAAGACTCCAAACTGGAGTGGAGTCTTGATTGAACATATGAATAGGGGTGTATTTCAATCTCCAGTGGGTACCATTGTGCCCAGCTGTACCTGAAGTAGATCAGCCCCATGTTGTTACTTAAGGTAAAATTTGGAACCCATTTGAAGTACGAAAACTATACCCATTCATTTAATTATTCGCTAATTGGTGAAAAAACGAAATAACCAAACCTCAATATGTCTTCCAATCAGAGTCCCGTTCTTTGTTTCTCAAATACTGAAGTCTCAGACGTCAAGCGATATTGCTTAGTAAACTTTGTCTGACCTTTTGTAAAAACTGACGACGATTGTGTACATTGAAAAAATGCAAAATATGGACATCAATTTTGCATAAAAAACACTGTAGAAATAAAACCGTACATAATAATATATTATATTTATCAGGCACATGCACACGCACTGCAAAATGACCGGAAAGTCAACTAATATAAATGTCCTTTGCGCAAATTAACCAAAGAATGATTAGGATAGAATTATTTTAGTGAGAGAAACAAAATATACGGTCTTGTTCCTAAGGTGTTGGGGCTATGGTGCTTAATGACACTTTCAACAATATTTCAGCTATATTGTGGTGGTCAGTTTTATTGGTGGAGGAAACTGTCGCAAGGCACTCACAAACTATATCACATAATGTTGTATCGAGTACAATGTTTGATGAAGGAACCAATTTTTCCTACGTGTACCGTTGATGATGGTCACAGAAAATATTTATTTTTTTCACCTTCTCCGATATATTAATGAATGTTCCCATATAAACATTTAAATATAAACGTAAGCAATTATGCCGACCTACAAATGATTATGTGAAGTTACGGGATTAATAATTCAAATAGCTTCATTTGTCTTTTTGTTTTTAAATACCTATTATTTTCAACCATATCTTTTCTTTAATCATTTATTATATTCTAAAATGTGATTAAAACTTGGTCTGGGAATGACTCCAAAATTTCATTTTACTCTACGACTCCAAACTTTCACTTCATAGCTTCACTCCATGACTCCACTCCACTCCACTCAACCTTTTATCACATGCCGTAACAACATGGGACTGAGCTACTTCAGGTACAGCTGGGCACAAGGGTACCTACTGGAGATTGAAATACACATCTATTCATATGTTCAATCAAGACTCGACTCCAATTTGGAGTCTCCAAGACTCCACTCCACTCCACGCCTCCACTCCACCTTTTAACAGATGCCGAAATTATTAACATATTAGAAAAAGTACATGTAAAATTTTGTAAGCTGTTGCTTAATCTGAAAACTTCAACACCAATATATATATATGGCGAAATTGGTAGATACCCTCTGAATATACATATGTAACAGTTAAGTTGAAATTTTTGTCATTCTGGCCGAAATTAATTGACGGAAAGCAATCAAAATTATCATCTCTGATCTATAGATTATTGTATTTGAAAACTCACGGAAATAATACTTTTTCATGGATTAATTTTGTTAAATCAATACTTGATGACTGTGGTTATTCAAACGTTTGGCATACTCAAAATTTTATAAGGCATACATGGCTAATTGAAAGCATAAACTGAGATTAACCGACCAGTTCAAACAAAATTGGCATTCTACTTTGCAAATATCTCCAAAAGCATTGAGCTATAGATTATTCAAGTCGAATTTTAGATTTGAAAAATATTTAGACTTGTTAAATGACAAAAATAGATTTACTTTTTGTAGATTTAGAACATCTAATCATAGATTACCGATTGAAGTAGGGTGCTGGACAAATGTAGAAAGTCACAATAGACTGTGTCAGCTATGTCAATCTTGCGAGATTAGTGACGAATTTCATTATGTATTACAGTGTCCAAATTTTGTAACTGAAAGAAATATTATAATTCCAAAAATACTTTTTCAACAGACCAAGCGCATTAAAACTGTCATCATTATTTAATAAAAAGAAACCTGAAACTATTCGCAAGCTATGGGGTTTTTTTTCGTTCAGAATTTTTATTTTGGACAACACGAGAGTTAGAATTTTTATTTTGTTTGTCGCGCAAAGCGCAAAATATTTTTTCGGAATTTAACTTTAGGTTATATGACAAAAACTCTTAATCAGGTTATTTTTTTTTCCTCCACCAAAATCAGAATATTTTTTCAGCAACATTGAGAATCCGAATAATTTTTTAGAAAAAAAAACATATTTTGCTTCCGTTTTATGGCGACTCGAACACGGGAGAGAAGTCAGAAAAAAATATTGAAAAGAAACTGTAATCGTGATAAAGTTTACTGCTGTTCATGAATACTGTAATATAGATCTGCATCTTTACAATCTGATCTTCGTTCTGGTAGCTTATGAAGCAGTTTCACACTGATTCTACACAACAGAAAGAGGACTGAAAGGGGGGGGGGGGGGGGGGGGGGGGATGAAAAGTTGGAACAAGTGTTTTTGTTTTGTTTTTGTTTTTGTGTTGCTGACTATCGTAGGTACAATTTATATTTTATCGTCTGCAGTAATCTTGTAATGTCTGAAAGACTTCTATCAGGAATATTCACAAAAGAACAATCTTTTTCTGGAGCCGATAATTCTAAAAACACCAAAAGCTACATTTCAGACCCCTCATCTGTGACAGACGTGATGACACAAATTATGTCCTAGACCACACATATGCGTTACCGATTGCAACTCAACCATACATAATAGATAATGAACCTTTTTCGATTTATTCTGAAATTGAGATCGACACTGAAGTGGATGCAGTTCAAAATGAAGTCCTATTTGATTACATCCTATCTGATCTTGTTCCATTAAGCCATTGTCGGTTCATAGTGGACTTAGGTTTCATGGCCGAGCAGTTAAAACACTCAATTTTGTCAGTCAACCCTTCATGTATATAATGCCTTGGGGGATAGACCTTTAGGATTTTCAGGCTTGATGTACATCCGTAAGTCCAATTTCCTGGATGTGGTCATGTGGCAAAATTCAAGTTAGGGAAAACTCATCATAGTGGAAATAATAAAAGAGGAATTGGAACTTTTGACATTGATACACAAGCTGCAACAGGTGCATTTTATTCATATGGTATCAGAATAGGATTGTGTCATAGGGTGGCTCAATGAGTTAGATCGTTGGATCTAACAACTCATACAAGCCTATCACCAATACGGCGTGGGTTCGCGCCCGGCTTTGTAATTTACAAAAACGGGTGCACTCGACTCACAGACGCATGTGATAAAGTTTACCAGTTGATTGCAATAAATTAGTTCTTTTTCTACAGCAAACTTGAAAACTCACTATCAAATAAATTAAGAAGAATCTCTGATTATTAGTGGTGTTCCGATCATCGAATGTCATAAATGAAGAAAAGTCCCAAATTTCTTACATTACTATGTATGGCATAAGCCATCATCAAAATGACACACAGACACAGTCTTTGTGCAAATCCCTACTTTTTTTTCTTTTTTTTTTCGATTTTGACTAATTTATATATAAACTTTGAGACTGGAAAATTGCCTGCGCATGAAAGAAATAATTTCATATTTCACGTAAAGATGCATTTCTGTAATATTGTCTTGTTTCATAAATGCAGATATTGAGAATTGGCGACCCAGCGTATCATACTCTACAAAAATTGTGCAATTTTGTCGTCAAATGAGCAAACATGTTAGCTATGAGACAATTTTTATATGATACGGCATACGATTACAGGTGAATGTTGTACCACAGTGTCGTAACACCTTGCAGTATGTAGTTTCATATGTAAAGTTTCTGGAGGATTTCGCTCAAACTAAGTACTGCTTTTCAAGCGAAAAAAAAATACAAATTTTTGTAGAGTATGATACACTGGATCGTATTTACAAGTTTGAAGACAAACAGATGCAAACTGGCATGACTCTGGGCCACAAATGTTTCGTCACACAATTTTCGACAAAAGAGGTGCTATACTATGATGACTTTTTGAAGAACTACTGAAAGTTTTTACATGGCTTGTTGGAATCCCATATCAATTATCTATAATTTCAGCTTTAATTAGAAAGTATATTGCAAATTATAGGTGAAAACAAGTAGAAAATCTGCCGTGTCTCGTACAATAAACAACTCATCCGCCGAACGCTCAAATAGCGCGACTACACCGTGTACAAATGTAGGTCGGTCGTGTCTTGGTCGGAGCAAAGTAACTAAGTACAGTCCACCTATAGGAAATTACTAAAACACGAAACGGAATAGTTTCGTTTCTTAAAATAGTGATATCCCTATAGTAATTACTAAAACAAGAAATCATTCCGTTTTCGTTTCGTTTCGTTCCGTTACACGAAATAGTATCACCCTGTGGAGGGAGCTGATTTAGGATATTATGCAAGTTTATGGACAGCTTTTTAAGGCATGAGCTCCATAAACCTTTTTAGCTCACCTGGCCAAAGGCCACGTGAGCTTTTGCCATCAGGTTTCCTTCGTCGTCCGTCGTCGTCGTCGTTGTCTGTCGTAAACTTTTCACATTTTAATCTTTTCCTCAGAAACCACTGAGCCAATTTAGACCAATCTTTGGTGGAATGGTCCTTGGATGGCCCCCTTCCAAAAAGGTGTCCGGTTATCCCGGCTTCCAACCAAGATGGCCGCTAATCTAAAAATAGAAAAAAGGAGGGATGAAATTTTAATTGTCCATAAGTCAAAATGAGCTCAAATTTTAACTGCAGCTACATGACAAGGAGTAGTTTAACATATATTCCGGGTTTTGTTGTGAAATTTTTCTTTCAGCCGATTTAAACCGATTATGCAAATTAGGCATATTTTGATAAAAGATCACATTTAAATCTTCTTCTCTGAAACCGCTGAACCAAATTAAACCAAACTTGGCAGGGATGGTCCCGGGGTGGGCCCCTTACAAAATTGTGTCCGACAGCCCCGCCCTCTACTCAAGATGGCTGCTGTTGCTAAAAATAGAAATTTCTTCAGTATTGTCCATTGCTGCTTTAGTCTAAGTCAAAGTGAGCTCAAATTTCAACTGCAGCTACATTGCAAGTAGTTTAACATATATTCCGTTTTTAGCTCACCTGGCTTTCAAACCATGTGAGCTATTGTCATCACTTTTCGTCCGTCGTCCGTCCGTCCACATTTCACATTTTAATCTTCTCCTCAGAAACCACTGGGCCAATTGCAACCAAACTTTGGTGGAATGGTCCTTGGGTGGCCCCCTTCCAAAATTGTGTCCGGTGATCCCGATTTCCAACCAAGATGACCGTCAAGCTTAAAATAGAAAAAAGGGGGATGAAATTTAAAAAAAATCTTCTCCTCTGAAACTACTGAGCCAATCTCAACCAAATTTGCTGAATTGATCCTTGGGTGGTCCCCTTCCTAAAGTGTGTCCCGCATTTCAGACCTCCGACCAAGATGGCCGCCACAGCCGAACTTAATTTAACATAGGACCCTATGGGAAATTCCCATTAAAATCTTCTTGTCTGAAACCATTAGCTCAATAAAAACTAAATTTTGATGAAATAGTCATTGGATGGTTCTCTTCCAAAAATGTGTCAGGCGGTTCGGCCCTTCGACCAAGATGGCTCCCACAGCCGAACTTAGCTTAACATAGAACCCTATGGGAAATTCACATAAAAATCTTCTCTTCAGAAACCACTGGGCCAATAGCAACCAAACTTTGGTGGAATGGTCCTTGGATGGCCCTCTACCAAAATATGTCCGGTGATCCCGACTTCCAACCAAGATGTCCGCCAAGCTAAAAATAGAAAAAAGGGGGGATGAAATTTAAAAACAAATCTTCTCCTCTGAAACTACTGAGCCAATCTCAACCAATCTTTGCTGAAATGATCCTTGGGTGGTCCCCTTCCAAAATTGTGTCCGGCATTTCAGACCTCCGACCAAGATGGCCGCCACAGCCGAACTTAATTTAACATAGGACCCTATGGGAAATTCCCATACAAATCTGTCTGAAACCATTTGCTCAATAAGAACTAAATTTTGATGAAATAGTCATTGGATGGTTCTCTTCCAAAGATGTGTCCAGTGGTTCTGCCCTTCGACCAAAATAACCCCCACAGCCGAACTTAGCTTAACATAGGACCTTATGGGAAATTCACATAAAAATCTTCTTCTCAGAAACCACTGGGCCAATTGCAACCAAACTTTGGTGGAATGATCTTTGCATGGCCCCCTTCCAAAATTGTGTCCGGTGATCCCGACTTTCAACCAAGATGGCCGCCAAGCTAAAAATAGAAAAAGGGGGGATGAAATTAAAAAAAAATATGGCCGCCACAGCCGAACTTAATTTAACATAAGACCCTATGAGAAATTCACATAAAAATCTTCTTGTCTGGAACCAGTTGCTCAATTGGAACCAAACTTTGATAAAATAGTCATTGGATGGTCCTCTTCCAAAATTGTGTTTGGTGGTCCCGCCTCTGACCAAGATGGCTGCACAGCTGAGCTTAGTTTAACATAGGACCCTATGGGAAATTCACAAAAAACCATCTTGTTTGAAATCAGTAGCTCAATTCGAACCAAACTTTGATGGAATAGTCATTGGATGGTCCTTTTCCAAAATTGTGTCCGGTAATCGCGCTCTCCCACCAAGATGGCCGCCACAGTGCAGTTGCGTTGTTATTGAAAGCAGCTTTGATCCAGGTGAGCGATTACAGGCTCCTGGGAGCCTCTGGTTGTATTAGCACCTGTGTAGTAGTCTCAGTAATCTTGTGTCAAGGAACATTTTGATTAATTAGTCATGGGAAATAGTGATGAATAATTTGTAATGTACATAATAATTAATTTAAGGACTGGCTTGAGAACAAAACAAAACACCACTAGCAGATTTAACATTTATATTAATAAAAGAATATCACTTTTGAATTGATATTATTATCCCTGTATTTGTATACTGAAAAACATATGAAAATTCAGGGTAAACAATTATATGTATCCATGCAGTGTACTTGTATAGACATAAGCATGGCTGAACTCAGAGAGTCTGGCGAAAGTATGCAGTTCCTGAAAGATATAGAGCATGCTAACGCCAGACTAACAATAAAAGAGGCAACAGAACCACCAACATTTGGCAGGTAACTGACCAATCCTATTATTACATACACTCGAGTACACCCGTTTTTGTTATGCACAAAGCAGGGATTGAACTATTACCATAGAGGTAATTGACTGATGATCAACAGTAGTCGTATTTAAACTAGCAACTTAGACTACTCGGACACCTAGGCCCCCACTAACCGTTTCTAAGCACAATTTCATTACAATCCTTGAACACAGCATGGTTTTATAGGAATTAGCTTGTACAGTACATAGGTGCATTTTTTTTTAATCAAATGCTTTTGAAAAAAACCAATGGTTTCAGGCATTTATTTCATATTCCAATCAGGTAAAAATAACACATGTCTCCCATTCATAAAACTCTCAAGT
This sequence comes from Bathymodiolus septemdierum, assembly GCA_963383655.1. NCBI lineage: Eukaryota > Metazoa > Mollusca > Bivalvia > Mytilida > Modiolidae > Bathymodiolus > Bathymodiolus septemdierum. The sequence continues at coordinate 55,610,314 of OY726517.1, read as the reverse complement.
AAAATATTTGACCTCAAGGTCAAAGGTCAAACTGTGATAATGATGGTACGTGAGACACTGTCTCATCATTATACAACCACATACCAAGTATCATTAACCTATCTAAAAAGGCAAAAAGTTATTGCACAGACACACTTAAAAAATATCAATTATTTGACCTTAAAGTCAAAGGTCCAATTGAGGTCACGATGGAACACGACACACCGTCTCATGATTATACACCTACATACCAAATATCATTAATCTATCGTAAAAGACAAAAAAAGTTATGACTCTGACACCATAACACTTTAAAAATATCAATGATTTGACCTTGAGGTCAAAGGTGAAAGACAAAATATGGTCATGTTGATACATGACACACCCTCTCATGATTATACACCTACATACCAAATATCATTAATCTATCGTAAAAGACAAAAAAAGTTATGACTGACACCATAACACTTTAAAAATATCAATTATTTGACCTTGAGGTCAAAGGTTAAAGACAAAATATGGTCATGTTGATACATGACACACCCTCTCATGATTATACACCAACATACCAAATATCATTGACCTATCTGAAGAGACAAAAAAGTTATGGCCCGACAGATAGTAAATTTGCAAATCCATTCAGATTGAACAAAGAGTTAACTCCCCTATTTGTCTATTTTCTTGTATAATTTTACTTGTCTCTTTTTTATTTGGACGGTGAGCCACCAATTTTTGAATTTTATCTTTTGAAGAAACATTTGGACCATTCAATTACAAAAAATCAGAAAATTCTATGGATTAGAAATTGATATTTTCATCAGATAAATGCATCCAATAACGTTTTTTCCTTCATTATCTATATAAATTTTGCCCCAAATGTAATTTCCCCTTCAATTTTCAAATTAAAATTTTGAGCTTGGAATGCCGGTGACCCTCATTTTTTATCTTTTTATTTGGAAGGGCATATTACAAGGAAGTTTACTTTAAAAAAAAAAAAAAAAAAATCTATGGATAAAAAATAGACACCCCATCTACCTTAAGGTACGTGATCAAAATCACTTTTGCACACGTCTGAGACGTGACGTCTAACGCTTCCTTTTTCAAATTTCCATTAACAGAAGCAGACGTGAAATTTGGATTGGTAAAATTTTTTTAAATTTTCTTCATTTTATATGCAATTTACGACATTTTGCTGAAAACAGTTAAGAATAACATTGTTGCGTGTTTGTGCAATGCATTTTATACGAATTTATCTCTCTGGAACACAACAAGACATCATTTGACTGGTGTAGTTCTATCACATAGTACCTCGCGTGGCGATATTTACTATTTGTTTTCTATTTGCTGCCTCCGCCTGAAATAAAAATTGAAAAAATCCCAATGAAAACGTAAAATATGAACATGGAATGTGAAGTCGTATGTTATATATGAGTCGGGACTATTGACTGTTTTTCGCATGCAAACGTCCACGTGAATCACACATTGATAGTAGGGTTAAAATTATTGACAACGAAAGGCCGGGAGCAACTACACACATAGTCTTGATAATTAATGTAATGATATGTATTTACTTTGTATTTATTTGAACACTCGCACTCTGTATCCTTTGTAACATTTATTAGTTTAGAGAATAAAGTTATATATATATCGTGTAAAAAACAATGTTGACTTTCCGTTACAAGTAATTTATTTTTGCTTTACATCAAAGTATTAAGTTTGAAGTCTAAGAAATGTTTATAATGTCATTAATGAGGTATAGACGACGACCATTTAATATTTAGGGGATTTCTTTCTTTTTTTCCCAAACCAGAAATATTTTTGACACGAAACAAGAATTTATTTTTATATGAACAAATTTAAATGTTATTTTTATTCAAATTTAAAAAAAAAGTTGCATCTTTCAGGTCACTATATTTTTTCTATTAAGATAAGATAAGATACTTTTATTTACCAATTATGGGCCCACGAGGGGCATGAATATTCACATATATAATTATTTAAACATAACATGTTTAACAAAGACAAAGATACAATAACATATATTTATAACATGTCATTTATATGCTCAGTGTGGTTGATTTGTTTTAATACATCCAGCTATGATATATGTATCATATAAATACGATGAAAAATAAATAGATAGAGCCGACTATTTGTATCCTACCCGTGTCTGAAGCAGAGAGGCAAACACAATGATAACATTTCTGCAGGAGACACCAGGTGACGGTGCTAAAAGGATGATAGTCAAGTCTATTAAATTCGAGGCTTTTTTTTACAAGCAAAAATATACCCCTCCCTCCAAAAGTTAAATGGTCAAATATCGAATATTTGATATCTGAGTGTCAAAATTTTCAAAATTTAGATGACACATATAAACTCATATGGATCTTAAATAATGAAGACCCAACTATACTCAGATATCTTTGTCAATATCTTTTATCAACAATTATTTGATTAAATGGAATTGGAGATCTGCAAATTGGATGACCTGCATTGAGCATGAGAAAGAAAATATCCTTTTTGGCATGTTCCCTTGATGCTCGCTGCTGGTTACCCAAAAGCTCTGATCCCTTTCCATGTTCCAAACAATATTACATGTTGTGTGTCTCTCCCCTTTCCTTCCACATCAAAATTCTTCTATATCAACATGACCGGTCTGCACTGGACACAAGTAGGACTTTATTCCTTTTAGCATCAACTCCAGGTGTCTCTTGCAGATTGGTGATGAATCACCTGATATATGTATATGTTCTCTCTCATATATATGTGAGTAAGTGTATGTACGTTTATGTGCACATATCTCTTTTCCTGCCCGAGTGTGCCTGCACCACAATTAAAATACACACAGACGTCCAGATTGAAAAACTTGTGTCTGATCCTTTTGTCATTATTTAGACAATAAAATATGTTTAAATTAAATTAAACCACAATTATTGATATTTCACCGCGAATATTTAGTTTGATGTATTGTTGTTGTGTATCAATCATAATTGTTATTTATATATGCCCTCCTGGGGCCCTGATTTGGTTAATAAACTTATTTCTATTTCTATAGTATTAAATTATTATTTTTCCGAGAGAGGTAAGAGACAAGAATAAAGAGTCATCAATTTATACACAAAATTCCTGAATTGTGGACATTTGTTTGATCCTTTTGTACTTGACAAAATGTGGTTACTGTTCAAAGAAGAGTTTGAAGATACCAAAGGGGTAATCAGAATCCGTATATCGAAGAAAAACAGACAACACAATGACCAAAAGAAAAAGGACAAACAACGATCTATAAAACATACACATAAACGTGCAAATAAAATATATGTATTGCTTTTTATTGCACATTTTCATTAGCTTCAACCTCAGGACTACACACCAAACCTCGCAATCCCAAGCAATGCAAGTTTGGACTCATTTGAGACCCCGAAGCCCATTGCACACCTCGCTAGATTTGCTTAATGCTCTGCATTTAAATCATGGGCATAGTAGGGCATCCCCAGCACTAAGTGGCTGAGGAGAAAGGGGGAGGGGACTACTTCACTTGTTATGGCAGAAATTTAATTAGCAACTGGATTTTCATCATGAAAGCAAAAACAAAATGTTAAGTTGCCAGCCTCTGTGTTTGTTTGTTTTTTTGTTTTTATTTATTTGCGAGTTATTTTTGCAAGCTTTAACCCCTCATGTCAACTCCAAATGACCCCCCACCTTCCGATTCATTTCTAAAGCTTGATCTTCGCATCCGTAGCCCTTTGATACTCCACTGCATATGCATAATGCACAGAAAACAGCGGATTGAACGAATAGCATTCGAGCTATTAGAGATTTAAAAAGTCGAAATTTCAAGATTATAATGTTGATTTTGTTTTATTAAAAATGTTAAGATTTTTTTTTTCATAAATAATCAATGTCATAATATTTCTACTTGTAGATCCATCATGGAAACAATTTGTGATACATGTTCAGAAAAAAACAAAAGGCTTGTTGCTGAAAAATATTGTTCGGATTGTGAACAAAAGCTATGCACGGAATGCGCTGAATGGCATATGCGGTGTGAGGTATTTAGATCTCATCATGTAATTGATTTGTCTTCGGTGGGATCAAGAATACCACCATCTTCTAACAAAAACTGTGAAATACACACAGACGTCCAGATTGATTATTTCTGTAGTCAACACGATGATGTATGCTGTAGAGCTTGTCTCTCGGATAGTCATAGGTCTTGTGAAACTGTTTTACCTTTAGACTCTGCTTCAAAGGACGTCAAAAATTCATCTTTACTTTCCGATACGTTAGAAGAACTAGATAATATGACTGAAACATTGCAGAAAATGGAAGAAAATAGAGACGAGAATCGAAAATTACTGAAACAGAAGAAATCTCTGATAATAAAGCAAATCAGTGCAGCTAAATCAAAAGTTCCAAAATATCTAGATGACATTAAAGAAAGATTAATAAGTGAAGTAGGGTCTGTACAGAAAAAAAATGAGGAGAAAATAAACAGAGAAAAACATGAAATTTATCAATTAACATCGATTTTAAAAGACAATAAACAAGAACTAGAATTCCTAAAAAATCATGGCTCTAATAATCAGCTATTTTTAACTTTACGTAAACAAATAACAAACATGCAGAAAACAGACATCAAGATTCATGACATGACGTCTGCTATTAATGAAATTGACATGGAGTTTGAAGAAATTAGGTATGCCAACACTGAATCAATCGGATCATTGTCACAAATTACCCGACCTTGTCCTATTAAATATAAATCAATGAAAGTACAACATCAACAGGTACATAAAGATAGAAGACAAACACTGACCGAATTCATAAAAGAAGGTGAAGTTAATCTAAAACGTGGCAAACAATACGATTTAATAGACATAGCTGTCACTTCTGACAACAAATTACTACTTTGTGATTCATCTCATAAGAAGGTATATATATACAAGGATTACAAAACCTATGAAGATGAAATATCGTTTACCTGTGAACCTTATTGTATTACTGTAGTACCATGTACAGAAAAAGCAGTAGTTACTCTTCCACATGAGTTTTCCATACAATTTATCAACACCACTAAAAATACAAAGGAAAAAAAGATAAAGATAGGAGGATGGTGTGAAGGTGTCACTGCTGTAAAGGACAAAATTTACATCGGTGGAGATTATAAAGTTGTAATTTTAAATACAGATGGATCTCGTGTAAGAGTGATAACAACTGATGGTGGTTATAATGACAACTTATTGTATAATGAAAGGAATGATCAGTTGTTGTTAAGACAGACAGGGAGTTTATGTTGTATCAATTTAGATGGCCACGTTATATATAGATACAACATATCAGGAGGCAGAGGACTGGCTGTGGATCAACAAGGTTGTGTATACATAAGTGGTTCAAACGACATACACAGGTTGTCACCAGATGGAACATTCCGTGATATAGTCTTAAGTAAACATGATGGTGTTGACCGACCAGACGATATAACATTTAACAATGACTTTACAAAACTGTTCATTATAAATGGAGGTAAGACTGTATTAGTTTATAGTTGTAAATGAAAGATTTTATATTTTGTAAATGAAGGATTTTTATATTTTGTTGATGAAGGACTTTTATATTTTATAAATGAAGGATTTTTATATTTTTTGTAAATAAAAGTTTTTTGTATTTTGTTGAAGGATTTTTATATTTTGAGGACATGAATGATATTGACAAGCCACATTTTTTTATTTCCAATTAAGGAGCCCTTTCGGGCATAACAATTAACAATGATTATGGATTGATTACATTGATTTGAAGATGACAACATTTTATGAAACAAACAAATCAAAATTTAATCCTACAAACCATGTGATATAACATTTAACAATGACTTACAAAACTGTTAATTATAAGTAGAAATAAGACTGTATTAGTTTATATTTTGTAGATGAAGGATTTTTATATTTTGTAAATAAAACATTTTTTGTTTTTTTTGTGGACAAGATGATATTGACAAGTCACAAACCACTGATATAACATTTAACAATGACTTACAAAACTGTTAATTATCAGTAGAAATAATGCTATATTAATTAGTTGAACATTTGGATCATTACAATATTTGGACAATGTATAACATGTTTTTATAGAATATTGCATACATACAATTTATATATAAAGTATAACCTGTAAAATATTTGTTTGTGTCTATTTATAGCATATCAAATGCACATTTATTATAAGTCCAATACATAACAGATATATCATGGCAATCGGAAACACACACATTTTATTTTTGGCCTAAAATTAAATAAAAATAAAAATCTAGATAATATATATTAATGGTTTATGATATTTAACGCCACTTTCAACAATTATATCGTGGCGATCAGTTTTATTGCTGACAAGAGTTCCCAGAGAAAACAACAGACCTGTCGCAAGTCACTGACAAACTTTATCACATAATGTTGTATCGAGTACACCTCAACATAAATTACTTGCTGTTCCATATAATGTTCATCCTTAACAGCTTAACCTCATATTTTGCCTTATTAATAAAATGAGGAAAATTACATTTTACAAGATATTATCAATACTGAGATCACTATGATAGTTTGATATTAAATCAGTGCCTATCACCACTCATGTTGTGCGTTCGATTCCCGCTTATGGCGAGGTGTACTCTATACATCTTTATCATGTTTATGTTATCAAGTTTTAGATATTTATTGCAGGTCAGTGGTTTTATTGATATTCCGGTTTCCTTCACCATAATGAACCACCATCTCATTGGTAACATATTGCTACAAGTGATGTTAAGCACTAATTAATCTAGCGATTTTAAATTAATAATGATCTTATGTGTAGAAATTGTTAATGGTGGTTGTTAGTTAAACCTGATCATTCAGAAACAACACACACACAATTTTTACAATTTGTACACACATAGAGAAAAAACATAGCAATTTTCTTAATCACCTGGCGTCTGTCGTCTGTTGTCCGTTTGTCATTTTCGTCAACACTTTATCAAACCTAATTATAAAGAATCATGGAAGTTGTCGCTCACATTAACCTCTCATTGTCATTGATGACCTTTTCAAATTTTAATGTTCTAATCAAAATCGCTGACACAGAATGAACCACACTATATTTACATTCTCACTTTTCAAATGTCTGGATTGATACGAAGTAACACTGAAATAAGATCCTGATTGGCTCCCATGTCAAATATAAACTTTAGTACATTGTAAGAATATTTCTTCTTGCATCAAGTTTTTAGCTCACCTTGCCAATGGAAATGTCAGCTTTTGCCATCACTTGACATTCGTCGTCCGTTAACTTTTCACATTTTAATGTTCTCCAAAACCGCTTGTCCAAATGAACAGAAACTTAATAGCTATAGGAATCATCTATGGATGGTCTTCTATTAAAATTGCTGATTTTTTCTTGATCAGTTTAAAAACAAGGCCACCACAGACAATTCTTGTTTCTGATCGGTTAATTTCTTAAAATTCTTCTCCTCTGAAATTCAGTTCTCAAATGAACAAAAATTTGGTAGGAAGCACCTATGGAAAGTTCTGTATAAGGTTTCCTCAAAACAGAATGAAAAGTGAGCAATAAAGTGTTTTAGCTCCCTGACACGTGGCAGTTTTTAACATAGGAGCTTATTGGGAAATGAATAACAGCTTTTCTTAAGAAGAGTTTCAAGATAACAAAGCTGAAAGGGGTAATAAGAATCCGTAAATCGAAGGACGGACAACACAATGGCAAAAAAGGACAAAAGGACAAACAATGATCTATAAAGCTAAAGATTGTAACACAAACCCGACTAAAAACCGGGACTGAACTTGGGTGCTCGGGTAGGGGTTCAAAATACCATTGATAGGGGATCAATATAACAGGGTAGGGGGGTCAAAATACCATGGGTAAGTGGGCCGTTATACCATAAGTAGTAGGGTCGATATACTATTGTAGGAGGTCAAAATATCATGAGTATGAGGGTCGATATACCATGGTTACGGGGGTTAAAATACCATGGGTAAGGGAGATCAAAATATCATGGGTAAGTGGGTCAATATACCGTGGGCAGGGGTCAAAATACCATGGTTAGGGGGAACAAAACACCATGGGTAAGTGGGTCTTCATACCATGAGTACGGTGTCAAAATACCATGGATCCCCCTATCGATATGCCATGGGTAGGAGGTCGGTATACCATGGGTAAGGGGTCGATATACCATGGGTAGGGGGGTCGATATACCATGGGTATGGAGGTCGATATAACATGGGTAGGGAGGTCAAAATACCATGGGTAAATGGGTCTTTATTTTGAATTTTTTTGAAATTTTGAACTTTGAAATTTTTTTATTTTCGTTTATTTTAGAATTTTGAAATTTTTTAAATTTTGGAAAATTTTGAAATTGGCGGGGATATTTGAATGCGAATCTATTTTAGGAAACATGAGGTTTACAATTATATTGTAGCATGCTAAACGTGTTTATATATTTTATCACGTGTCACAAATTCCTCCAATCAATGAAGTCTAATTACAATGAAAAATAATAATATGTGATAAAGTTTGTCAGTGACTTGCGACAGGTCGTTGGTTTTCACCGGGTCCTCCGGTTTCCTCCACCAATAAAACTGACCGCCATGATATAACTGAAATATTGTTGAAAGTGACGTTAAACACCATCAAACAAACAAACATCAATTGCATTCATATTTGATATTTCGATAGCATAATGTATTATATGAACCATACGTTCAATTTAATATTTCGTTAAAATAATTTATTATATGAACCATCTACAACAAGATCTACTTTATAGGTAGAAGAGTTTGAAGATACCAAAGGGGTAATTGGAATCCGTAAATCAAAGAAGGACAGACAACACAAAATAAAAGATAAAAGGACAAACAACGATCTACAAAACACCACACATAAAACAAAAAATCCCTACTAGAAAACGGAGGTGAAATCAGGAGCTCCGTAAGGATAGCCGTTCCTGATCCACTAGTGGCACCCGTCGTGTTACTATACTTACAAACCCGGTGATAAAACATGGATGAGGAAAGGACCTGATAGTGGTTACGTACGTCAAGTGTAGCATATTCCTGGACATAGATGTTCCGTAACGATTAACCAAGTCATGGTGTCATAAAAAAAACCGTTGACTCTTCTTGCTTTAACTTACTTGTATTTAAATAAACATTGGAAAAACCAAAAATGGACATTCCAAAGACACGGGTAATATTCGACACAAGACACAGAACGAAGGCAAACAAAAACACAAAACAATTAACAGATGAGCAACACTGACTCAAACAAATAAATCTGAGGTGAGCCCGGCTACTTGCGAATGATTAGCAGTACATGTTTCTAATAATAAACGAATGATTAGCAGTACATGTTTCTAATAATACAACCGAGCTTTTCTAGCATGCTTAATTCGATATTGTTGATAGCATAAAGCCTTTTCATGTGGAATAAAATTAATACAGTCATTCTTGTATATAAAAACCATTCAAGGGAACCTGAAAATGTTACCTTTATGAGCACTTGCCCTTTATATACAGGTCACAATTATATGCGTTATTCCTTAATGGAAAAATAAGACTGCCCTTTATACTTTATAGACAGTGATTTGTTATATAGAGGTGCCCTTTAAGGCAGGTTTGATTGTAAATCGTTCTGGAAAATTACACAGAGGTTCCGAAAAAAAAGCCAAAGATAGAACGATAGTAGTGGGGGTTTGAAAACTTACAGAGCAAATTTCCTTTTACAGTTCAATTTATTTGTTGCGATCTGCAAATGATTAATGACCAATCATTGTGTTATCTTTGTGTTGGAGCTGGGAATTTATGTATCCATAGAATTTTTTTTCAAGTCATATGTCATATGGTAATCAAATTTTTAAGCGAAACCTTTTATTTTTTCAGATCATGAAATAATAATCCAAAGTAAATATTTGTTTAAATAAATTGAAGCTAGTTACTTCATTTCTTTCCTAAAAGATTTATCGGTATTGAGGCAAGGGCAAGAGTAATTAAAGGGTGTGTCATTTTGTCATTCATGTCTTGTAGAATGATACGGTTGGGGGGGGGGGGGGGGGGGGGGGGGGGGGGGGGATGTAGATACAAATATGAAGATATATTTATTTTACGAAAAACACAATTTTACAAAACTTTAGAAATATTTTATTATGATCCAGTTCAATTATTGTACTTAATGATGTAGTGAAATGGAATCTTACAACAATAAAATCCAAATTGTGTTCTGGAAGACATGGAATCTATTGATGTGGGCTGGCCTGAAATAAGTGACATTTTCGGGACTACGCGCTACTCCCTATATACATGTAAATATCACGGTTTCCAAAAATGTTGATTGGATCTTGGGACATTTAACGTACATGTCTTAGGATCGGATATTTTCACTGAAATCTACACACGTACACTGAATGACATTTTTCATACTGTTGCCAAAAACAAATAAAATAAATAATATGTATTTCCAACTTTTTAGAGACAGAAAAAAAGAATTATCAATTAAAATCGATCCCAAGTCTACATCCAAAACAACAAATAGATCTAGTAAACAATTTTATAGAACAAATGTCATCATTGGCCATTCTTCCACTTTTGAGGTTAAAAAAAGGGGGGGGAGTCCTCGTCACGGTTCATCAAAAGTATTTTTACTGATAAATTGAAGGCACGGTAAATAAATTCTTCTGATCACATTTCACAAAAAAATGTAACCCAATGTAATTGATAAGGTATTTTTTTTTTGCCATTTCTACATACTCACTAGTCGGGTCTATTTTGTCAACAATTGAACGGTGGATGTGGAAAAAAAAAAGAACAAACACAGAAGATCACATTGGAAGAAAAAGTTCATAAACACGTAGACGAGAGGCGTATATCATAAAGAATGTAAAATAAATTTCACTGAAAATTATTCACGGACAATGTCCCCATCACGATTCACGGCAAAGAAAAACCAACAAAAATATTGGTGGAAGGAAAACTCACGAATAAGGAAAATCAAATACACCCACCAAATTTTTTCAATTACACCTCTCTTTAATTTACTTCCACTGCACAGCAAATTAAATCCGAAATCAGTTCTGATGGAATGCATGTTTTTTTCTCCTCAATTTTTTGTCTAACATTTATTTATTTTCGTTTTTATTTAAAATCTGCCTTTTCATCTTAGTTCCTGTTATGTGTAATCGATTTCCAAAAGGGGGAAATGCTATTTTTGAAATTGAATAGAGGAAAACTTCATGACAACAAACAAAAAATCTAATGTAATTTCAATTGGCGATCATATTTATCCACTGGATAAAACTTTATCCGTATCAAATTAGACTGGACAGAGTTGTCCAGGATAAATCATATTTGTCCAGTGGATAACTTTTGAACAACCACATTTATCCAGTGGACAGAAGTTGTCCAGGAAAACTCATATTTGTTCAGTGGATAACTTTATCCATTGTTTTGAACAACCGGGCCCTGGCCTTTAGGCCAGGTGAGTTATTGCCATCACTTTTCGTCCGTCGTCCGTCCGTCAACATTTCACATTTTAATCTTCTCCTCAGAAACCACAGGGCCAATTGCAACCGAACTTTGGTGGAATAGTACTTGGATGACCCCCTTCCAAAATTGTGTCCGGTGATCCCGACTTCCAACCAAGATTGGCCGCCAAGCAAAAAATAGAAAAAAGGGGGGATGACATTTTAATTGTCCATTGCTGCTTTAGTATAGGTCAAAATGAGCTCAAATGTTAACTGCAGCTACATGGCAAGGAGTAGTTTAACATATATTCCGGGTTTTTTTTCTTTCAGCCGATTTATACCGATTATGCAAATTAGGCATATTTTGATAAAAGATCACATTTAAATCTTCTCCTCTGAAACCGCTGAACCAAATTAAACCAAACCTGGCAGGGATTGTCCCTGCGTAGGTCCCTTTCAAAATTGTGTCCGACAGCCCTGCCCTCCATTCAAGATGGCTGCTGTTACTTAAAATAGAAATTTCTTCAATTGTCCATTGCTGCTTTAGTTTAAGTCAAAATGAGCTCAAATTTTAACTGCAGCTACATGGCAAGGAGTAGTTTAACATATATTCCGGTTTTTTTTCTGTGAAATTTTTCTGTCAGCCGATTTATACCGATTATGCAAATTAGGCATATTTTGATAAAAGATCACATTTAAATCTTCTCCTCTGAAACCGCTGAACCAAATTAAACCAAACCTGGCAAGCATGGTCCCTGTGTGGGTCCCTTTCAAAATTGTGTCCGACAGCTCCGCCCTCCATTCAAGATGGCTGCTGTTACTAAAAATAGAAATTTCTTCAATTTTTCATTGCTGCTTTAGTATAAGACAAAATGAGCTCAAATTTTAACTGCAGCTACATGGCAAGGAGTAGTTTAACATATATTCCGGTTTTTTCTGTGAAATATTTTTGTCAGCCGATTTATGCCGATTATGCAAATTAGGCATATTTTGATAAAAGATCGCATTTAAATCTTCTCCTCTGAAACCGCTCAACCAAATTAAACCAAACCTGGCAAGCATGGTCCCTGTGTGGGTCCCTTTCAAAATTGTGTCCGACAGCTCCGCCCTTCATTCAAGATAGCTGCTGTTACTAAAAATAGAATTTCTTCAAATGTCCATTGCTGCATTAGTATAAGTCAAAATGAGCTCAAATTTTAACTGCAGCTACATGGCAAGGAGTAGTTTAACATATATTCCGTTTTTTGTCTGTGAAATTTTTCTTTCAGCCGATTTATACCGATTATGCAAATTAGGCATATTTTGATAAAAGATCACATTTAAATCTTCTCCTCTGAAACTGCTGAACCAAATTAAACCAAATCTGGCAAGCGTGGTTCCTGTGTGGGTCCCTTTCAAAATTGTGTCCGACATCCCTACCCCCCATTCAAGATGGTTGCTGTTGCTAAAAAAAGAAATTTCTTCCATTGTCCATTGCTGCTTTAGTATAAGTCAAAATGAGCCCAAATTTTAACTGCAGCTACATGGCAAGGAGTAGTATGAAGTGAAACTTGGTAGGAAGCATCTATGAAAGGTCCTCTATAAAGATTGCTCATTTAATTCCGATCCGTTGACCTCCATAGGCAATTCTTGTTTCTGATTGGCCGATTTTAAAAAATCTTCTCCTCTGAAACCGTTTTACCAAATGAACCGAAACTTGGTGGGAAGAATCTATGGCAGGTCCTCTATAAAGATTGCGCATCTCGTCCCGATCCGTCAACAAACATGGCGCCACAGGCAATTCTTGCTTCTGATTGGTTGATTCCTAAAGAATCTTCTCCTCTGTAACCGCTTGGCCAAATGAATTGCAAATTGGTAGGAAGCATCCTTGGAAGATCCTCTATAAAGATTGCTAATTTATTTCCGATCCGTTAACAAACATGGCCGCCACAGACAATTCTTTTTCCGATTGGTTGATTTCTAAAAAATCTTCTCCTCTGAAAACTACTGGCCAAATGAATCGAAACTTGGTAGGAAGCATCATTGGAAGGTGCTGTATAACGATTGCTAATCTAGTTCCAATCCGTCAACAAACATGGCCACCACAGGCAATTGTCGTTTCTGATTGGTTGATTTCTAAAAAATCGTCTTCTCTGAAATCACTTTTCCAAATGAATCAAAACTTGGTATGAAGCATCCTTGGAAGGTCATCTATAAAGAATGTGCATTTAGTTCCCATCCGTTAATAAACATGGCCGCCACAGGCCATTCTTGTTTCTGATTGGTCGATTTCTAAAAATCTTCTTCTCTGTAACTGCTTAGCCAAATGAACCGAAACTTGGTGGGAAGCAACCAATGGAAGGTTCTGTATTAAGTTTCCTCCAAGCAGAATGAAAGGTGAGCGACACAGGCTCAGCCCTCTGAGCCTCTAGTTCTTTTGGCCATTGTGTTGTCTGTTCTTCGATTTACGGATTTTGATTACCCCTTTGATATCTTCAAACTCTTCTTGTCTAATCCTCATAACATGCAGTTCAAGGCAATGTAAACCAGAAAGTGAAAAATTTTAATTTGCCGTTAAAAATCATGCATTTATTATAAAACAAAAATAATGTTTTTCTCTTTTAGGTAGCCTAATTCCTTATCCGATTTTTGCTGTCGCTTTTTGTACCTTTGCTTTTCTTGCATACAGATACTTATAAATTATTTGATTTTCCTATCTTTTTGATTATCAAGGAGGTTATTACTGAAACGCGCAGTACGCACTTAACTAGATATTTACGTTTACCTCGATGAACTGGTAAATAAAACAATATTAGATAAAAATGTGGCCGATCTACTTACATCAAGAAGTGTTCTGACCGTCTCTGACAGAGAAGAAATTATGAAAAAAGACACACAACCAGATCGAAATAGAACATTACTGAATATTCTGTCGAAACGTCCATATAGAACATTTCAATATCTCAAAGATGCTTTACGTGAAGACCCGATTAACACAGTGCTTGTTACAAAGATGACATATTCAGATGGTGATGAACCGACGATATCCTACACGGTTCCCAAGTCAGATAAAGGTGAGGTTTTTCTTATCATCCCTGAATTAATTCTGCACCTTATCTATTGTTGCCTCTTTGATTAATTTGGTCGTCATTTTATACAACTTCTTATCCAACTGGTATCGATTCGCACAGTTCCCCTCCTTTCTGTTATTGTGGTGAGGGTAGCTATATGGAATAAAATCAACAACCAGGGATAGTAGTCTTAAATGTCATATAATCAAGATAATCTCACTTTTCAAGAACAACATTGTGTTTGTGGGGGTACTACATGTGGACTAGGAAATCCTCACCATTACACCTTGTCCGAGTACACCTAAGATTTTTGTTGAAGTTAGAATTGTTAAATTTTAGTATTCTGTATAGTGTTTTGTTGATCATAGCTTGTATTAAGTTTTATGTATAATGTTTTGTAGATCGTTGTTTGTCCTTTTGTCCTTTTTCTTTTGACCATTGCGTTGTCTGTTATTCTTCTATTTACGAGTTCTGATTACCCCTTTAGTATCTTCGAACTCTTCTTGCTTGTTTACAGATATTTTCGATGTCTAAGTGAAATATAAATCTACACTGTAATGAGTAATTGTTCAACTATATCATAAGAAGTTCTTCTTCGATTTACGGATTATGATTACCCCTTTGGTATCTTCAAACTCTACTTGTCTTTTTCTAATTATTATTTTGGGTCATTGTCTATCCTTTAAACTACAATATCTGATTACCGATTTGGTATCTTCAAGCTATTCTTACCACTTAATTTCTATAATGATGTTCACCTTAGATTTAATTCGCAGTAAACACAATTATGTGGAATATATAATCAATCACTGTATAATTTACTTATGTGATTTTTAAATATCATTTCCATGAAATATGATATTGAAGTATTCAAGATTTATAAAAAAAAAAAAAGAAGAAAAAAAACTTACTGACGAAACAAGTTTTAAATGATATCCTGTAATTTGAACTGAATAAGTGTTCAGAGGTGAAATTAAATACGTCAATTAATAGTGAAAAAATAGTCTTAAATAACTTATGACATATTGAAAAAAATGGACAAAATCATATCATTGTTTTATTAAGATATGTTTGAGAACAGATGTGTATACTAATATTAGTATATCTTGAAATTCATCTACGAAATATGTATCATTATAGTGTTTTAAAAGGGGGGCTTGAACAAAATCATATCAGTATTTTTATTTTATTAGGATATGTTTGAGAGCATACATTAATTTATATCTTGAATATGTATCTTTCTAGTGTTTTGATACACGTTTAACAATATTGAATTATAAATGAAAGAAACTTAACAAATTCAATTGATCATTTGATCAAACTGAACCACATGCTTGCAAAGAAATTTGGGATATTCACATTATTACACGGGTTGCGTGACAAAGATTTTTTTTTCGATTTAAACATGACTGTACATACAAATCAAAAAGACAAACAATGATCTGCAAAACACTACACAGAATATTAGAGATTGAGTCACGTGATTCTCACAAAAAAGCGGAAGTGAACTGAGATGTTCCGGAAGTGAAGAAAAACTAAATACGGTTGTCTCGAATCATTTCCATTTCGTCAACATTTTGTTATTTTCGACCGCCAGATCACGTGATTTCGATGAAACTCCTGGCACTGAACTTCCGGTTTCAATGTACACAACAAAAACTCCAATCGATATGTACCGTTTTAACGTTCGATCCTCAACTTAAAAAAATCTTAACATTTTCTGTAAAAGACAGATATCAATTAAATTATTTTATTTATATCAAAAACTTCAATGCAGAGACAAATACTTCTTTAAAATTAAATTTGTTTTCTTTCTTTATTTGCGACAGTCAACATCATCAAAGGAAAACGATCTGCCTTTATGTATATATTTCTGATATCAGACAGATAGTGGGGTACCGAACACCAGTATTTATTCAGCGGTTTCCTTGGCGTCTCTATATTACAAATACTTATAATCTACCGCATCTACGACTATGATATGCTGACGTTGTCACAGTAATAACGTAAACACCGGAAGTCGCCTGCCGATTTGTTCAGACGTCAAGACAAGAAAAAGACGGAACGTGGTCGGGATTGACATGATTCGAAACAACCGTATTGCATTTGTATACAAATAAGGGCAGACATTTTAATGATCAAAACACGTACTTGCATCAACCTCTGTTGGTGTTTTGTACCACCCTAGTTTGGATTGTGTATATTTTAATTTTTTTTTTTTATTTGGTAAATGTGTCTTTAATTAGAAACCTCTTTTACATGGCTCTCATTCAGTTTGGTAAAATTGTAATTATTCGACCAATAAATTATCAAGCAAAACGGTAAAACAACGAGAGCCTTGGCAGCTTCAAAAAGTTTGTGTTATAGATTATTCAAGACAGAATTGAAAATAGAAGAATATATATCTATTTTACCATATAATTACATGTTAAAGTTTTGTAAATTTAGCTGTGGTGGTCACCGATAACCAGCAGAGATGGGATGATGGCACAATGTGTCAAGAGCTGACAGATTGTGGCATCTTTGCGACTCGGCTGATATCGGTGACGAGATTCATTATATAATGTCGTGTAATTATTCAAAACAAGAAAGGGAAAATATTTACCGAGTTATTGCTGTAATAATGTCATTACATTCAAAGTTAATGAGTTATTTTCTTCATGTAATATTATTGTACTAAAAAGATATGTAAATTTATAAAGATTATTAATATGAAAATCCCACATCCTGGCTTAATGTAATTGCAATTTTTCCACACATGTACAAAACTTAGTATATTGTATATTATCATTCACTTCTCTGTAACTATATGTATTTGGTTGATGAGAATAAAATTCATTCATTCACAACTCGAACACAAACACCATTAGACTAGGTGCTCTGGAATGATCAATATCATCAATTCCTTCAATAATTGTCGTGATATCATAATTGGAAAACAGACAGTGATCGAAACATAGATTCCTTATGATTCACATTGGAAAAATGTATGCATTCAAAGTTTTGTAAATTTAGCTGTGGTGGTCACCGATAACCAGCAGAGATGGGATGATGGCACAATGTGTCAAGAGCTGACAGATTGTGTCATCTTTGCGACTCGGCTGATATCGGTGACGAGATTCATTATATAATGTCGTGTAATTATTCAAAACAAGAAAGGGAAAATATTTACCGAGTTATTGCTGTAATAATGTCATTACATTCAAAGTTAATGAGTTATTTTCTTCATGTAATATTATTGTACTAAAAAGATATGTAAATTTATAAAGATTATTAATATGAAAATCCCACATCCTGGCTTAATGTAATTGCAATTTTTCCACACATGTACAAAACTTAGTATATTGTATATTATCATTCACTTCTCTGTAACTATATGTATTTGGTTGATGAGAATAAAATTCATTCATTCACAACTCGAACACAAACACCATTAGACTAGGTGCTCTGGAATGATCAATATCATCAATTCCTTCAATAATTGTCGTGATATCATAATTGGAAAACAGACAGTGATCGAAACATAGATTCCTTATGATTCACATTGGAAAAATGTATGCATTCAACTGAGGCACTGTAATTTTGCATAGGTCCTCCATGACAACAACGGACAAATTTTTGGCCCGATCACTTATGCTTACTTACGTTTCTTGTACTTTTGTATGATTGAATTGGAAGATAGAAATAGGTGCCTGTGAGGGAGAAATATTGTGTTCACTTTAAAAGTAAACTTTTGAGAGAAAAATCATCTTTATTCTAGATAAATGGCAAGAACAATTTAATGATCATGGATGGAGGGGAAAAATTCTTTCACTTTGCAAAATATGTAGGCTGCATCTGCAAACAATTCTAAAAAAAAATATGAAAAACATTCCTTTCATGTATCACATACAAACCCCGCAACATTGTTGTGCCTGTCCCAAACCAAGACATGAATTTCCAACGACATATTTCATGGTATTTTTACATTCAATGATTTGAGGTGAGAAGTTTTTGTTCGTTTTTTGTTGAAATTGGTGGAATTGTTGCCCATCACTGGTTAAGCTTCCTTTCATAAAATATTTAAAAAAAATGAACTTTTCATCATGGCCGGTCTTATTATCATACAAGACATTATTTATACACACACACACACATATATATATATATATATATATATAGATTTAGTTTTATATTTATTGTGCTTAACGTCATTTTTAGCAATATTTCAGCCACTAGTTTTAGTGGTGGAAGAAGCTGGAGTACCCGGAGAGAACCACCGACCATGGGCAAGCAAATGGTACACTCTATCACTTGCGGCTGAGAGTCGAGAGCACCTTTTTTCAATATACAAAGCCGGGCACAAACCCACGCCGTATTGGTGATAGGCTTATATGAGTTGTTAGTTAATCCAACTACCTAACTCATTTATCCACCCAGACCCTATATACATATATACATGTATATATATATATATATATAATTACAGGTATACATGTAAATGAGCATGCAGTAAAACTACAGAAGAATTATCAAACTATTGTACAGAAAATGTATGCAACAGGAACAATTACTGAACAGCTAGTATCATCATAGGCTTTAAGCTTTGAGGAAATGCAGGAAGTATTATCTAAACTAGTACAAACCAATGAGGAACGTATTGGTGATACGCTTATATGAGTTGTTAGATAATCCAACTACATAACTAATTTAGCCACCCAAACCCTATATACATATATACATATATATAATTACAGATATAAGTGAGCATGTAATAAAACTACAGAAGAATTATCAAACTATTGTACAGAACATTGATGCTACAACAATTGCTGACCAGCTATTCACATTCCAGGCTTTAAACCTTGAGGAAATGCAGGAAGTATGTCTTCCCGGACTAACACATGAGGAAAGTAACAGACGTCTTATAGCAAAACTTGTGTACAAACTTCCAATGGCGTTCAACAGATTTGTGAAAATATTGAGGAAAGACGATTGTTACAAAGAAATTGTAGAAGACATAGATAAAACTGTGGTTTCTTCAGATGACACTCGCATGCTTCAGATAGGTAATTTCTCTTAAGCACTTCCCGGTCGTTTCCTCATTCATGACTTATCATTGGAATTGTAACTAGATTAACACGATGGGTGCAACTAGTGGAGCAGGAATGGCTTACAGTTCCGGAGCACATAAGTTCACCCTCAATTTTTAGTGGGGTTCGTAGTGCTATCTCACTGAAACTGCAATCCGTGGATAGGCATTGTACTCCACTTGGACACATTATCCTGATTCCGAGCCAACCTTAATGCTGGGTGCTTAGCGCAGAAGCAACAACTATCAATTTTATATTCTTGGGTTCGACCCAACTGGAACTCGAACCATGATCCACCACACGCGTGGCAAGCACGCTAACCATTACACCACCGATGCGGTTAAATGCAATTAGAGTAAATCCACCACAGTAAAAGGAAAAACAAAAAGATAACACGCCGTCGGAATTGCTCCAAAATCTAATTACTAACTCAGAAACAGAGGCAAAATTCACATCCCTAACACCTGCCGGAGTTAAGCTAGTTATACTTTAAAGCAAAGAAAAAAATATTAATTTATGTATCCGAAAGCGTTGGGATTGGATATATACCACTTCAACATCGATAGCTTAATTTGTTATCCCATGTATCAATGGGATGAACAAGAATGATTATGGACAATATGTTAAGCTACCATAGAATTAGTATCAGAATTAAACATGAAAAAGAAACATTTTGAAAATATTACATTTCTCAAATAAAAATTATGTTAAATATGTTCTGTAGGACAAAGACAACTAGAAGACAGACAAACTAAGAATGATAAAGGTAATCACTTTGACATGAATCATTTGATTGATTGATGTCAAGTTAGTAGTATTTCAGCTTTATTCCTAACGGAATTATTGTTACAAGCAGTAAATTCCCATGTGAGTAAAAAAGAAATACGACACTGTATTAGGGCCGTGAGCTGACTTTTTGATTGCTGGAAAACGCAGATGGTCGTCAGTGTTTCCTTTGTAATGATTCATCAACGGTCATTTCTAACTGATTCATTTCACAACCTCTTTGAGTTTTGTTGTTGTTGTTTTTGTTTTTTGGGGGTTTTTTTTGCATGCGAAGAAGTCATCTGTTCGAAAGAAAGCAAAATCGTAATCTGGCCTTCCCATAAAACATTGTACAGATTGTGGAAATAATTTCTGTATTTCAGTAGTCAATAGCACATACTAAGTAATATCATGTATATAAGACCTTTAGTTTAAATAAAATGATTAACAAACGATACTACACTGTCGGAACAGTTATAAAATCCAATAGATAAAATGTAGAATGTAGAAGGGGCAAACTTGATACTCCCAACACACAAATACTTGACCACTCACCTTCTTGGCTTGGGTGCATGCACTTAAAAATGTGGAGATGTTAAGCTAGTTTATGGGCCCAAGTATGCCAAGTTTACATATTTAAATCATATCATACCTCATGTAAGAAGAGTTTGAATATACCAAAGGGGTAATCAGAATCCGTAGATCGGCGAAGAACAGACAATTCGACAAAAGAAAAAGGTCAAAAGGACAAACAACGATCTACAAAACGGACACATAAAATTAAAGATAATGTAACACGAACCACACTAAAAACCGGGGGCGAACTCAGGTCTCTGGGAGGGTAAGCAGTTTCTGCTCCAGTAGTTGCACCTGTCATGTTAATATATTTCTATGACTTTCTATTGAATAAATGATATGTGATATCGTTATATCTCACGCATCTTTGTCGTTATAATTAGCTTTTCTTTTAATTACATTTAACAGTTATGCTGGAAGCTCGAGAGACAATAGAAGCATTAAGATTGGAGAAAGAGGAATGTATCCCATGCAACATTCGAGGTAGTATTACTAGAGCTTCGTTTGTTTTTTGCTTATAAAACAAATTAAATACTTGAATAGTATTGTTTATGTTCTTCAGCACCGAATTACATGTATGTCTGAATAGCTCCACCATTCACACACAAAATGCGAGAAATGTTTTAGAAATATCATAGAGGTAATTAGAAGCCGTAAATCAATCAAGGACATACAATATTATGGTAAAAAAAGAACAAAAATACAAACAATGATCAACAAAATACAAAACAGAACTAAAGATTGAGCAAAACGAACTCCACAAAAAGCCAAAGGTGAATTTAGATGCTCCGGAAGGATAAACATCGTGCTTCACTAGTGGCACCCGTTATGTTGCTCTTGTCACAAATCCGGTGGTAAGTCATGAATGGTTTTTTTCGGTTGTATGCATAGCTTTAGTCTGACGAAGCTTTTTTATGAATTTAATTTCCAGAAATAATTAATTTATGGAGTGCCATATTGATTCACAATAAACGTTCATTATGTTTTTTCTTTTTAAAAAGAGGGGTGTTAGTTTGAATCCTGGTTTGGGGTTTGCCGTGAACGTAATTATTTAGGACTGCCCATCATTAACTGTGCATTAAGCTTTAAATCTGACGACTCTCTCTCTCTCTCTCTCTCTCATTAAGACAACAACAATAGACATATGACACATCACTAACTCCGATCGTGGTGATTCGTACATGTGACAATCGACTGTTATGGGCGTGGCAATGGTCTACTTTTTTTCTCTATTAATAACGTCCGGAATTTCGTGAAAACAACAGAATGCAGGAACAAACCTTTCGTTAAAAGATTCATTGTAGATAATTGAAACAACAAATAATAAAAAGATATGTATCTAATTTTGTGCACAAGACCGGTTTCTGAAATGACTTTAATCAGGTATGCAAATTATATATACATGTACGTAGTAACTCGTTTTATTTTGAATTATGAAGTACAATCTATAGGTCAAGCAATCATGCTATTAATTCAAATCCCTTAACATGTCCATGGGTCAATGGTTAGTTAACGGGATTTTTCTATCTGCCAGATATTTTTCACTTTTCAATGTATTTCAGCTGTCTAATATTTTATTTTTAATTTAATTTTAGAACAACATCAGGATATTTTAAATGTTTGGACGAATAACGTTAATATGTTCGTTTCGACTAGAGCATCAGAACGTGTATTCAACCGTATCAGCATGCAACCGTCTGTTACTGTAACAGGAAATACGGGCGTCGGGAAAACGGCAACAATGAGATATGTAGCTTTGAAAATGAAAGGGAAAGGTTATACTGTTGTTCCTACTGATATACCAAAGGATATAACAAACTTTTCTAAAAAAAAGGCAAGAAAATCTTATTTGTTATTGATGATATATGTGGCCATTACACGGTGAATCCATATAGCATAGACCAATGGAAGGAAATGTCTGAATCCATACAATCATTGCCTAAGAATGACTATTGTAAGATTATTTCAACATGCAGATTGCAATTTTTAATGATGTTAGATTTAGAGATTTGCCTTTTTTCCAATATTGTGAGTGCAATTTAAATTCGAACGAATTGTGTCTTACTCTTGAAGAAAGATCTAATTTAGCGCTAAAATATTTCGAAGGAAAAGCTGGTGAAGTAAGTGCTTTTTTAGAGGAACACGACTTTTTTCCACTGTTGTGTGCTTTATACCAAAAAAACAATCGTGTTGATATTAAATCTTTTTTTTAAAAAACATTTGATTATTACAAGGAGGAAATCGATGTTTTGTCAGATTCAGACTGTGAAAAAGACAAATGCAAAGTTTGTGCACTAGCTCTTTGTGTTATATTTAACAATAGATTTAAAAAGAAGAATATCTAACCACGGAGAACAATGAAATACAGCTAGTTATTCAAAATACGCTATGACAATGTAAATTAGCTAAAGGTTCATCATTCGTAATGTTACATGACGCGCTACGCACATTAGAAGGGAATTTTATAGTGAAGGTAGATAAAGTCTATAGGGCTATACATGATAAATTATACGATTTTCTGGCCTATTATTTGGGGGAGGGGGAGAGAAATGCCGGAACTTTTAATTAAGCAAGCGCAAAGTGATTTTATCAGCGATAGCTTTTTGTGTGAGACAAAAGACATCAGAACTACAGACATCGCATATACCATCTTTATAACAGATACACAAATATTAGAGATATACATCGAAAGAATATTAAGAGATTGGTCAAAAGGCGAAGTATGTGCTGTTTTCACAAATAGAAATATGAAATCAACCTCTTTTAATACTAATTTGATTTCCCACGATCACAGATACCAAGAAAAGCTAGCTCTTATGACAGATAAGGGTAGTCAGGATTCCACTTTATTACAAAGTTGTTTTGTTGGAGTTCCCGATCTTAGTCGATGGATCCTGATGCATACAGTTGATACAGATATTGATGTTGTGAATACATGTAGGAATGACAGTGTGTCGCCATTAGCAATAGCTTGCGAATACGATCACACGGAGATTGTAGAAATGTTATTAGAATATAAGGCAGATGTAAACAAGTGTTGCGACAGTGGTGCATCACCTTTTTTTATTGCTTGCCAGAATGGACACGACAAGATAGTAAAAATCCTCTTAACACATGGAGTGGACATTGATAAGAGCAGAGATGATGGTTCTTCACCATTACAAATTGCATGTTATAGCAACCACTTTTATGTTGTTGAGGAGTTACTAAAAGTCCAAAGTCCAAAAGTCGATATAGATTTATGTGATAGTGACGACGTACAGCAGACGTTAACGAATGTTCGTACGACGATATATCTCCGTTTTATATGGCGTGTCAAAACGGAAAGGACTGGGAGCTATAAGGGCCAAAATCGGCCCCACCTCAGATGTCGATAAAATTTTCTCCAAAATGTATTCACAATATGTGCTTTTCAGAAATAAATACAGTTAGTTAATATGTGCATCTAATTCCTCACAGTGGATCGACAAAGTCAGGTAATGAAAAGCACTGAACATCATTTTTTTTTCAGAATACAGAACGTACGTATCATTGTATTATAATGCATATCTTTAAAAAAACAAAAACAAAGCATAATACAATTCAATAAACAAAGCATAAATTTGACTTAATATGCAATGTGGATTGATTTCAGGAATAAAAACATGTTCCGAAGCTGTATTATGAAATTAAAGTGAACGAATAGTAATGTCGCAACGTTACCCATTTTCGACGGTCTCCTGTTTTCGACGATTTGTTTCATGTGATAAAATCTCTCATTATTTTGATCGCTTCATTTGTCAGAGGTTATATTGTGATGCTGAAATTGCATGAATGATCTCAAGAAATCTGATCTAAAAATGTCATCTATTATTTCACGTTCAAATTGTAGTTTTTCGTAATTAATTTTTTTCGTCACCTTAACAAAGCTTTAATCATTTAAAAAATATATCTCATACAGACCAATTTTGGTTTCATCGTCTGCTATGACATTGATAATGTACATATTGAGGTCATATCAATTCAGAAACTTATTAACATTGATCGTCGAAAACTGGTCGAAATTTTGGTATTAATTTTAAAAGAAGTAACAAATAGGTTTATTTGGAAAATAGAACTTTGTCATATTTGAAATTTTTTTAAACACTTTTTTAACCGTACTTTATTCTTAGCGACAACCAATGCTATGATATATTCTAGTACATTTTTACGGACAATCATCACAAATCTTTAAAAAATAATGCCAAGGTGCGGGTTGAGAGAAGTCCAATATTTAAAGATCGTTTCTTTTTTTATAATATGGAAATATTTTGGGAAATGATGTGAAGCAAAATCCTTAATGTGTAGCGATTTTAGCTAGGAACCTGTGAGAATTCTTTATGTTTTTTTACTAAACTGATAGCAAGCCTTGGAATCAGATATTCCATAGAAAGTGGTTGTCGATAGATAATTGTTTTACAATCAAGTATTTCATATATATTTATGATGAGAACAAGCTTACAACCATATGATTAATCGTGTAGGTAAACTGTGTGTTCCTGCCATGAGTCTATGTATGATCGTTTTGATTGTTACTAGAAAAAGAGGAGATGGTAGATATTATTTTGCTTTGTGACAAACCAACAACAACACTCCTAATAAACTGTTGCTATCAAAATATGCTGTAAGTTGTCTTTTACGTGTAAGGAGTGTGTCCTTTACATCTCGCGCTACGGGATGTATTAAATTTGTTCCTCATAGCTGTCTGATGTCCCTTTCACATAAAGTCGGCGTTTTCCTAGAGGAAACCATTTGTCATTTTATTTATGCCAAATTCGCAGTCACGTTAGGATTCTAATAATAATAGGTTATTATACATTATTATACAGCTATAATTTTAATCCAATCAAAAACACCCATTTAAGACATGTGACCGTACATTATTTTTCCCATATTGTACAACGGAAGCCGTATTGTTTCCGTATTGGACGTCCAATACGGTATTTTTTTTCGCATTGTACATTATGTAAGGGAAGTAACTCGTTGGTTTTTGTCGTCTGCTAGTAAATTATTTTTAATTGTAATCTATAATCAAATTAACTTGTTCGATATTTAACAGTTTGAGGGAAAAGAAAGTTGTTTAGAATAATTGTTGATCAGTTATTTTGCTGTTTTTAATTCATTTTTAGAGATTACGAGATCTGTATTGATACAGAACATTTTTTTTTAAAATATTTCTGATTTAAATTTTCGCACAAATAAATAATTTTGCCAGACTTGGGAGAAGAAAAAATAATCTGACTAAGGAAAATCAAGCAGTATAATAGTTATGTAAAACTGGATATTGAATGGAACATTTCTGATTTCATATGTAAAGAAAAATAAATGATTCCATTCTCCCAAAACTTGTCTGTCCCATGGTAAAACAATAGCCCCTTTTAGGCTTATTTATACCTTATTGGCGACGGTCGCCCGACCATTGAACGATTGTCGTGCAAAAATCGTGCGATTTTCGCTTTCTATTGTTTTTATTAAATAAGAGAAATGTCTTAGAAAAATCTACAGTATACTAGTTTAACCCCGTCACTTTTTATTGAAGTACCTGAACTAAGCCAGGAGGGGTCATTTATATGTGTGTTAGGGATATCGAATTTACATATCTCTACGATTTTTCTATTGAATGCTGGAACTGTTCTGACATTTTTCCATTTTATTATAGGTTATGACAAAAACCCAGCTAAGTTGCAAATTGTTAAACAAAAACAAAAATATGGTTGTGATCGTCTTCCGTAATTAAAATCGTCAAAATGAAATACAACCGAATCAAATAGTAACTTGTTTCAACCTCATTTAAAATATACCTTGACATTATTTCATACTTGTACATCACGTTCACGATATTTTATTACAACACTATTTCACTCAAGTGTACATTTTTTCCTGTCCTATTTAAAGGACTTTATCAAACAGAATCATACCGTTTACATGTAATGCAGTTAATACGCATTTAAGAGCCCCAGCTTTATACTGCTCATGCTCAGCAACGGACCACCTTCGTCAATTGTTTTAGCTCATCGATGATCATGAGATTCACTAAGATAAATAGCACGGTCTTTGCAATATTTATTTATTTATTTATTTATTTATTTATTTATTTATTTATTTATGCTTTGGTGTCAGTGTTTCAACTGTTGACAGAGTTTTAAATCAACATGGGTAGACTTAATTACCTTTCATCTTGACTAAACTTGAGCCGTCGTGGTCGTATGGTAGTTGAATTTACAACTACCTGTGCAATCGTTACATATCACCACTATTGAATGCTGGAACTGTTCCGACAGTGTGCTATATATTTTTTTCACTTTATTACAGGTTATGAAAAAAAACAGCTGAGTTGCAATTGTTAAACAAAAATTGGTTGTGATCGTCTTCCGTAATTATCAAACAGAATCATACAGTTTACATGTAATGTAGTTAATACGCATTTAAACCACAGAAGAATATTTCTATTTTTCACACCTTGTGGTGTGGGGTCGCAATTGTGCATGCGAAATATTAATTGCAAACCCCATTGACTGGCTATTTGCTGCCTGTCTAGAATATTTTATTATTTTCTCGATCGACAGTTCAGAAGCTAGAAAACAATATGATGAATATTGTCTGTCAATCATTCAAACAATAACTTATGCACATGACAGAACGCATTTTCAATGCACTACATACACCAACTTATGATCCATCATTTGTCCATTGGAGGTTGATTTAAGAGAATGGAACTGATAGAAGTTAAAAAGTTAATTTGGGCGCAAAAGAGGAAACTTTATATAATTTATGAAAATGTGATGTGAATTTTAGGGATCCTCAGATTCAAATCTATTCATCTACTTTTCTACACTTTTATACATATTATATATATGTATACCCGTTATTTCAAATGATAGTAATGTTATTTTGAAATATTTCCACTTTATTTTACTTGTCGTTTTCTTTTAAGAGCCCCAGCTTTATACTGCTTATGCTCAGCAACGGACCACCTTCGTCCATTGTTTTAGCTCATCGATAATCATGAGATTCACTAAGATAAATAGCACGGTCTTTGCAATATTAATTTATTTATTTATTTATTTATTTATGCTTTGGTGTCAGTGTTTCAACTATTGACAGAGTTTTAAATTCAACATGGGTAGGCTTAATTACTTTTCATCTTAACTAAACTTGAGCCGTCGTAGTCGTATGGTAGTTGAATTTCCAACTACCTGTGCAATCGATACCTATCACGACTATTGAATGCTGGAACTGTTCCGACAGTGTGCTATATATTTTTTCATTTTATTATAGGTTATGAAAAAAAACAGCTGAGTTGCAATTGTTAAAAAAAAATATGGTTGTGATCGTCTTCCGTAATTAAAATCGTCAAAATGAAATACAACCGAATTAATATCAAATGGTGACTTGTTTCAACCTCATTTAAAATATACCTTGACATTCTTTCAAACTTGTACATCATGTTCACGATCTTTTATTACAACACTTTCATTTCAAGTGTACATTTTTTTCCTGTTCTAGTTAAAGGACTTTATCAAACAGAATCATACAGTTTACATGTAATGCAGTTAATACGCATTTAAACCACAGAAGAATATTTCCATTTTCCACACCTTCTGGGGTCGCTATTGTGCATGCGAAATATTAATTGCAAACCCCATTGACTGGCTATTTGCTGCCTGTCTAGAATATTTTATTATTGTCTCACAGTTCAGAAGCTAGAAAACAATATGATGAATATTGTCTGTCAATCATGCAAACAATAACTGATGCACATGACAGAACGCATTTTCAATGCACTACATACACCAACTTATGATCCATCATTTGTCCATTGGAGGTTGATTTAAGAGAATGGAACTGATAGAAGTTAAAAAGTTTAATTTGGGCGCAAAAGGGGAAACTTTATATAATTTATGAAAATGTGATGTGAATTTTAGGAATCCTCAGATTCAAATCTATTCATCTACTTTTTTACACTTTTATACATATTATACATATGTATACCCGTTATTTCAAATGATAGTAATGTTATTTTAAAATATTTCCACTTTGTTTTACTTGTCGTTTTCTTTTAAGAGCCCCAGCTTTATACTGCTTATGCTCAGCAACGGACCACCTTCGTCAATTGTTTTAGCTCATCGATGATCACGAGATTCACTAAGATAAATAGCACGGTCCGTGCAATATTTATTTATTTATTTATTTATTGATGCTTTGGTGTCAGTGTTTCAACTGTTGACAGAGTTTTAAATTCAACTTATAGAAAGTGTGTAATCGTAAAATTCAGTGGCCAACCATCCCAGTCTGGTGGCAAACGGAAATGTATTGTTCTGGTATGCCTAACGTTGTGTCTGCAATTGATGGAACTTCACATGAGATACAAATTCCATCCAACGAACCCCAACAAAAAACATACTTTCAGCAAACCAATTCTTTTCATTGATTGATATGAAAAGAAAGTTTATAAACAGTGATAAACATAAATTCCATCAATATCAATAAAACAATTATCTCTCATCTTAACTGAACTTGAGCCGTCATGGTCGTATGGTAATTGAATTTACAACTACTTGTGCAATCGTTGCCTATCACCACTTAAGTTGTGAGTTTGAACCCCATTCATGGCGAGGTGTACTCGATAAAACATCTGATAAAGTTTGTCAGTGACTTGCGACAGATCTGTGGATTTCTCTGGGTACTCCAATATCCGCCACAAAAGTAGTAACTGAAATATTTTTGAAAGTGGTGCTAAACACCTAACCTCCAATGGACAAATGATGGATCAAAAGTAGTGCATAACATAAAACACCTTTGGGTCATAATGTGGCATATCTTTACAAGTACCAATAATACTATAACAATATTGTTTCCCACACAATTATGGGAACTGTTATACACATATCATGTCATTAAACAATGTACTGAAAAAGAAACAACTTCACTTTCAAATTTTTTATTAACAATTAAATTAAATTATCTCCATGATCTCAAAATTATGTTTCAGTATTTACTGCATCTTATCACATATATTATTGAAATAACGCCGAATTTGCATGTGTAATAAAAGCATAACTTGCGGCGTGTTATTTACCTCCGGGCCAATAACATTTTACAAGGGCAATAACATGTTATCTGCCCTCTTGTGGTTTTTATGGACCCTATACCATGGACAGGAATAATTACATAGAGATCCACCCAACCCAAGCACAAGTTGCAAAAATTTCATATCACTATCCATCAAAATATCTAAATCAAAATGTTTCCCCTCAACTTAAATACTTGCTTTTTCGTATAATGTGTTTATTTTCTGAAAAATGGGTTTGCAAGCAAGTTTTAAATGATCATAATCTTCTTTGCAGTTTACAATGCAAAAAAACATTTTCATCTTTTGATGATAATGTCAAATCATCGGTAATTACAGAAAAGGACAACACGACAAAGTTTGAAATTCTACTAACTTTTGACCCGTCCCCCGAAATTTTAATTTTTATCTTGTCGGTTTCAGGATTTACATGATACTTAATGTACCGGATAATTTCGCTTTCTAGACTAACATATGCGCCAGGTATATTTCCCGGAATTCTTTCAAAATGATATAAACTGTTAATATCTTCCCGGCATTGATGAAACCAGATATGTTCGTGGTAGCCCATCACAAAATACTGTCGGTTCCCTATAAGCGCTCTCGTTAACATTAATTTTTTCCAAAATAAATAACAAATCTTTATTTTTTTCTTTCTTCTTCAGGCAAATCTTGGTATGAAGATTTGCTGGACGACGGATTGAAATCGACTTTAACAGTCTGCCCATCAGTACTTTCTAGTTTTAAGTACTTGGGTACAAAGCCATAGGACTCTACAAACCAATAGCAGTTTCAGCCTTCGATTTAAATTCTTTTATTTTCCTTGATTTGTTATTTTCGGTAATTTCCGAAAACTCTTTTACACTATTCGCGGTTCCAACTTTTTTATTTATTGATTTTACATAATCTATAAGGCGAGTGTTCGTATCTTTCAGACTGTCAAGTTAATTTGACAGATTCTGGTTTTTTGCTAGCAAGACTCCCTTAAGACATATTTCTTCCTGTAAACTATAATAGTTTAGCAAGACTATAATAGTTTACAGGAAGAAATATGTCTTAAGGGAGTCTTGCTAAATCAGAACACTTTTTTCAAATTCTATGTTGTCGCTTTCAAACTTTTGTAAGCTAAAATTTAATTGTTTTACATTTTCTAACTCATCTGAAAATATTGCGATCTTATGCACATTATTATCAAAAGCAATTCGCTTCCTCCCTGTCAATTTTCTATTTGATAACAAAACTTTAATAGTCTTACTTGAAAGTCTGTTTTCAAGTCTCTCTGTTAATTTTAACTGAAATGATTGTAATTGGGAATTTAAAATATCTATATATTTAAAATCGGGGTATTTGTCCTTTGCTTTGGAGAGCACCTTGAAAAAGGAGCTTGTAATTGAAAATGTGAGAGCTATCTGTTGGATTGTGCCCAAAAAATATTTGTTCCTTTTGAATTAAACTATTGTACTTCATTTTAGAAGTAGCATCGATAGACCATTTAACCTACCTCAGTATCCCGGTAGTAATAACTATTTCAGTATCCCGGAAGAAAATATATAATCAATAATTGAGGGCTTATGAAAAAAAAACTATTTTGGATGAAGTGGTGTTTATTTTATTTTTATCTTACATTTGTATATAACTGTTACGTTCCGACATACCATCGTTTTTTACGGCAAAGATTGCTTCTCAAATATCAAAACGTCATCTAAGCGCTTGGAATATTTGAACATTTTCCCGTCGTTTTTCAAGAAATTTAACACCTTGTGCACCAAAAAAATACTTAACAGTATTTGTGTTTTATTTATTTTAATAATCTGGTAAAATGGTGCACGACTGCGGAGGTGCTTAATTTCTTCGAAAACCGTCGAAATATCGCGGGCAAAATTCCACGAAATACAGAAAACAAATAACGCTCATGACGTCACAATGACGTCAAATACGTATCGATTTTGTTGGAAGCAAGTTTTAACATCAAAAGTATGATATCTATAATATAAAACACATCAAATTTTAATCAAGTATTTTCTAAGATAATGATTCATTAAATATGGGGCCATATATGGCACTTATAATCCCCAGTTCTTTTTATGGCATTGACGCCGGATTGCATGCACTGAGTTTTTCTCCTGGTTTCAATGTACACAAACTGTATTTAAAATAAATACAATTATTTACAGAAACATAAGTTATTTACTGATGAATTTCATTACTTGAAATGAATCATGAAATGTACAGAGATTGTGTATATAATGGTCTCAGATATACAATCAGAAGAGTGAAAATATTGATTTTAAGGGTCTGGCTGAGGCTATGAATAAATTAATATTTAACAACCTCCACAATCCTCCACCAAAAATTTTTTTTGATATAATCATTAACCCTCTATACTCAAAACAACTGCTCAATTTGGTGTTGGTGGAAGACTGTGGAGGTATATAAAATAGCTAAAATGTACATTAAATATGTCGTTTATAGTCCATTTTTAGCATTTTCCATATAATTATGATGTCATTATGACGTCATAGCGCACCCAATTTCACGGAAAGATATATTTTTTGAAAAAAAAATTATATGACAATTAAATTAGTAAATTGTTTTTATTCTATGTCAAACATTATTTTTTAATATAATGTGGGGCCAATTTTGCACCTTAACGCCTCTCCCTCTTTAGACATTGTACTAAAACTATTAGACAAGAAAGTTAATACAGATGTAAACAAGTGTCGCGACAGTGGTGAATCACCTTTATATATATTGCTTGCCAGGAAGGACATTTAGACATTGTACTAAAATTATTAGACAAGAAAGTTAATACAGATGTAAACAAGTGTTCCGACAGTGGTGAATCACATTTATATATTGCTTGCCAGAAGGGACATTTAGACATTGTACTACAACTATTAGACAAGAAAGTTAATACAGATGTAAACAAGTGTAACGACAGTGGTGC
Source organism: Bathymodiolus septemdierum (assembly GCA_963383655.1). Lineage (NCBI taxonomy): Eukaryota > Metazoa > Mollusca > Bivalvia > Mytilida > Modiolidae > Bathymodiolus > Bathymodiolus septemdierum. Next base: position 55,577,340 of record OY726517.1, on the reverse strand, counting down.
ATCACCTTTATATATTGCTTGCCAGAATGGACACGACAAGATAGTCAAAATCCTCTTAAAACATGGAGGAACATTAATAAGAGCACAGATGATGGTACTTCACCATTAAAAATTGCATGTTATAGCAACCACATTTATGTTGTTGAGGAGTTACTAAAAGTCCAAAGTCCAAAAGTCGATATAGATTTATGTGATAGTGACGGATGCACCTCATTGTATTTGGCATGTAAAGAAGGGTACACTAATATTGCCAGAATACTTTTAGAACACCATGCAAACCCTCATAGGTGCAACACAAATGGTCATTCTCCTTTTATTGTAGCTCAACAAAAAGGTTTTAAGGAAAATCTAGACATTATAGAACAACATAGTTCGCATGAAATGAAAGGCATGCACTGTTTTATTATATGACATTAAATCAATTTGAATTAATACCATACAGTGCCGACTTTGTTCCCCAGACACCCCTGTCTGCATGACGTCTGCCATTATTAATTTAATTGTGTACCGAAAGTAATTAGTAAGAACGCATCTGATTAGTCGATGATGATTGGCTATTACTTTTAAGATAATTGGGAAACACCATTTCTAGGCTATTTTAAGGTGTCTGGAGGAGCTTTGGAATATTGTGTTCACCTCTCGTGACTTTTTGCGCGATGAATATAACGCTTTATCAAAGAACGTTACTAGGGACGTCAGCCAATCAGAAAAGACATTATCTGAAGTCATATAATAAATTTCTTTCTTATTGCTGACTATTGTTCATACGATTATGTGAGTAATGGGCCAGTTGATTATTATTATCAGTCTCAAAGAAACGACCGGGGTATCGACATAGAACCTAGTTTCTTCGTTGCTGAACCCGAAAATGCGTCCATTTGATTGTGCCGTGTGAATCAAGTATACAACTCACACACAAGAATGATGCGTAAATGAATGCTTTGGAAATGATACACCCCCTGCACGTGAAATGGAACCTTTCATTTGAGGGACGTTGGAATGTAAATGTGTTTATGTATCATTTATACTCCAAGACGGATATAGAAACGTCGATATAATTGACAGTATTTGGAAACATTCTGAATATGAAATAATTATTACGAATGTGAAGTCTATCGTCATGCGCTAGCGTTGCCATATTATGTTTATGATATGATTCAGTTGTATGTAAAAGTTGTCGGAAACCAAGGAAGTTCATTGCCATGCCATATTGTTGTAGCTTGAATCGGATATTTGCTTATTATTTAGAATGCCTGTAAGCATACATCAACTTGAAGGTATAGCTGTTGATGATCTAGGAAAAAGCCCGCACCTGAAAGTAAGCCCTCTAGGACAAAAGCCAGTATTTATAATCTTGTGTTGTCTTAGATGTGCAACGGTAGAGCATCGTCATAGATAAAAATAAGTATATCTTAATAAAAACGTAGATGTCTAGTTTAGTGCTGTGTGTTTCTGGAATATTCTTCATCAGCTTCGCTCAAAGTCAAAAATTCGGAAATCCAAGTCAGTTTAAAAGTTTTTAGGAGCGAGAAATCCGAAAAGACAAAAAAAAAGGATAATCAAAATAGCTTGTAGTTAAAGAATGTTAATATCAGCTTGAGGGGAACGGTGTTTAACATACCAATTATCCTGAAATATCAGCTTGAGGGGAACTTTATCACATAATGTTATATCGAGTACACATCGCCATGAGCGGGATTATAACTCACAAATTCAGTGCTGATAGGCACTGATTGCAATGATGACCTTATCCTGAAGAAACAAATCCTATAGATGGACACTGAAATGTAAAATTATATATAACTCCGAATGATAATTTATATGTGATTTATTCAGTATAAAGGTAATTTGATTGATTTTTATGCATTGCATATAATATTTCATATTTTATGTTCATATAAATAATCACACATTTCTTTTTTGTTTCTTCTACTTCTACCAATTATTGACCTACTTCAACAATTTGAAGATTATGTCAAGGGAATTGGGTTGCGAAAAAGAAAAAGAAAAAATGTAACAATAAGAAAATAAGTTTAAAAATATGCACAAAACAGGGGGTAAATTTAAAGATAAGATGAGATAATGGCAGCCCTGAAGGACTCGACTGAGTCGCTCAGCACTGCAGTCTGAGGTGGAGTAATTATTAGTTATCGTCTCGTGTGTGTGTGTGTGTGTGTGTGTGTGTGTGTGTGTGTGTCCCATTTCGGACGACGAAAACACTGTGACATTGGAATGTCCCTCCTTAAACACACAACATCAATAAAAAAGGATAATGTGTCCGTGGATTGTGAGTTAACAATATAAACCTATAGCTAAGCCTTCATCAGCATTATCATCGTATCAACATTTAACTTATTCTTGTCGTGATATAGAAGAATTTGAAGATACCAAAAGGGGATTCAGAATTAATCCGCAAATAGAAGGACAGACAACACAATGACGAAAACAAATCAAGACAAACAGCGATCAACAAAACACTACACAGAAAACAAAAAATCTAGCAACACGAATGAGGGTGAAATCGGGTGTCCCGGAATGATAGGTAGTTCCTGCTCCACTGGAAATTGTTCATTTGGCGTTAAACAATAATAACTCACTTACTTTTTCATTAATCATAGCGAAATTCTTGTCTTATTATTGATAATTATTGGTGCTATATTTAACTTATCTTGATTTTGTCGTTTGGGGTATTGCTAAGAAGAGTTTGAAGATACCAAAGGGGTAATCAGACAACACAGTGACCAAAAGAAAAAATACAAAAGGACAAACAATGATCTACAAAACATACACATAAAACTAAAGATCGAATAACACGAACCCCACAAAAAACCGGGGATGAACTCAGGTGCTTCGGAAGTGTAAGGAGTACTCCAATAATGACACCCGTTGTGTTAATCTAGTTACAAATTCGGTATTAAGTCGAGAATGAGCTGAAGAGCGGTGTCGTATGGTATTTTGACCCCCATGGTAAATTGACCCCTTGTTCAATTTTCATCCATGGTATATTGACCCCCCTATTGAAATCTGGCACCCCCTCTGTATGGTAAATTGAACCCCATGGTATTTTTACCCCCCTCATTTCTAATCGAGAGATAGACAGGGGGGTCGATATACCATGGTTAGGGGGTCGATATGCCATAGGTAGGGGGGTCGATATACCATGGGTAGCGGGGTCGATATACCATGGATAGGGGGTCAAAATACCATCGGTAGGGGGTCGATATGCCATGGGTAGAGTGGTCAAAATACCATGGGTAGTGGGGACAATATACCATGGGTAGGGGGGTCAATATACCATGGTTAGGGGGTCGATATACCATGGATAGGGGGTCAAATTACCATGGGTAGAGACGGGTCAATATACCATGGGTAGGGGGGCCGATATACCATGGATAGGGGGCTCAAAATGACATGGGCAGGGGGGTCAAAATACCATGGGTAGGGGGGTCGATATACCATGGGTAGGGGTCAATATATCATGGGTAGGGGGTCGATATAGCATGATTAGGGGATGTCGATATACCATGGGTAGGGGGTCGATATACCATGGGTAGGGGGTCGATATTCCATGGGTAGGGGGTCGATATTCCATGGGTAGGGGTCGATATACCATAGGTAAGCGGGTCGATATGCCATGGGTAGGGGGTCAATATATAATGGATAGGGGGTCGATATACCATGGGTAGGGTGGTCAAAATACCATGGGTAGGGGGGTCAACATACCATGGGTAGGGGTAGATATACCATTGGTAGGGGGTTCGATATACCATGAGTAGGGGTTCAATATACCATGGATAGGGATCAATATACCATGGATAGGGGGTCAATATACCATGGGTAGGGTGGTCAAAATACCATGAGTAGGGGTCAATATACCATGGGTAGGGGGTAGATATACCATGGGTAGGGGGTTCGATGTACCATGGGTAGGGGGATCGATATATCATGGGTAGGGGAGTCAATATACCATGGGTAGGAGGCTCGATATACCATGGGTAGGGGTAGACATACCATGGGTAGGGGGTCGATATACCATGGGTAGGGGATCAATATACCATGGGTAGCGGGGTCGATATACCATGGGTAGGGGGTCGATATACCATGGATAGGGGTCGATATACCATGGGTAGGGGGTCGATATACCATGAGTATGGGGTCTATATATCATGGACAGGGGGTCAAAATACCATGAGTAGGGGGTCAATATACCATGTGTAGGGGGCCGATATACCATGGGTAGGAGATTCGATATACCATGGATGGTGGTGTCAAAACGCCATGGGTAGGGGGTCAAAACACCATGAGTAGAGGGGTCAATATACCATGGGTAGGGGTTTCGATATACCATGGGCAGGGGGGTCGATATGCCATGGGTAGGGGGTCCATATACCATGTATAGGGGAGTCAAAATACCATAGGTAGGGGTCTTGATATACCATGGATAGGGGGTCAAAATACCATCGGTAGGGGGTCGATATACCATGGGTAGGGTGGTCAAAATACCATGGGTAGGGGGGACAATATACCATGGGAGAGAGTAAGGACATTCAAGCCATGTTAAATCTCCTAGAATATAACACCAACAGAGATTTAGTGAAACTAAACCCGGAAAAAAACTGAAGTAATAAATGTATCAAAAGCTCTACAAGCACATCCGAAAAAATATATATTAGGAGACCAAGAAATAAACAGGGTACAATCAATTAAACACCTTGGAATAACATACAAATTAAAAACCCGCTTAAAAGAAACAATTCACAAAGCTTTCAGTCATAGAAACTATGGCTCAAAATTTGTTGTGTTTGGCTACAATTCCACATATTTTTCAAACAAAATTCAAAAAGGTAAAACATGCTACTCCGAGGAACAAGTGATCAGTATGCTGGAGTTCCTCATCGATAGCATATTTGTCTCCTTTGGAGGGACACCGTTTCAGCAGGTCGTCGGTATACCAATGGGTACGAATTGTGCCCTTCTTCTAGCCGATTTATTTTTTTACTCATATGAGTTTGAGTTTCTTCAAAAGCTTGTAAAAGATAAGACGATTCATGAGGCTAGAGCCTTTAATTTCACATACAGGTATATTGATGACGTTTTATCTATCAATAATTCTAGTTAATGAGACCACAGATACAGCTTCGTCCGCATCATTTCGGACTTATACCTCGAATTTGACGACAGTGGTCAAATCAGTACTAAAATTTATGATAAACGGGACGACTTCAATTTTAAAATCAAACATTTTCCAAATATGTGCAGCAATATACCAGCTTCTCCTGCAGATGGTGTTTACATCTCACAATTGATTCGCTATGCAAGGGCCAGTAGCAATTATTCTGATTTCCTGAAACGTCATCTTCATCTAAGAAACAGGCTACTGGACCAGGGCTATGAAAAGATTCGCCTTATTCGATCTCTTAAAAAGTTTATATTTCGATACCAAGATCTTGTTGAAATATATTCCGTCTCTGCAGAAAAGATTATAAGCGATGGATTTTCATATAGTGAAAATGTATAAAGATAAGGTAGTCAACAAAAATGTCAAAAATATGTTTCTATCAATGTGTGACGTAAAGGTGTCTTTGACATTTACTTCACTGAGTTTGCTGCTGTTTTGACAACTGTTTTACCTGTTTTGTTCAAGTATTGTTATAAATACTGTTATAGTGACAGTCGGAAACTTTGAGCCGTAATGAAAGCGGGAGGTTTGGCGCTTTAAAATCTTATTCAACCCCTCCCCCCCTCCCCCATTTCTTTAGAAATGCCTGTACCAAGTCAGGGTCATTACGGTTTTCACAGTTTTCCGGTTGTTGACTGATTTTGTCTGTTTATATAATTATGAGTTTTTACTTTCCTTTTGTAAGATTGCTCGGAGTTCGGTAATTTTGTTATTACCCTTATTTACATTTTAAACTGTGTATACGCATACTTAAATGATGATTTTACCTTTTATGAGTCAATTTGTTTTAACAACGGAAGAATTGCTGTATTCGGAGAGTGCGTGAAGGAAAGAACATTGTATAAATTACGACTGCGCTTTTATCTTTTAGTGCTGTGTGTATATGTTACAGTCAATGTGTCAAACCAGTCATTTGGCCAAATGACTGAAATTTTCAGTCATTTGGTCAAATGCCTCTGACCGCTAGTCATTTGGCCAAATGCCTAACATTTCCAGTCATTTGGCCAAATGACTGAAAATGAGTGCCCTCAGTTTGACAGATTGCCTGATAGGGAATTTTGAATTCAGTCAATATGTTGTAAAAAACTATTTTTTGTTTGTTGTTTTCATGTTTTGTTTGTATATAATTTGACAGATTGCCTGAATGGGAATTTATTTCAGTCATTATGTCAAATATTGTAAACACTTTTTTGTTTTTGTTTTGTACTAAGCAGCCTGTGTCCTTAAAGCAACACTAAGATTACACTTTGTGCACAATTCTTACAACTGTTTATTTTACATCTTCTTTGAACTTTTTTGTCTTTATTTTGTACTAATCAGCCTGTGTCCTTAAAGCAACACTAAGATTACACTTTGTGCACAGTTCTTACAACTGTTTATTTTACATCTTCTTTGAACTTTTTTGTCTTTATTTTGTACTAATCAGCCTGTGTCCTTAAAGCAACACTAAGATTACACTTTGTGCACAATTCTTACAACTGTTTATTTTACATCTTCTTTGAACTTTTTTGTCTTTATTTTGTACTAATCAGCCTGTGTCCTAAAAGCAACACTAAGATTACACTTTGTGCACAATTCTTACAACTGTTTATTTTACATCTTCTTTGAACTTTTTTGTCTTTGTTTTGTACTAATCAGCCTGTGTCCATACAGCAACACTAAGATTACACTTTGTGCACAGTTCTTACAACTGTTTATTTTACATCTTCTTTGAACTTTTTTGTCTTTGTTTTGTACTACTCAGCCTGTGTCCTTACAGCAACACTAAGATTACATTTTGTGCACAGTTCTTACATCTGTTTTGCCAGGATTGGTTTGACTTCCTCGTCGTTACCGCATGATGTTATCCAGAAGTTACAGACGGAAGATGACTTACTAGCCATTCTATCCAGCAGCTCAACTGAACCAGACACTCAACCTCTACCAGAAATGACTCCACCTCTACCAGAAACGACTCAACCTCTACCAGAAACGACTCAACCTCTACCAGAAACAACTCAACCTCTACCAGAAACACCTCAACCTCTATCAGAAACAGCTCAACCTCTACCAGAAACGACTCAACCAACAAGCAGCGTAGACAAGAAAAGAAAACTTGCAATAGCCGCACAACAGAAACAAGCCGAGCGTATTGTTAAGCCAAGTCGCGTGATTATGAAGGATTGTACCGTTGGTGATAACGTAGCTGTGCCCATTCCGTCTGTTGACAGGGGACGTGGTGATCCCAGAAATATTCTAGGTGTTATATTAGCTGTAGTAAGCGAACAATATACCATTGGTTGCCCTTCTGGTATTCTGAAAGGAAAATATAGTCGACACCAGTTTGATTTATGTCCTCAGCGACTCCTGAGTGAATCTGACATTAACAGTGATAGCAGTGTGTCGCTTCGTCAAGCCAACAAAAAGGAGTCTCAACACGGTGGTCAGGGTTTCGTCAAGTGCAATTGTAATGGACCTAAGAGATGTCGGAGTAAGCGATGTGCTTGTTTCAAAAATAATGTTTTGTGTAATAGCAGATGTCACAACAGTGTAAATTGTTTAAATAAATGAAGTATGTATTATGTGTCACAAATGCATTATACTGGTAAATTTGCTGTTACATGTATTTGATTATTCATTTTTGTTATAATAAACATAAATAGAGATGACACATAGTTTAGTTATTAGAAAACATCCAAGAAATATCCTTTAGTCATTTGGCCATTTGATTGTTCATTTTTGTTATAATAAACATAAATACAGATGAAACATAGTTTAGTTACTAGAAAACACCCAAGAACTACCCTTTAGTCATTCGACCAAATGACTGGAGGTCATTTTCAGTCATTTGGCCAAATGACTGGAAATTTTAGGCATTTGGCCAAATGATTGGCGGTCAGAGGCATTTGACCAAATGACTGAAAATTTCAGTCATTTGGCCATATGACTGGTTTGACACATTGACTGTAACATATATTCGTTTTTACTCATATGAATAACTAAACAACAGAATGGACTTTTAACAACGCTATTAATTGTAATACTCCTGAAACGACTATTTTACAATACACGTGTTATACTTTTTAGTAATGGATGTAAATACGTTGTTATGCCACTAACCAAACTTACACAACATGGAAATGATGAACTTTTAACTACTACGTATATTTTATCATAACTGTAAATACGTATCTTTTTAAGTATGTGCCCGTTAAGTTAGGTTTTATAAATTTATACATAATTGGAGTGCTCCGAATTCCGGAGGAATTTTACCTGTGCAAAGACAAAGACTAGTTCGTCGGGCATACAGCTGATTATTTCAGCTAGCCCAAATGTGGAAATTACTAGCCCCGGGCGTCGGACTAGTGGATTTTTTAATCCCTGAGTCGGTGCTAAGACCTTTTAATAAATTCCAAATTTTGATCTTACACTACTATACTGAGGGCATTGAAATAAAAAATGTATTTCGTCTTCAACTAGATGTTTCCAATACTTGCAAGTTCTTTGATCAAAAGGAGTTACTGCTTTGGTATACCTTCCAGTTTCTATGGCTAATGAATGAGCACCTATTCTTATTTTAGTTAATTTATTCCTTAAAGTTTTAGGAATATCGTAATCTAAATATCCAGGCTGTTTGAATTCCGTAAAAAATTTGCTGTAGAATTTAAGTTTGCCTGAGCCACACATGATTCTTATAGTCAGGTCCAATTTGCTGAAAAGGTGAAGTCTAGCGGCATTTTATTAGTATTTGGTCCAACATAGTTTTTTATCCTAATTTGGGTATGAGAAATTCAAAAAAATATGTTGGCCATTCGTGAAAGGTCATTTAGGGGTCGAAAATTGCAAATTAAGATGGCACCCCTAAAATCGCGAATATTTTCGATCGATAATAATTCAGAATGGCTCAAATTTTCTTTTATACATTGAAATCGGTATAAATCTACTGGTATATCATGAATAAGTTTAAATACAACATAATTGTAACTTTAATATATATAAACCTTCTTTGCGCATGCGTAAATCACTATTTCGTGCGTTTTCGGCTGTAACTAAATCCTAGAATTAACACATTGCTCATGTTTACCCTGATGACATTTACAGAGGTCTGTGCATGGCAATTTGGCTTTTTTACAACTACATCGTAACGTTATACAACCGGTGGAGCACTGACACGATATCATTTCTAGACATGCTTGTGGGATCGGATCAAGTGTCATAAGAAGTGGTTTTAAACAATCACCATCCAAGCTCCAACCCATAGTTATAGGAGAAAGCAAAACTGGCTTGACAACATTCGCTTGTTTCCACACACTTGCTTGAAAGTGAGCTCTCTCAATGTGCAATTTCAACGCATCACTAGTAGGGGGAAGACTTTCTGGACTCTTCGATTTTCCAAACATCAGATCCCGAGCTTCATCAGATGTATCAGTCACTTGATTGTAAAGTTTGCATATGAAAGCCTCGGCTAATTTGATCTTCTCGTCAGTTAGTTCTGCTTCTCCAATTCCTTCAAGAAGATTGGCATCTTGCTCGTAAACTTTATGCACCTTTTTCTTCGAAATTCCATAGAAGAAGGACGTAGTATCACAGCCGGTAATTGAGTGAAAAGCCAATAAATTTTGGGCCATACGTCTTGTAGGCAAATTCGTCTCTAAAACAGAGTGTATTGGTATAATCTTTGGGCTTTTAGACGTTCCTAAAATCATCCATATCTTGATATCCATTCCGTAAGCATGATGCAGTAAAAGCAAAAAGACATCGGTATCGGTTGCAGATACATGTACAGCGATAGTTCGGCAGTTAGATACATTTTTACAATGAAGCATGTGGAGAATCATGCGCGTGTCTGCCTCTTCATGTGTTGCCTTCAGGTTATCTAAATTCAGGCTCTTGTCATTGCTGTCTGCCTGGTCCTCGGAAATAAACCACCCTCCAGTGATCACAACTTTGCCTTCAGGAGCTTGCCGGATGAGTTCTGTTGCCAAAAAGAATACCAAATCTTCTTTATTTTCAGGCAAAGAAAGAAAACTTGGAAAATTAGAAGGTAGAGGAACGCTACGGTTTTCAATTACTCTTCTAATTGGCTGTACGGATTTTGATCTTTTTTTTTCGTGTTCCTGATTTTATAGACTGTGTACGATATCGATCAAAAACAAGATCAATTCGTCTAAATCTAACACATTTTCTTAGCACGACTCCCACATACATGTCTGCATATTCACCAAATGTCCTCAAATCCTGGTGTTTCAATCTCTGAGCAAGAAATTGGCCATCTATAATCAATGCAGATCTATCATTAAAGTCTATTACACCATTAATATCTACGTTTTTCAACAAGATGTCTAATAGCAACGATTTATTCCCTGATCTAAGAGACCCGTTTGTCTCCGCAATAGCTATCGGAACTGGCATAAGTTCATGCTTAAATATTTCTGACATGTTGACCTCTCTTCCGGCTTTAAAGGCGGTTACTATTCTATGTAATGTATTCCTGTCAGCCTTAACAATCTTCCCTTTTTCATGGTAATTCAATGTATGCCCAGCACTGTTTAGATCTGGTCATCCGGTGTAATGTGCAAGACAGGCCAATATGTTTTGGTGTCCATTTTCTACCCTCACTGACACCGTACACTATGTCTTGACAAACGCTGAGGATTTTGGTTTGTTTTGTACTCTTTGAATCTTCAGAATTACCGTCTTGGTTCAAAATATCCTGACCACCATACACGAGATTCAGGAACGTAAATAAACTGTCGGGGACACAATCGATTGCATCATCTTCGCTAACACTGAGACCTACATGACCGTCCATTCCTATCAAATCCCCTCTGATCTTTAGTGCAACATGAACAAGCTGTAGGAAGAAAATGTCTTTTGAATCATAATTTGGCATAGTAAGCCTTTCATCTTCCTCCAACGGAGTTGCTCCTTGGTAATCAAGTTCTCCCAAAACATGTTGCGAGTATGCATGAGGAATCAACAGGGATTCCCTTTCAAAAATCGACCGATGAAGTGGGCGTAAAAATTGATATTCGTCACTGAGTCTGTTTTGTAAGTATTCTTTAAATGTTGTTCTGAGGGAGATAAATGACTGAGGGATATCTCCGATGGTCTGTGCTACTAGTGAACAATATCTTTCCCAAACAGTTGGAGTATTTGGTTTTTAGAGGCAGCATATCCAAGTTCTTGAACTAAAAAAATCATTGCAAGATCTATTGTTTCACATTCCTTTTTCGTTTTCTGTGTATCATATTTGAACGCATTGAGACAATTGTTATGGTATTTCCCTTCTGCAGCTATTAAATCGTTTACCCCTGCTAAACGTAAACGCATAGTGTTTTCCAATTTTGAATCTTGCAAGAATTTATTGCTGACAGAAAACGTTGAAATATTGAACAACTTATCTTTGTTGGAAGTCTGACAAAAAATGCATAGATTCCAATCGACTGGTTTTACAGATCTTCTACTCGAGTATTTGGACGTCGACGGAGCCATCGAATCTGAACATGTAACTCCATGTTCCTGCTTTGGCCATTCAACATCTACCTTTTGCCCTTCAGCTCTGGCTTCAAAGGTTTTGATTTGTTTCTGATGAGTGAACTCAGAATAACATTTTCTATGGCAAAAGACTTCGTCTGACGTATGAAGCTTTTCTAGTCGATCAATAGCCTCATAATATCGTACGTCTCTTATCTTTTGTCTTTGAGAGGCACGTTCTTTCAAGGTCTGAATTCTCCTTTGCTTTTTATGTTCTAGGGCATCTGTTTTATTTTCCTGACAAATAACACACTTGTTAACATCGTATTGACCAGAAAAAGATCGTTTTCTAATATTTAAGCTTATATCCATTTTGAATTATCGATGGTTTAGCATGTGTTTAGAAACTGTCGACTAATGCAAATATACAGAAAGCATCAATAATTTTTCGATAATTAGGTAATCTTGATCTTTATACTTTTTAAAAAATATTAGAATTAAGTAGCAATGCATGTCAATTATCATTTCGCTAACAGGGTTTTGGATCCGAATCATGGGGAAATGCACTAGAACGGGTTATTATCCTACAGATTGGTGATACAATAGATACTTGCCCCTGACACCGCCACCCCCCCCCCCCCCCCCCTCCATCGACGGAGGTGATACCATGTGATATAGACAAAAAAAAATAGCTGATACCTAAAATATAGCTTTATTCCAACATTCCTACTCTCATAGGGTCCATTAATGAACAGTGCTGAATATGGTTTGTTCTCAAATGTTGTTTTTTTGGGTAATCATTTGTCGAATGGCCAACATAGATTTTTGGATTCAGCGACCCTGAAATAGGGTGAAAAGGTATGTTGGACTAAATACTAATAAAATGCCGCTAGACTCTTTAAACGACGACTTTTTCAAAAATCCGACCGGACTATTAATATTAGAGATCTCAGTTTCTATTTTTACTTTGTAATAATTTTCGAGTTTTTGTTTAAATAGAAATGTAGAAATGTTTAATGATGATAATCCAATGAGTTTCGATATTTCATTAATTTTATTTACCCAAGAGTTTTCCTTATTTGTGAGTGTCTTGTCAACTTCATAAGCACCTTTAAGGATATCATACTGACCACCCGGCTGTCCATCGATCTCGCGAAACCGTGTATAGTATCTAAACATTAGATTATTTTTATGCTTTGTGGGTTCAATAAAGACCAGACGTCCGTTTACTACAAACTACATTTTAATACTAACTAAATATAATTACAAACATATGATGAGGAAAACAGTGTAGTGCATAAAGCTTATAGGTGTACCGTGGGAACTGTCACATTAAAGATAGAAAGTGTTTATGGATAAGTTACAGTCACAGCATGTAGAGTTACTATATGATAACAAACATAACATTCCTCTCTGCCAAATTGATTGTCGATAAGCAATTATACGGATCATTCATTCGATTTGCAAACAAACACTTAATCTATTAAAATTGATATTTGATCACTACGAGTTCATTGACTTTCAAAATAAAAACAAAACTATATACACATTAGCTCAGGAATGTCCTGGCTTTATAATCACACAGAGGGTTTATTATGCCTCTAAAACACAGTGTGATTTAATACACCAAATCATTTTTCGAATTCTTTCGGGGTAACGTCGTTCTATCGGATTGTTAATTTCTGATGTTTCAGTATTTGAATTCTTTGTTGAATCATTTACTGTAATGTCAGTTACTGTGGTAGATGGTGTATTTACTGATGGTAAAATGATTTCAGGTTCTTCAATGTTATTTTCATCAATTTCACTGTCTCGTAATTGATCTATGTGTGTTCTCCAAATAGTTCCCGGTTCAATTTCTACTTTATACATTAACGGACCTTCTCGTTGTTTGATAATTCCAGATGTCCATTTGTTCCCTTTTCCCCTGTAATCCCGTGCAATTACAGACTGTCCGTCCTCAAAATAACGACTGTTCTTTGTTCGTTTCTCTTGAAATGTTGTATTCATTTGATTTCTGGAAACATTGATCTGAATATCAGGCTTTATTAAGCTTAAGCGTGTTCTTAAATTTCGCCCCAAGAAAAGTTTCGCTGGTGTTTCGTTTGTTGTGGAATGGGGGGTGTTGCGGTACGCTAACATAAAATTTGCTATTTTCTGGTTAATGTCTCTGTTTTCATCCTTCATTGCACGCATACTGTTCTTGAAAGTTTGTATGAATCGTTCCACTAATCCATTTGTCGCTGGATGATATGGTGCGGATTTAAAATGCTTGATACCATTGCGTTTCATAAATGTAGCAGATTCATCTGATGAAAACTGACTTCCATTATCAGACACTATTTGTGCTGGTATTCCATTACGTGAAAATATCGACCTCAGAACTTCAATAGTTTTTGTCGATGTCGTGGTTTTCATTTCAACAATTTCTGGCCATTTCGAGTGAGCGTCTACTAAAACAAAAAACATTCTGTCAAGAAATGGTCCTGCAAAGTCTATGTGTACCCTCTCCCAAGGAGAAGAAGGCCACTCCCAAGGGTGTAATGGCGCAATGGCGGGCATATTCTGGGTTTTCTGACATCCAAGACACTGTTTTACTAACTTCTCGATGTCGCTATCAATTCCCGGCCACCAAACATAGCTTCGAGCTAACGCCTTCATCCTTACTACGCCTGGGTGAGTTTCATGTAACAGATTTAAGATCTGTGTGCGAAGTTTGACGGGCACAATGACACGTATGCCCCAGAGTAAACATCCCTGGTATAAAGTTATTTCATGTCTACGACTGTAGAATGGTTTAAGCATTTCATACGTATTTGTGTCTTTCCAGTCATTTGCAACATGATCATGTACTCTTGCTAGCACATTGTCACGACGAGTCTCTCTGAATTACAGCACTTGTGACGGGTAAATGTTCAATCTGTGACATGTGGAACACATCCTCGCCGTCAATGGTATCTTGCCTGTCAGGTTCAGTTAAAGGTAGTCTAGACAGACTATCGGTATTAGTATGTCGCTTAGTGTTTTTATATTCTATCTGGTAATTAAATCCTGACAAAAATAAAGCATACCTTTGCAATCTAGCTGCTGTAGTTACCGGTATTCCCTTATTTGGGCTGAATATTGAGGTCAATGGCTGATGATCTGTCACTAAAGTGAATGATCTTCCAAATAAGTAAGTATAAAACTTCTTTACACTCCATACAATTCCAAGCGCCTCCTTGTCAATTTGGGCATAATTCCGCTCTGATTTGGTTAAAGAACGTGATGCAAATGCCACGGGCCTTTCTGTTCCGTCTGTCATTACATGGGATAATACTGACCCTAGGCCATAGGGTGATGCATCGCACGCTAATCGTACTGGTAAATTAGGATCATAATGTGTCAACACAACATCTGACGTAATCATATCCATTACCTTCGGAAATGCACGATTACAACGTTCATTCCATACCCATTTTCTGTCCTTCTCCAATAATTCGTTCAATTGACGAATTTCAGTAGCAAGGTTGGGCAAAAACTTGTGATAATAGTTCACTAACCCTAACATAGCTCGTAGCTGTGTAGTGTTCTTTGGCGCTGAAGTATTTGCAACTGCTTCTACTTTATCTTTAGTTTTCTGCAGTCCCTCTTTGCTTATTTCATGTCCACAATAAACAACACTGTTATGTAAAAATGAACACTTTTCAATGTTTGCCCGGAGCCCATTGTCCTGCAACCTTTGAAGTACATTTTCAAGATTTTGCAAATGTTCATCATCACTTTTTCCTGTGATTATCATGTCGTCAAGAACACACTGTACACCACTTAATTCTTGCAAAATTTGATCCATAGCACGCTGCCAAATAGACGTGCAGACGCAATACCAAATGTTAGCCGGTTGTATTCATAAAGTCCCTTGTGAGTGTTAATTGTTAGTAACTTCTTTGAATCATCATCAAGCGGCATATGTAAATACGCTTGTCTAATGTCCAGCTTCGTAAATTTTCGACCACCTGCTAGTTCAGCAAAAATGTCGTCTATACGTGGAAGTGGATATTGATCTACTTGTAACACCTGATTCACAGTTATCTTAAAATCACCACAGATTCTTACGGAACCGTCCTTCTTCAGTACTGGTACAATAGGGGAAGCCCAATCACTCATTTCGATTTTTGAAATGATACCATCTCCTTCCAGTTTCTCAAGTTCCTTTTCTACCTTCGGACGCATTGCAAACGGAATCGGTCTCGCTTTGATGAATTTTGGTTTTGATTGTGGCTTTATAGATAGTGTCGCTTTCTTTTGTGCTAAACATCCAATGCCATTTCGAAACAGATCTTTGTATTTAACAAGCAATTTGTGTAACTTCGGATTCGACTTTTCATACTCCTCTGCCACTTTGACTATTTTCGAATTCGATGACTCTGTTTCCTGGGAAATTTTCAAAGATTTTATTTCCTTCCAATTCAATTGAAAATGATGTAACCACTCACGACCAAACAGCGGCGGTCCTCCTTTTCGAACAACATATAGATCCAAATTTGCACTTTGATTATTGTATTGAACTTTAACATGCATTACTCCCTCCGGAATAATTTTCTCTCCTGAATAGGTTTTCAAGGTGACACTTGTACTATCAAGCGGTAATGTAGGAAAATATTTACGATAATCCACATGTGAAATAACAGATACGGCAGATCCGGTATCTAATTCCATTGGAATATTAACCTTTTCAACACAGGGTTTAATAACAATTGCATCCTTTGCTTTCTTGCTTACACTATATATTCCATAACTATCGGATTCATCATCTTCATTATCCCCTAGTAAGTGTAGTTTCCGTGTATCTGATATCTTCTTTCCTTTGCATGCCTTCTTAATGTGTCCCTTTTTGTTGCACTTACGACATATGGCCTCTTTAAATCTGCATTCATTGGCGTAATGTCCCTGACCATCACATCGATAACATTTCGGTGTGTTTAGTTTCTTCTGTCGAGGCTGTGGTTTTCTCCTGGCATGTAACTTATGCACAGGTGCTTCACTGTACGAATTTCGTAGTTCGACGGCGTCTTTTGCTGTTGTTTCCATTGCAACGGAAATTTCAATAGCCTTTTTCAATGTCAAACCAGTCTCTGACAGTAATTTCTTTTGAATGTTTTCATGACGCATTCCACAAGCAAGTCTGTCTCTAAGATCATCGGCAAGTCTATCTCCAAAATCACAATGTTCGGCGAGCTTACGTAGCACTGCAACATAGTCATTGATGGATTCACCTTCTAATTGTTTACGTTTGTGAAATCTAAATCGTTCTGCAATTGACAACGGTTTTGGTGATAAATGATCTCCCAGCAATTTGATTATCTCCTGAAAAGATTTTTCTGCAGGTTTTGTCGGACTTGTTAGAGTACGAAGGAGGTTGTAAGTTTTCTCCCCAATTAAACTTAATAATGATGCAACTTTCAAAGAATCGTCTACTTTGTTTGCCTTGAAATATTGTCCTAGTCTTTCAACATACGAAGACCATGGTTCAATAGTCTCATCAAACGCTTCAATTTTTCCAATATATGCTGCCATGATAAATTATTCCAAACGTTAAAACTGGATACCACAGAAATCTCACAGAATATTAAAAATATACGGAGAGTCTATAGAATAAACAGTTCTTTTTTTTAAATTCGGAAAAATATCCTCGTCGCCAGTTTTATGTTTTGTGGGTTCAATAAAGACCAGACGTCCGTTTACTACAAACTACATTTTAATACTAACTAAATATAATTACAAACATATGATGAGGAAAACAGTGTAGTGCATAAAGCTTATAGGTGTACCGTGGGAACTGTCACATTAAAGATAGAAAGTGTTTATGGATAAGTTACAGTCACAGCATGTAGAGTTACTATATGATAACAAACATAACAATTATAACACTTAATTTTAATTGGAAGAGTTCCTAGTTCACATCTTGTTGCTAAATTGGAAGACATGCCATGGACACAAAAATGTTTTTAAGATCATATTAATTTGTTGTATGGAGATCTGAAATTTATGATGACAGAAATAATAAACAGGGGGGGGGGGGGGGGGGGGGGGTAATAAATTAAGAACTTACAGACTATTTAAAGATAATATTTCCTTAGAAAAATATTTACTAATACTAAATGAGGATGAAAAGAGAGTACTTACTAAGTTCAGAGTCAGTGCTCATAATTTAGAAATCGGAAAAGAAAATATTTAGGAGTAAAAACAGAAGATAGAATTTGTAAATTATGTAACACTGGGGTTGAAGATGAAACCCATTTTCTTCTTCAGTGTCCTGTTTTAGAAAACAAGAGAACCCACATTATTAATAATATCCCCTTTGAAGAGTAAAATATTATTTTCAATATTTAACTTTATGAATCATATAATTTCTTCAAAAAACACTTTAGTATATGATATATATATCAAGTCTAGAGAAACAAATCCTTGGGTAGAAAAGGTAAAACACTTATTAAATGGCCTTGGCCATTCTTACATCATAAATAATATTAATTAAATACAATAAAACAAAGAATACACGATCAATGTTTGCAAACTCAAAATGCAAACATATGTGATTCTCAAAAACTCAACTTTTTCCAGAGTGTCTACAATACGGTTCAAAGAACACCTTATGAGGATGTGTTAAACAATAGATGTGATAGAGCAGCAATTTGTAAAATCCGTATTATAAGTACTCCTCCATTAATGATTGAACGAGGAAAACTTTTAAGCATACTTAGAACAGAGAGGTATTGTTTATTATGTAAATCAAATCAAATTGAAGATGAAAAACATTTTCTCCTACATTGTTAAAAAATTCAATACTCAAAGAAACATATTCAATGAAAAAATATTAAATATACTTGAAAATGCAAGTTATAAAAATGCTAACAACAAAATAAGCTTTTTGTTTAATAATAAGTTATACTCAATTTTTAGATTTACTTCCTCTTTCATATCAAACTGTTTGAATATAAGAAAAGATTTGCTATAATTATTATAGCGCTTTATATTGTAACTATTATGATTTGTTCCACTACATGTATATTATGTTATTGTGTATTATCATATATTCTGAGCCTTAACCATTTATTGTTGATGAGTTTGTGCTAATAAAGTATTTGTATTTGTATTTGTATCATAAATGTGAATAAAAATTTAAATAATCTGCCAAATAAATCAAAATTAATATGGTTAATGTCATCAGAAGATAAGTTTATAATTAAAAACACTAATTCACTACTATGTTCTTTATTTAAAGAAAGAGATCATTTAGTTCTCAAAAGAAATTAAGATAGAATGAAAAAAAAAAATAATAATAATACCGGTAAATAAAATATTAATAATATTAATGAATACTGTTCATAAAAATATTATATGTATACTATAACTATACTGAAGATGAGTCACTGGTGGTTCTCCCATACTAATAAAATATTACACTTATTCATGGTGTGCAAGTAAATATCTGGAAATTATGTAAGATCACCATGCAGGGTCAGATTTTATTATTGTATTTATTCATTTATTCATAATCATATTGTCCTTCTTTCTTTGTTGTAAAACCAATCAAACCAATCAATATGAAATCAAATGTATAATTCACTTAATTATTCTGCTCAATATTGGGCGTCATGATTGACAATAAAAGATTTGTATTTGTATTTGTATTTTGCGTTTTTTTCAAACTGAATCTTGTCAAGGGTGTCAAAGTTTGATTTTATATGAAAAAAAAGTAAAAAAAATATAGTGACCGAATACTTTCTTCACGTCTCTGTATAATAAGACAGTACTTGGTCGTTGGAAGCAGTTAGGCCTAGTAGTGGCGAGATGACACTAAATTACATCCACCGGAAAAATATCGTGGTACAACCGTACTTTATTTTTTATAGTTTGAATATAACCAATCAGATTCGAGTTCACAAAAAAGCGCTAAATTTAATAATGGATGCAGTCGTAAGTCGAATAAAAACAAAAATTATATAGGTGCCTCATTCATTGTAGACATTGTCTCCCAAAAAACGTATTACATACAATATAATGCACGATTAGTCACATTAAACTCTTAAATGATTATAACTATACGGAATCGGAATCCAACCACATCAAACCATTGACATTCGTACACTGAACCCTCCCCCTTTTCTGTACGATATCATAATTAAATTCGTATATATAATGTACGATATCCACCTGTTTGAGAACGACATCAGGCAACCCATATTAGTTATGCGTCCACAAATACACAAGTTTAAAAATGGAAACAGTTCATGAAAAAAATATAAACCGGTTTGTTTACATTTTTGCCGAATTTTGAGTTCATCCCGATGTTTCTGGTACGTGTAGAATCCCAAAAAGGCTTTTATACTCGGTAAGAGAGAGTGCCTGTTTTATGGGCTGTATTCCTGCTGGGAAATCTTGAATGCCTCTACGCAATCTGCATGCACCACTTTATCTGGCAGTTGGTTCCAGTGGACGATTGTTTCCACTAAGAATGAATGCTTAGTTTGCTCTGTATTACAGTCTGCGACCTTGAGGCCCTTTGAGTTCTTTATTAAGCGTCTTTCTAACCGTGTACTCACTCTGAGGTAGAGTTGAGGAAATGCTGTTTAGGCCAATCAGAAAAAAGTGAAATTCCTTATTATTTAATAATATTTGTTATAGGACTCCAACATGGAGGATGTCAGTATTTCTGACTTGCCAAAAGAAGAAGATGTTCCTAAAAAGAAAAGACGAGTCCTGAAGAGAGTATTGAAAAAAGATAAAGCAAAGGGGATACAACCTAAACTTGTTAAAAGAAAATTGAATACATCACTGTCATCCTTATCTAAAAGTTTAAATAGAAGTGGTGAGATACATTTTGTTTCTTCGCCCTGTTCGAGATTCGAACTCACAATATCAGTGGTGATAGGCACTGATTGCATAGGTAGTTGTAAATCCAACTCATACGATCAAGGCTACAACGGCCCCTGAGATATGTTTTGTACCATGCGTATGCCTTGTATTTATAGTAACCGCATCCATTGTGTAATGGTTAGTGTGCTCGCCTCGAGTGCATTAGATCGTGGGTTGAAGCCCCAATCCGGTCAATCCAAAGACTATAAAATTGGTACATGTATTTGTTGCTTCTCCGCTAAGCACGCAACATTAAGGAGAAAGAGCAAAGACTGACTGGCTTGGAATCAGGATAATGTGTCTGAGTGGGGCTACATGTATGTCTATCCACTGACCTGTGTTTCAATGAGCTAGAACTATAAAAATCCAACTTTAAATTGGTCTAGTACAAAACTGACCTCGTCATCATCTCATTGAAATTAACTTTACTCTCCATGATATAATTTAGCTATAGCTGAAAAATTGCTGAGTTGGCATTAAACAAGAATCACTCACTGTATTCATTTCCAACAGTGTAATTTTTGTTTATATTTTGTTATGGGTTTAGGTTATGCTGTTTTAACGCCACTTTCAATAATATTTCAGTAATATAGTGGTGGTAAGTTTTATTGATGGAGGAAACGGAGAAAACCACTGACCTAATGCAAGTCACTAACAAACTTTATCACATAATGTTG
Organism: Bathymodiolus septemdierum; assembly: GCA_963383655.1. Lineage (NCBI taxonomy): Eukaryota > Metazoa > Mollusca > Bivalvia > Mytilida > Modiolidae > Bathymodiolus > Bathymodiolus septemdierum. Next base: position 55,556,130 of record OY726517.1, on the reverse strand, counting down.
TATCAAGTACACCTTGCCATGAACGGGATTCAAACTCACAACTTTAGTGATGATAGGCACTGATTGTACAGATAGTTGTAAATCCAACTACCATACGATCATGACGATCTCCTCATTTTATTATGAAAAAGAAAACATCTACTCGTGCAATCAACATTGAAAGCTCCCTTACACTTTGTAGTTATTTGCCTTAACCCATTTTGGAGTAAAATAACGCATTCAGTCATAATTGTCTTGTAGAATAGCAAGGAGATCCCTTGATTCGTTTTTTGAGAAAAAAAAGCCAAGCATATTATACAATCATACATTGTAATTATCTCTTATGAAAGCAGAGATCTTCCATGATTCATTTAAGAAATCATTCATGCAATCTTCACGCTAACCCACTTGCCCAAAAAGTAAAACTGGATTCAGACAAGTGAAAATTGTCAAAGAATTTGTTTGAATATATAAATAGATTTTTTTTTTAATTTGGCCTTCAGGCAAGTAGGTGAAAATTAAGGCAACGACTATTCAATGGAAACCATAGCCTCTTTGTAGTTTTAACATGGGTAACATACTTTTCTTTAAAAATTATTTCCAAAGCAATAGCGGAAATAATTTTAATGTTAAGACATCGTGCAAACTATGGCTTACATGAATTATTTTGATTCTCATAGGAAGAATCTAACTTATGATTAAAAGTGGAAGACATTCTAGCTTTATAGGTTAAAACAAATAAGATCCTCAAAAAGTCATAAAACAAATCAACAACCAAATGTCAATGTCACTAGCATTCAACAATGTCACCGAAAGTCAATAATTTACACACGGCAAAGTCGATACTAGATATATTCAGTATTTGTTCAGCAAGTATGAAAATGTAAAGAAACAACATTAACTTTTTAATGTATGAATACACTTAACACTAGAGAGATCCTTGTAACTTGTCTAGATGAGTCGTGGAATCACCATTTTTCGTTGGGACTCGCCAAAGTTTTAAAATTTTAGATTATTTCAATGGCGAGACTCAACAAAATGTTTTCTGAAATGTAAATTGCTACACGTATCTCTGACTAGATCACAATACGCATGTAGGAAAACAATCTAGGGTAATAAACATTATAACCTGGCACTTGTTGCCAAACAACGATGATAATTTACTCGTGAATAATAACAGTTTTACTTCCTTTTTTGGGGGGTATTTTGTGATTTATTTTCAATGTTTAAAATACATAATATAATATCAGGACTTTCAATATTTTTCAAGTCTACCAGTACTTCACTAGTTACAGGTGGTACTTTTTATTAAAATTTGAACAATTTCCATGAATATCTTGTACAACACTCTTTAAAATCGGGAGGTACCAAAGACCATTTTAGGTGGGTAAAAGTACCTGGTACCGCCCCTTATTGCAAGGCCTGAATATAATTAAATATCTGTTTATTTTTAGTTACCAGTTTAGTTATTAAACAGACCCTTCAGTCCAACAATAGACAGTTAGCCATGACTTTAGAAAAAACACGACAGGAACTTAGGATGGCTAACACCATCATAATGGATCAAAAGGGAGAAATTGTTGACCTACAAACCCAGATCACTACATATAAACATCTGACTGGATTGAAACCTGAAGAAATAGACAATGAAGTTAAATATAGAATGGAGGTAAGACGAACATGATCAACATCTGTTGTGTGTAGATGATTTTCCACATTTTAAAGTTGTGAGTTCGAACCCCCGCTCAGGCGAGTTGTACTCAATACAACATTATGTAATAAAGTTTGTCAGTGGTTTTCTCTGGGTACTCCGGTTTCATCCACCAATAAAACTGACCACCACTATATAGCTGAAATATTGTTGAAAGTAGCGTTAAACACCATAAACCCTAACCAATCTACATATTAGTTCTTATTTGCTGATACTGATCCAATATTTGGTAATGTGGCTTGTAATTATCATTATCTTGGATGGGTTCTAACATGGAAATATTTGAAGCAAGGGTTTTGGGGGGAAATCTGAGTTTTTGGTTGAAAAATCATCGATTTTGAGAATTGTGTCTTGTTCACACGTTAACTTCAGTAAACATGGATAGATTTGAATAATTTTTTGCATGTGGCTTGTAATTATCATTATCTTGGATGGGTTCTTCCATGGAAATATTTGAAGCAAGGGTTTTGAGGGAAAATCTATATTTACATCAGAGGTTTACACAGTGTTCTAAGTGGAGTACTTCCTGTATATTATTCAGATCATGCTGCAATATACTCCATTAAGAAATAATTCATGTCGGCCATACTTTATTGTTATTGAAATATGGGTAGGTATTATATTCATGAATATTTAACCCCGAGCGATAGCGAGGGGTTAAATCTCATGAATATAATGCCTACCCATATTTGAATAACAATAAAGTATGGCCGGCCTGAATTATTTCGATTCTAATAGGACAAATACCGTATTTTTAAAATTCGAGGCGGTCAAGGTGATGCGCTGGTAGTGGCTATTCCATCAATCTCCTACGGAATTTTAAAATTGGGAATTAAGAGATTGTAAGCGAAACTGTGGCTTAAAATACCGAAAAGAATTTTGACAAGGTTCAATAAATGAATAAATTTTATTATAGGATTAAACGCATTTTTTCTGGAGTTTATTTATGTATAACCTGGACCAATTCACTCAAACAAATAAAAGTCCAAAGACTTTTATGTAAATTTGTGAGTGACTTGGTCCAGGTTATGCATCAATAAATTCCGAAAAAAATGCGTTTAATCCTTATAATTCTGTAACTAAGTATTTTTTTTTCATTTGTTTTGAAAATTTATCTTTGGGGATCCCCAGTACACACACATACATTCCATTGATGTGTGTTGGCCATGAATAACAAAATGCACTAACCTTGTTTTCCTACATTGATAACTAGATGGTGATGTAATTAAGTTACTGATATTTTCCAATTTGATGGCAATTTGCATTTAGCTACTCAAACAAGTAAAATGCTCACAAAATCGTAAAATAAATCAGTAACCAGCTTGTGTCAATCAGCGTCCCTTGTAAACAACGTCACAGGATGACGATATATTACAAAAGTCAAAGTCGATAGATGGTTGTCTTAAGTATTTTTTTCGAATTTTTTTTTTATGTCCAACAATACAAGCTTTTTTTTCATTGGCATTTATTTGTTTATTTCATATCTAACAATAAACATTATTTCTTTTATCTTTTTTTATTATCGGGAATCCAAGCCTCCATTTTGTTTACATTACGTAAAAAGTAGTTCGGTGAACATCGTCTCTCGAAGAATAAACTGACAAAAACCCTGCCTCCATGAGTGCTTATACCCGATCAGAGTATAGGATTTCTAATTATGTAAATCATATAAGAATTATTTAATTTTAACTTCATTTATTTCAACAATTTTTAGATAAATAATAATAGAAAATCGCTAACCATGAAGAATTTTCTGAAAATAGTCAGTGTTTATGTAGGTGCTTTTTTTTTAGCTCAGCACGCATGTGTGGCATATATTTGATTGTTATTCAAATATGCCTTTATTTGTATACCGAATACAGGATGTCATATTAGAACCTTCAATAAAGTATGTTATACATTAAGACTGCAAGGCTGCTTTCTATAAATACATGTATATAAAACTAAATATTATACAAGCTCTAGGCGGTTCTTTTATTTTAATAAACCGAAAACACAGTTGGTTCTATATTTGATATTAAATTCTTATTGGAACAATAATTTTTGGGCCCGTCGTGGTTGTGATCGTATGGTATTTGGATTTACAACTATCTATGTAATCGGTGCCTATCACGGTGGTTGCAAACACAGTAAAATGAAAATATTTGATTTGATAGTGAGACCATATGACATCATCTGCTGGTACTATTAATATCGACAGAAAAACTATTATAGGAAGTTTTACGATTTACTGTTCTATTTATGAAAAACATTACATTTAGAACAACAATAAAGGCATTGCATTCAGTGATTAGAATTAAAATTTTAATAATGGGACATTTTCTATTGACATTAAGTATTTCAATGGGCCATTCTTTAATATTCTTTGTAAATATTTCTGATTTCAATGGGGCATTTTCAGATGGAATGTGATAAATGGCATATGGGCCCCTCTAATCCCAATCACTTTGCAGCATTCTAGAAAGCTACTGCCGAAAATCAACTAGCCCTTCACAAAATCCAGTGGCCAGCGGGTCACCGCTTATTTCGAAAGCTAACTGACCGCCACGATATAACTGAAATACCGTTGTAGTGTAAAAACGTAGTGTTAAACAGCTGAAACCAACCAACTATCTATTATGATATTAATACATATCTTGGCAAATCTTGAAAAAATGTAAAAGTTAACAAGGAATTATGGATTTTGACTCGGAAATAAATTTGCCGTTTTTTGGGGGTACCAATCGCCCATGACAAAAAATATACATTCTATAATCCCAACCACCCATCAAAGATATAAAATGAAAGTTATTCTTTTTATTTACCTGGAACTTCTTTCCTTAGACAATTGCATTATAAGTATAATTTGAAGCGTTTAAAAATAAATTGCATCATTTGAGCTTTAAATATGTTTTTTTTTAAGTTTTGCTTTTTTTTTACAGAAATATGTTACAGAATTGAAGATGCATCACAGTAATATTGGACAAAAACTCTTTGATGCCACAAAAAGTCTGGGAGATGCTATGGATCTTTGCATAAATATGTCACGAAGGTCAACTTGTGGGTCTGCTTGCTCGTCTACCCTGTCAGTCATGTCAGATGATGAAGGGGACAATCATCAAGCTGTTAGGTTAGTCAGGTCATGTGGAGGTAAAGGTAAAAGAACAAAGGTCAACATCTAGGTCATGGTCATTGATCGTAATAAAAACGTAGATATCAAATTTAGTGCGCACAACACGTTTCTGGAATAACCTTCATCAGGTATGCCTCAAAATCAAAAGATTGGAAAGTCAATTAATTTAAAGTTTTGGGAGAAATAAAACCAAAGGGCCTAAACAGGATAGCCAAAATTGGATAAGTAGGGGAACCTTAGTAAATCAGTGTTTGTTGTGTTTGGGGTATTACCACCAGAATTTAAATTATTTTTGGGGTACCACCACATAAATATAAATACTTAAAATGACCCCCACCTAGAAAATAGAAATTAAATTTGAAAAGGAACAGCGAAACCGCCAAAAGCAGACGATTCCTTTCCTGTGATACCTAGTTTGACAAACATACCTCTAATCACCTGAACATATTCCCCCAGGCCCACAGCTGTTAACCAGTGGCAAATTTGTTCATTATCCCAGTCCATTTCGGCATTTGACCACGTTTCGTTTTCGACTGGTATTTTTTATCGTGGAACCCAGGAACGAAAATAAAAGAACTAGGTACCAGTTCATCATTCGTATTTCTCCATCTTTTACATAACATATCATTCGGAAGATAAAGGGAGACAATTTGGCTTAAAAATCATGCAAAGGAAGCGAAATCGCAGAACAAACAGCCAAATATTATACACCGTTTAACGAACAACACAGTGACGCGACTTGCCGGCATGTAGATCTATTTTGATATACCGAAATGGTAAAAATACTGACAACCTCGATTAATTAAATAGAAATTTGACAACAACCCCCAGAAAAGAAATACGTTTTACGCCCCCCCACCTAGATAAAAGAAAATCAATGACGTTCCGACCCTACAGGTTATTTTTTCCTGGAAAAGCCCTTTAGATGATTACATAGTGACAACAATTAATAGGAAAAAAAATACAGTGAAACCTGTCTAAACAGAACCCTGAGTAAACCTGTCTAAACCAAACCCTGAGTAAACCTGTCTAAACCAAACCCTGAGTAAACCTGTCTAAACCAAACCCTGAATAAACCTGTCTTAAACCAAACCCTGAATAAACCTGTCTAAACCAAACCCTGAATAAACCTGTCTAAACCAAACCCTGAGTAAACCTGTCTAAACCAAACCCTGAGTAAACCTGTCTAAACCAAACCCTGAGTAAACCTGTCTAAACCAAACCATGAATAAACCTGTCTAAATCGAAAACCTGCCTAAACCAGACAGACTTTACAATCCCATCTACTAAATGTCTATGTAATCATAAATTTGAACCTGTGTAAACCGAATACCTGTCTAAACTGAACAAATTGTTCTGTCCAGTAGGGATTCAGTTTAGACAGATTTTGCTGTATTCCATTAGCAAGTACTGTAGTCCTCTTATAATGCCAAATACTGAGATAATAAAATACTACTAAATTGTCACCCTCAAGAGAGGACACACCTCATAGAATGCCACGTTTTCATTGCAAATGGGATGACCTAATAGGAGGGTGTGTGTCTAATGTAATATTTTTTATTTTCATAAGCTCACCTGGTACCAAAGATCTATTTAAGATATTGTCATCACTGTGTGTTAGTCTGCATCCATTAGCTTTTCACATTTCTGTCCTTTTCTTATAAAAGCTTGAATCAAATATGGCAGAAATGGGAACAGGACAAAAGACCTGTGACAAAAAAAAAACCAGAAATGCATATTATATTATATTTAGGTTTGAGACAGGGTATCACATTCATGGCTTCGAATATACATGTCTATGCAAATCTGAAGCTAGGAATGTGACATTATATACCCTTTCTACAACCTGAATAACTATTATATTATGGTGCATAGTTTTTATTTTTAAAAACATCATTCTCGTATAATAGAATATATGTTAAAAACATCATAGTAGAATATGTTAAAAATGTCAACATCCGTTACATCATAGCAATGACATTTCAGCTTTATTCTAAGTTAGATGGGCCGTCGTGGTCGTGGTGTATGGTAGTTGGATTTCACCACTGATGTTGTGAGTTCGAATCTTGATCAGGGTGAGGTGTACAACATTATGTGATAAAGTTTGTCAAGGGCTTGCCGCAGGTCAGTGGTTTTCTCTGGCTCCTCAGGTTTTCTCCACCAATAAAACTGACCGCCACGATATAACTGAAATATTGTTGAAATTGGCATTAAACACCATCAAATAAATGAACTATTCTAAATTTTTCATGGAAGAATGTGATTATTTTACTGACAACCACAATGAATAGACCTTGGTAAGCCATAATATGATACAAACCAATCCTAGAACTGGCAGACAAGTGACATTTTTAATCATTTGATCACATGATATATATCTACGGCTTTGTATCCGGCCGGGAGTCCAATGAAAATACAGCATTTTTCTATAAACCATAATATACATGCCCAGCTTCGGATTTATATACCTCTCACCAAACTTTTCGGCATATATAAATTTGCAGCCAGGAATATGACATTATATACCGTGTCCAGAACATGAATAACAAATAATATTCAGTTACAACAAATTTGCATATTTAAACTTGTATCTATTTCTATTTTGCCAACCAGCTTTGTCTCAGTGTCTTACTGTTTTTCAGACCAGGGATGTTTCGGTGCCTGGTTTTATTATTTTACTGTTGTTTTTCAGACCAGCGATGTTTCAGTCACACATTATACAGTCAGATCTTTCAAGAAATCTACCACGGAGAGTAGCTTGTCTTGACATGAGTGTCATAGCAGAACAGTCAATACTACCAGATGATATACTTCCTCCTGAAGATATGGTTATGCCTAGTACAGAGGGTAAAACAACATTGTTATCTAGCTTATAATGTACACTGCAGGGATCAATTTTGTGTGTGGCCACATCGGTGACGTAATGGCATGCTTGCCTTGAGTGTGGTAGATCGTGGGTGCCCAGTCGGATCAACCAAAGACTATTAAATTGGTATATGTTGTTTCTCCACTAAGCACACAGCATTAAGGAGAAAGAGCAAAGACTGGTTGGCTCGGAATCAGGATAATGTGTTCGAGTGGACTGTTGTTTCAGTGGGCTATCAATATAAAAATCCAACTCGGCGTGTTGGTCTAGAAAAAAGTTGATCTCATCATCATCTTATTGAAAATTAACTTGTTCTCTCCATGATATAGCTGGCGTTAAACAACAATCACTCACTCAATTTTGTGACTGGTTTAGTCGCCATGACACCTGAATTAATCATTTTGCGATCATTTGTCACAGGATGTCGACCAAGTTTAAAAACACCAACTTCTGGAAATGAGATTTCGTTTTGTAATCTTTTTAGGATTATGATAATAATTTGCACATTTAAAGCTGTCTTATCATTTTATTGGCAAAGAAAATTATCATGATTTGCCTTGAAATTTATGTGCAAAAAAATCCAGCTTTCAATTCATTGCCATAAAACTCAACGTCAAATAACATTTCAAATATAAATGTCAAAAACATCATCGGTCTGGTTACTACTTTTCAATTTTCTAAAAGTCCAGAGGGCCAAGGTGGCTCAGTGAATTAGGTAGTTGGATTACCTAACAACTCATACAAGCCTATCACCAATACGGCATGGGTTCGTGCCCGGCTTTGTAAATTACAAAAAAGGGTGCATTCGACTCACAGCCGCAAGTGATAAAGTTTACCAGTTGCTTGCCCATGGTCGGTGGTTCCGGGTATTCCGGGTATTCCGGCTTCTTCCACGACTAAAACTGGTCGCCATGATATAGCTGAAATATTGCTGAAAGTGGTGTTAAGCATCAAATCAAAATCTAAAAGTCCATTAAGCCTTCCTAGTATGTGTTTTAGCTCAAAATACTTGATTAATTCAGTATTTAACAACAATGATACATGTAGATATCAAAAACATTGTAATCCCATCGGTGGCGTAATAGTTAGCCTCAGTCGGATCAAACGAAAGACTACAGAATTGGTATTTGTTGCTTCTCCGCTGAGCACACAGCATAAACGGGAAAGAGCAAAGATTTGTTGGCTCGGAATCAGAATAATGTGTCCGAGTGAAGTGACATGTCTACCCACAGACTTTTGTTTCAGTCAACTAGCACTATAACTCCAACTCAGCGTGTTGATCTAGTACAAAGTGGACCTCATGATCATCTCATTGAAGATTAACTTGTTCACGCCATGATATAGCTGAAAAAAATGCTGAATTGGCATTAAACAACAATCACTCACTCACCCACTAGAATGCAGTAAAATTGATGTAGGAGTAAGCACTTGATGACTTTCTGCTGTCATATGCTGCTGTGCCCTGCAATGTCATTGGAGGACAGGTGACTAGGTTTTATTAGAAAGACACTGCTATAAAAATATCTATTTTTAAGTAGTATTTAGTTTATACCAGTTTTAAAAATAAATCATGTGACATGAATTGACCAATCACAGCTTTTAAATACATGTAATATGATATTCTAGGGAACAGGACAAAAGCCTCCCTGACAAAATCCCCCCCCTCCCCCACCCCCAATAATGAAATAATTGTACTATCTTATTACATTTCTTTTATATTGATGGTGATATTAAAAGATATCTTAAAGAATATTCAAGAAATAAAATATTTTAAAAACATATTTTTCACCCATTTTGTTCATTGTTATGTTCATTTATAAAATGATGAGAGTTATTATAATTCTTAAACAAATACTTCAATTGTTTTTATCGTATCAAAATTCTTTTATCCGATTGGCTAAAAGCATGAGATTTTTTCTTGATGAAATTTTATGAATACTGTCTAAGCCTTCAATTTCCGCAAAGATTAATTTAGATAGTTCCAGAGGAGCCTTTGGAACGTTATATTAACCTCACGTGACTCTTAACACCTACTTTTAATGTTTAAATAGGGTCACGTGATGTTAATATGACGTTCCAAAGGCTGCTCTGGAACTATCTAAATTAATCTTTGCAGTATTCATAAATCTTTCTTGTTACCAATAAAATTTACAAAAACCACATTTATAAAGCATAACCCAGAGGACATTAATAACAGTTTCATATAATAAAACAATTACTTTCATTTCGGCTCGGTAAATATCATATATCTTGGAACGATAGATCCATTAAAACACAGGTGTTTTGTATATGCATTATCAATGATTGTCCCAAACCTATATCGTTTATACCCTATATCGCATACCCCAAAAATTTCAAAATTTCATAAAATAAAAAATAAAAAAATCCTTTTTTTTTCCAAATTTCAAAAAATAATTTTTCCAAAATTTCATAAAATTTCTAAATTTTCCCAAAAATTTTTTTTTTTTTTAAATTCTCACATAAATTCAAAGCTTGCATAAAATTTAAAAATTCAAAAAAATTATTAAAAATTCAACAAAAATTCGAAATTTTTCCAAAAAAAATCAAAATTTTCATAAAATACATGTATTATCAAAGACATGGTTGAAATATATGATATAATGAACATTACATGTCAAAATCTATATCACATGCCATATCGACCCTCGACCTATATCACCCCTCGGGCCGGTGGCCCTTTGGGTGATATAGGGTTCTCAGGTTGATATAGCGTATTAACCTCAACAAAAGTCAATAATTGTTTAATGATATCTTCATGTTCCAAAAATAACTTATTATGAAAAATGGTATTCAAAAATAATGTTAATCCATAAATAGCAGTACAGTAAGTCCAAAAGATACAAATATAGAAATATGGTATGCGGTAAAATAGAGGTACAATGAATTAGATTGCAGAGGTAAAAAATAATCTTGAAACATGTTATAAAATACAAAGAAAATTTTATAGTTAAACGAAGACACAGAAAAAAATATATATACAACACATAAAACATTAACTTATGCTTTTCATTATTGGGGGGGGGGCTTTTTTTGTCCTAGACCCGATATTCTAGTAATAAGAGTTGATTTGCTAATTAAGACAAGGTGGCACCAGTAGTATAGAGGTCTATACTATGGCGTGGGTTCGTGCCTGGCTTGGTAAATTACAAAAAGGGTGCACTCGACTCGCAGCCGCCAGTGATAAAGTTTACCAGTTGCTTGCTCGCGGTCGGTGGTTCTCTCCAGGTACTCCGGCTTCTTCCACCACTAAAACTGGTTGCCATGATATAGCTGCAAGTGGCTTGTGGCATTAAGCACAATAAATCAATCAATCCATGTAATAATAGATATTACTGTATGTAAAGATCAAAGAGATGATGTATACTCTGTTTAATTCTAGGATTACAAGTGGATTTCATTGAAGAAGAAGAAGAAAATATTGCATGCCAGAAAAGAATGGAATTCTCATCAAAGGGAGGTAAGCCACCAGGAAGTGAATGCCTCTTGGAAAATAAAGAAAGTAGCGACAGTCAAAGCAAGGGAGATAACTTTACAGAAAATGTAGAAAGTAGAGACGGACAAAGCAAAAGAGTTAAAGTTACACAAAATGTTGTAAATCAACCAGGTGAAAAAACTAAGGAAATAATTCAAGAAGAAATACCAAATAAAAAAAATAGAAGGGAGACTTTTGTTCTTCCACAATCCAAGGAAAAGACACAAAATATGGATAAACAACAAAATAAAAAAATGGATGAAGAAAAAACATCCAAAATAGATACTGTTCCAAACAAGGGAAATAAAAAGAGAAGTAAAAATAGAGGAGATACTTTTGAACTTCCAGAAAACACATCACAGAGCAGGGAGATGGGGGAATGTCAAAAGGAGAAAAGAAGTAGAAGTAAAAATAGAGGAGACACTTTTGAACTTCCAGAAAACACATCACAGAGCAGGGAGATGGGGGAATGTCAAAAGGAGAAAAGAAGTAGAAGTAAAAATAGAGGAGACACTTTTGAACTTCCAGAAAACACATCACAGAGCAGGGAGATACGGGAATGTCAAAAGGAGAAAAAAAGTAGAAGTAAAAATAGAGGAGACACTTTTGAACTTCCAGAAAACACATCACAGAGCAGGGAGATGGGGGAATGTCAAAAGGAGAAAAGAAGTAGAAGTAAAAATAGAGGAGACACTTTTGAACTTCCAGAAAACACATCACAGAGCAGGGAGATACGGGAATGTCAAAAGGAGAAAAAAAGTAGAAGTAAAAATAGAGGAGACACTTTTGAACTTCCAGAAAACACATCACAGAGCAGGGAGATGGGGGAATGTCAAAAGGAGAAAAGAAGTAGAAGTAAAAATAGAGGAGACACTTTTGAACTTCCAGAAAACACATCACAGAGCAGGGAGATAGCGGAATGTCAAAAGGAGAAAAGAAGTAGAAGTAAAAATAGAGGAGACACTTTTGAACTTCCAGAAAACACATCACAGAATAGAGAGATTGGGGAATGTCAAAAGGAGAAAAAAAGTAAACGAGAAACATTCGCTATACCAGACCTGAAGTCTGGTGATATGAAGGACAGGAGAGGAACGTTCGTATTACCAAAAAATGTGTCCGATGTTGTTTCAAAGAGTGAAACATTGAATTCAGTGAATTCTAAATCTGACGGTTTTTTAAGTTTTGATGATGAGAGACGGAAAACATTTCTGGGTATGAAAGAACAATTATTACCCCCACCGCCATCAAACCTGCAAAAAATCTCACCGCAATATTCTTTTGATCCAGAAATTACTGAATATTTTAATTGCGACATGGAATTCACTGCAGTTATTGATAATTCCAATGGGATAATATTAGAATCGTCGAACAATGTAGCCAAGAAACAAACATCTGCGTCAGATATTGACCAATCAAAAAGTGCTAAAGCTTCAAACAAAATCGGAAAAGTAGCAAATAATGATAAAAGACTGCACAAAACAACTGATGCCGATAAAAAACCTGTTACTGCTGTCAATAAAACAGGTTTTGTAGCTAGTGACAAACCCAGTACAAAAACGGAAAACCAACCAGCTGTTGAGTTTCGTTTACCAAAACCAGGGAAGATTGTCTTCGCAGCTTCTAGAAAGACCTTTGATGGAACAAGAGAGCGTGTTCCTAGCAAATTGCCACAGAAATCACGATCAAAAACTAAAGTGAAATTAACAAAATCTACGAAAAATGATGACAGCGACGTTAAATCAATGTTTGACTTCCACGAAAAAACGCCTACTGTTCTGAAACAAACATCCTCTATATACGATCTGTCGCTGAATGAGTCGGTTCAAGGACAGAAGGAATCGTACGGTTCTTACAGAGACAAAATACACAATGCTGCTGAACAAGATAAAAGAAATACTGACGATAGCAGAAAGTTAGTACAACCAAATGATAAAGGAGAAATTGTTTATCATCTTCCTCTGAAAGGTTGCTCTCCGGATATTCCTAAGACGTCAACATCGCAGAGTAAAAGGTCTTCAGGAGAATCGAGAGAAAGAAGTCGATCGAGAGGTAGGAGTCGCTCTCGCGGAAAAAGAATTATAACGGTTGATGAGGATACCAATAAGAATGTAAAAGAGGTTAATAGTGAAACTCAGTCATATGATACTAGGAGCAGGTCTCGGGGAAGGTCAAGCCATAATGCTGTGATTAGCAATGTAGTGAATGACGATAATCAGTCATCTGTTAAAAGGGGAAGAAGTCGGTCTAGGAAAAGACTAGAAACTGGAGATGACATGATTGAAGACATGTCTCATAATGGAAAAAGGTCTAATAAAAGTGTTGAAACAAAAGAGGCAATGGTTAAAAATGCATCTCATTGTAGAAGTAGGTCGAAAAAGAGAGCTGAAACTGGAGATGAAATTGTTGAAGATGAATCTCACGGAAAAAGAAAGTCAAAAAAGATAACTGAAACTGGAGATGAAATGAATGACGATGAATTGCGCGGAAGAAGTAGATCAAAGAAGAAAGATGACATTGTCAGTGATTCTGAAAGTCGTGTAGATGCTGGCATGAAACGTAGCAAGTCTAGGGGTCGATCCAGAACTCGTAAAAATAAGACAAATCCTGTTGAGGATGAAGTGATAGATAAACGTCATGTAGAACCTGACCTCACTTCACAACGTAGAGTCACCAGAAGTAAGTCTAGAGGTCGTTTAAAGTCAGCAGAACTTAAGAGGTTGTTAGGTAGCTGGGATTCCGATGAAAATTCACATGAAAAAAATGATCAGATCTTTAAAGATATTAATATAACAGAAACAAATGATAATGTTGAAGTGACGAGGTCAAGGTCTATCGTCTCCAAGGCAATTGAAGATGAAGCTGTTTTCGTCGAACTTAAAACTATGAATGAAGACGAAAAGACAGTGAATGATAGTCCTATACAAATGAAAGAAAATGTGTCAGAGGCAATAAGGTCAAGGTCAAGATCAGCAAGGTCAAAGTCAAGGTCACATACAATTTCTAAAATTGAACTAAGTGAAGATGAAGATTTTCAGAGTACTAAAAAATGTAATAAAAAACTTAGGAAAAAAAGTAAATCCAGTGAAGATGACAATATTAATCTTTCAGATAAAAATAAAAAACTGAGGAAAAAAAGTAAATCAAGTGAAGACGATGAACTTGATGCTTTAGATAGATTGTTTAAAAATGCTGAGAAAAAGAGTTTACCTGATCGTGTTGTGTCACCGGATAGGAATAGTGAAATAAATGACATTCAGAATGTGCTTATAGAACAAGTGAATACAAATGATGAATCTTTTCATGTCATTTGTGAAACGCCATTAAAACCTAGAGATTTTGCTATCAACGAAAATTGTCAAAACTCAGAAACTAACAGTAATGTGATGGACCATTCATTATCAGGTGGAGATAATCAAATAGAACATGAAACAAAGGGGCATAACTCTGATACAGACAGTCAGTTAGGCAGCATTGAAGTTGATAATTTTGAAATGGATTTGAGATGTGTCACCAAACGAGGACGCTCGTCAAAGCTAAATAAGAATAATTTTTCAGATGATTTAGAAACTATTAAGTGTCACCCAGTTGTTGAGTCGACGTTGAGAGATGGCGACCATGAAGGAAATAAACAGAGTGATTTTTCAGGATTGCGTACTGATGATAACGGTAGTAAAGAAAAAGAAGCTAAAGGAAAAAGACAGAACGATTCATCACCAGATCCAACGGGAGATAGAAAAAAAATCAAAATAACGAAGAAAGTGGATAAAGAGGTAAGAATTTGATGAATAATCTGAAGAAAAATATTGTCGTGAAAATATTTCTCAACTCCAGATACATAATTTGTTTATTTTAAGTCAATTGATTGATTGGTGTTTAACGCCACAACTTGATCAATATTTCAACTATATCGTGGCGTGAACAAATTGTATTTTTCTTTTGGCCATTGTGTTGTCTGTTCCTCTTTGATATACAGATTCAGCTTAGACACCTACAAGACCCTTAGAAATAAAACGTACTTGTCTATAAAGCAATCGGAATATATGTACAAATAAAATATTTTAAGTCAAACTCTTTGCAAGCGGATTTAAATTTAAAAAGACAATTAGTATCATAAGTTAGGAGTATTGTAATTCATTGGAAAGAGTAAGAACAATTTAGATATTTGATTGGTGATTTCTACATTTTGCAATGAACCTTACCAAGAATATAGATAAAATCAGTTAATCAACAGATAATTAACTAAAGGTGCTTATTACACAAGATGTACAGCTAAATTTGGCATTAAACACCAATCAATCAATAAAAAAATGTTAAAATTTAATTTATGTGTAAATGGTCTATTCATCATTATTTCTAATATTTATTAGATGATTAACATGACCAATATTTTATAATGTTGATTGTTCATTCATATGGATATTAATGTTATTATATGACTTCAAAAAATTTCTTTTCTGATTGGCTGACGTCCCTAGTAACGTTCTTTGATAAAACGTTATATACATCTTGTGTGACGTAACACGCTGTGAATATAACATTTAATTACCTCGTGCGACGTAACACACAGTGAATATAACATTTAATTACCTCATGCGACGTAACACACGGTGAATATAACATTCTAACGTCTTGCATCAAGCTGTAAACCAAAGAAAATGTTGTGATAGTAGCTTATTTAAAGGGTGAAAGAAGCATATAAAATGTGTCATATAATAAAACAATTAATGACTTTCAATTGGATGGATACCAGGATTTATAACCCAAGAACAATATATTTACCTTGGTCTCTGCCCTCTGTAAATATAATATTCTTTGGTTAATAAATCCTGGTATCCACCTCATTAAAAGTCATTAATTGTATAATGTTATGGAAGACTTAAAAATAACAAGAGTATCGCAAACACTTAATTTTCTTTAATTTTACTCTGTCCAGTAAAATTTGATTCTGTCCAGTTAAAAATCCTTTCATGCTTGCCAGAATGTCCAGTAAGAAAAAGAATCTCATTGTGACGATTGCACATGCATAATTTATGTGATCTCTGTGTGTAAGTCAACCACTCCCAACTGGTAAAAACATATCTTGGACAACTGCATCCATGGCCTAATGGTTAGCGTGCTCACCTCCAGTGTGATAGATTGTGGGTTCGAGCACCGGTCGGATCAAACCAAAGACTATAAAATTGGTATGTGTTGCTTCTCCTCTACGCACACAACATTCAGGAGAAAGAGCAACGATTGGTTGGCTCAATCAGAATAATGTGTCCAAGTGGCGCAACATGTCTACTCGCGAATTGTTGTTTCAGTGAGCTAGCACTATAGAAATCCAGCTCAGCGTATTGGTCTACAAAATGTAGTACAAAGCAGACCTCATCATCATCTCATTGAATATTAACTTGTACTCGTCATGATATAGCTGAAAAATTGCTGAATTGGCGTTAAACAACAACCACTCGCTCATATCTTGGACTCATATTATATAAGATCATTATAATATTGTGAAGCATAGTAGCACATGACGTAAATTATGAGTGCTACATGTCTAATATCTTACAGTAATACATTCATTAACCTATACATATTCTTCTTACAGAACAGAACTAGTAGCATAAATGAATTAAGGAACAAGTTAGTTTTATTAAGAAAGTCAATGAAACCTGAGATTACTCCTGTTACTGATGCTACAAACACTATGCTGGAGACAGATCATGTTAGAACTTCACAAGGCAAAGGATTATTAACACCTACTTTAGAGTGAGTGAAAATACTTTTAGAGTTAAGAAATAATTTATGAGACTGGTTTATTGGAGATTTTATCATTGGTTGGTTGGTTGGTTTATGCTGTTTAACGCCACTTTCAACAATATTATCAGTTATTCTAACATGACCTCCTTCTTCCGCTTTGTTAACAAACGAGTGAGTTATCCATTCAGTATAATCTCATTAGCACATGTGCCGATGAATGTGACCGACTTTTCCATTGGCAGCATATATATATATATTGTAACCCGAATAATGCCGATAGAGGGTGCAGTATTATTCGAGTTACAGTACACTCCAAGTGTATCAACGATCATACTCTCAGGTCCGACAAATTCCTCCCAAAATGTCCGACAAATTTGAGAGTCAACACTCTCTAAGTCCGACTATTTGGTCGGACGTGAGAGTGGATATTAAAAGATTTTTTTTTACATTTCTCGAGGTGATTATGTCAAACATTTTGTGATCGATGCATATTTGTAAGCGTACTTTCTTTCCGGTGTGTAGAATGTGCGGGTACGTAAATACCTAGTGTATTTTTACCTTGCACCATATTCGCGCCAGGAAAGGTAGCTCCAAGGTCAATATTTGTCACGCTCGGGCACAACAGTCGTTCGATGCATAGGAGCACCTCATAATCAAAGAATTGTACAATAATTTCGAATTACACCGTTTGTGTTTCTTTAATCTGTTTAATTTTAATAGATCTTTCTAGTACATTTAAATTTTACAATTACAATCGGAATGCTAGAAATATCGTAACTTTTCCGAAATCTAAACTTTAAAATTATATACGCCGAGTCCAGCCCTGGCTTGGATTTCTCGAAAAAAGTTTTCTTAACAAACCAAATTAAATTTGAGTAAAAACTCAACTTAAGTTTGCGTTTTGACTTTGTTTGTTTGGAGAAATCACTGACGATTTAAAAAAAAAATCTGTTGTCACTTAAAACAGAGTTAGTGAGGCCGGTACGGCTGTGTACATGAATGAATAAGAGATAATTCTTTCGGAGTGTGATATCCATATAAAGGTGAAATAACAGATGCAAAAATCACCAGCTAAAGTTACACAATATTCCGTTTACAAATATTTCAAGTCCCTATACTTGTTCATCTGTGACGGCAATATGTGTATTGGACTAGGTATTACAGCCAGCTTGATATGAATTAATTAGCTCAGGTTACAGGTGTCAATAATGGAAGGAACATCTTGTTGACACAAATTTCCAGGTGCCAGGGGGAGAACAATTATAATTAATTCTATTTAATGTTGTTGTTTTTTATTACTATTTGTTTGTAGGTACATTTGCAATCATTGAAGTAAATTTAATTTGAGAGTCAACACTCTCCAAGTCCGACTATTTGGTCGGACGTGAGAGTGGATATTTAAAGATTTTTTTTGCATTTCACGAGGTGAACATGTCAAACATTTTGTGATCGATGCATATTTGTAAGCGTACTTTCTTTCCGGTATGTAGAATGTCCGGTTACGTAAATACCCTAGTGTATTTCTACCTTGCACCATATTCACGCCAGGAAAGGTAGCTCAAAGGTCAATATATAACTGAAATATTGTTGAAAAGTGACGTTTAAACACCCATAGCCTCATATAAATTATTGCAATAAAATATCGATTAAGTAACGAAATTGATATAAATTATTTTCCAGTATATTTAGTATAAAAAGCTTGTTCTACACGATTACTGTGAGATGTATTGCAACTGCCATTTTTTACTACAATCACGTGCGCATGCTCGTGTTTGATGGAAGGCTATAGCTATATTTAGATATTTTGTGATAATAATTTTATATTGTAAATCGATCCACCCTGTGATTTTTTTCAACAAGATACATTTTTTATAGTATATATTTTATTATAAAATACAATATTGAACTAATTTTCGATAACACTTCAATCATTGAATATTGATTTTTTTCGGAGGTTGAATATTTTATCCCCAGAATTGCACCCCCTGTTAGTATACTTTTATTGCTTTATTTTAAAAAAAATAACACCAAGAACATCGATGATACAAGTCTTCTTATTCAGAAATAAACCTACAGCAAAATAAAGGTATACATTTTTTGTACTGTAAACAAAATCGTCATTTTTATCTAGATTTATTGTCCGAAAAATACGGTACTCCTCTACTATACTAATTTGGATTAGGTGCCATCATCAAAATAAAGATTAAAAAATGTATTTCATGATAATGATGGCTGATTAAAATTGTTTGTCATGCATTAGCTGTCAGTTGTAATATACAGGATGTAACCAATATACAGGAAGAGCCCCTACTGTGAAGCCATCTATTTTGAGATGCCATTCAATGAAAATAACAACCTGACCATATTGTTAAATAAGAATAAGAATTAGATAAGAAATTAAAATTTATAGAAGGCAAGGATTTATATAATTAACACATTAAGTCACATTTCATTTATTTAGCTTGGGTCAGTTATCAATTAAAAAGACAGAAATGGTTTTAAGAAAAATCTGTCTAATAAGTATTTACCTAAATAACGATATTGTGACGTATAATTTCTCACCGTAAATGTATTTATTTTATTAAGATATTTATACACATATATAAGAAAAAAGAAATAAATTTATTTTTTAAGTACAAATAAATTGGAAGACGGCTTGAAAATCGAAAACGCAGAATAGTTATCTATGTTTATAAGTCTTAGTAAAAAGAGTCTTGAGCAACATTTTTTTTCACACCTGTGATAGGTGTATTTGTATATCATGAATGCATGATGCGACAACATGCTGAGATGGGTGATGTTTTGACAGGTAAACTAAAAAAAAAAAACGTAGAATACATTAATAAAATATTATTTCACCTATATCAGGACTGCCAATTTTCAAGGGAAAAAAAACGGAATTTACAGATTTATGACCCATTCACCATGAACAAAATAAAACTTAAATTTTACTAAATAATTTTAATCCAAATTTGCCTTTAAAGAAATAAATTAGAATTATTTACCCGGGTTTGTTCGCCCTACATTTGGCAAACACGTAAAAGAGCAAACGCACCCGATATCGTAAACCGGCAACTGTCTGCAGCAAGTGAAAGGGCCTTGCCATCGATTGTCGCGAGTACATAGGGACATATTAATATTCACTTCTAGTGCACTTAAAACATGGGTACTGCATGTTAATACATTTTATTCATGGATATTATTGTATATATCGCCCGTGACAGCCGTTAACATATCTATACTTTCCGTACCACTGTATATCACTCATTTACTTCAGCTTTACTAAGATACGCATGTTTCTTTATGCACAAATTTATTGGTTAGCAGAATTTGGGGACGTTTCCTGTTAACAGTTTAACTATCTGAGAGTGGAGACTCTCACTCCGACCTGGGAGGATTTTGTCGGACAATTTTAAGAGTGAAGTCCGACAAAACTGTGTCCGACCTGAGAGTTTGATCGTTGATACACTTGGAGGGATCTGTACATAAATTGTGTGCGACATTTTCCGCAATCGTAAATATAAATTACCGTCTTCCAATCAAAGTATACTACCGTATTTATACTCTTAGACATATCAGAATCGAAATAAATCATGGAAGCCAGAATGTGTTTTGAGTTTTAACATGGATTTCTGGATATTAGTAAATTTTATCCCTCGCTTCTGGCTAGGGATAAAATACTAATATCCGCCAATCCATGTTAAAACTCCCACTGGTATGCAAGACTCCAATCAAGGTAGACAGAAATAAAAATGTGACATTGAATATATGTCCTTAAGGTAGTTATGAATAAAAAAAACCCAGAACAAATCAGTTCAGGCAGCTTTAACTATTTACTAAATTTGGGCAGGGTAACGTCAGTCTCAGGGGTCGCGAAACAATGTTTCGATTAATTGCAATTGACTTCTCCCAGAAGTCTCTCACATCTCCCTGTGAGCTCTCTGAAAGAGAAGTCACTTCTCCCTCTAATTTGAAAGTAGTGGGAGCCCTGGATAATTATTCTCTAGTTTTTGTAATTTTTATTAATTTTTTCGGACAACTAAAAGATTGAGTCGGACAAGTACTTTTTTTAGTTAGTTGTCCAAAGGGACAAGTTGAAAAATATGTTAATGTAGAGGCCTGGTGTCCTATGGACACATTCTTCCATGTTTCTAATATATTGATTTTTATTTTGTTGTGTTTAACGCCACTTTCAGCAATATTTCAGCTATATCATAGCGACCAGTTTTAGTGGTGGAAGAAGCGAGAGTACCCGGAGAGAACCACCGACCATGGGCAAGTAACTGGTAAACTTTATCACTTGCAATTGCGAGTCCAGTGCACCCTTTTTGTAATTTTTGTAATTTACAAAGCCAGGTGCGAACCCACGCCGTGATTGGTGATATACTTGTATGAGTTGTTAATAGGTAATCCAACTACCTAACTCATTGAGCCACCCAGGCCCTTCTACAGATCTGAATGTTGGTGTTACAATTAATTATTTAAAAACACCATTTGTATCAATACAACAAACAATCACTTCTCATCTCAAATCATTGAACATAAAAAAGACCAGGACATATGGCACTGGAAATCTAGATCCTGGCTTGAGACAGGCACAAAGATGTGGCATGGTTAAACAAATTAATGGGATACTAGCTATCCCCATCTAAAATGGAGAAATATTTTAAGCAGTAGAATATTTTCATTTCTGATGAACTGTTCACAATCTGATTAAAATATCAGGGGGTAAGCACAACCAGCAGTCGGTTTCTAATTTGATGGCTTGAAGTGAACATTACCAATTGGTCAGGAAGGCTTTGAAAAAAAAATACTTTTCTTTTTAAATTGATTTAATAATATATATCTACAGTCAAACCTGTCTTATGTGACCTTCCAAGGGAACAGTGAAATATGGTCTCATAAGTCAGGTGGTCACTAAACCTATGTTTAATTGATATGAAATACATTGTTAAGGGAAATAATAATTAAGGTCACATAATACAAGTTATTGCTTAATAGAAGTGGTCACTAAAGCAGGTTTGACTGTAGCTTAATAGAGGTGGTCACTAAAGCAGGTTTGACTAACTTAATAGAGGTGGTCACTAAAGCAGGTTTGACTGTAACTTAATAGAGGTCACTAAAGCAGGTTTGACTAACATAATAGAGGTGGTCACTAAAGCAGGTTTGACTAACATAATAGAGGTGGTCACTAAAGCAGGTTTGACTAACTTAATAGAGGTGGTCACTAAAGCAGGTTTGACTAACTTAATAGAGGTGGTCACTAAAGCAGATTTGACTGTAACTTAATAGAGGTGGTCACTAAAGCAGGTTTGACTAACTTAATAGAGGTGGTCACTAAAGCAGGTTTGACTAGCTTAATAGAGGTGGTCACTAAAGCAGGTTTGACTGTAACTTAATAGAGGTGGTCACTAAAGCAGGTTTGACTGTAACTTAATAGAGGTGGTCACTAAAGCAGGTTTGACTAAGTCTGTAACTTAATAGAGGTGGTCACTAAAGCAGGTTTGACTAACTTAATAGAATTGGTCACTAAAGCAGGTTTGACTGTAACTTAATAGAGGTGGTCTGACACTAAAGCATGTTTGACTAACTTAATAGAGGTGGTCACTAAACACACTTCTGCCATTTTTAGCTCGCCTGGGTGACATGGCCGACCTGGCCCATTACCCATTTTGGAGTTATTGTCATTTTTTCATCAAATTTTCAAAATTTTAATACTTTTCGTCCTTTATTTCAAAAACTATAAGAGATAGAATAGATGTTAAGTTTAAATTGCAAAAATGTTCAGCATGTCGAGATCTACCCACCCTGCAATTTTGAAGTAAATCCCAATACCCATTTTGGAGTTATTTTCATTTTTTCATCAAATTTTCAAAATTGTAATACTTTTCGTCCTTTATTTCAAAAACTGTAAGAGATAGATGTTAAGTTTAAACTGCAAACATGTTCAGCATGTCAAGATCTACATACCATGCAATTTTGAAGTAAATCCCATTACCCATCTTGGAGTTATTGCCCTTTTTTCATCAATTTTTTTTGTTTATAATTTTAATACTTTTCATCCTTTATTTCAAAAACTATAAGAGATAAAGGTCAAGTTTAAAATGCAAAAATGTGCAGCATGTCAAGATCTACCTACCCTGTAATTTTTAAGTAAATCCCATTACCCATTTTGGAGTTATTGTCCTTTTTTCATCAAAATCTTCAAAATTTTAATACTTTTCGTCCTTTATTTCAAAAACTATGAGATAGATGTTAAGTTTAAACTGCAAAAATGTTCAGCATGTCAAGATCTACAAAAAAGTTCCACAGTTGAAAATGTCCGACAACTGTGTGAAGAGTTATTCCTCTTGAAATTCATTTTTTTGGTTGACTATCACTGCTTTTGGTTACTCAAATAATCAAAGGGAAGCAATTCTATTACAAAATGTGAAGTAGCCAGAGCTAAATTTTGAGAATCATTGACATTTATGGTTTTTTTTTACAGCAAGGTTGATAACTTACATTAAAGGGGGAACCCCTGCCTAAATTTTTTTGGAGAGGGGGGGGGGGGGGGGGTCTGCAATGACGAGGGCTTCATTTGTTATTTTTTGACCGAAGTTATCAAGTTTTATTGCCTGATGTTGTTATTATACCCAGGTGAGCTATACAGGCTCCTGAGATCCTCTAGTTTCACTATTGCTGTTTATGATAACCAGATTTTACTGTTATGTATTTTTAAGTTAATATAGAGCAAGTGAGTTTCTAATCTTGTTATAGAGGCAGTAGGAACCGCATCGGTGGCGTAATGTTTAGCCTGCTCGCCTTGAATGTGGTAGATCTTGGGTTCGAGCCCCAGTCGGGTCAAACCAAAGACTATAAAATTGGTATTTCACTATTTGTTCCTTCTCTGCTAAGCACGCAGCATTAAGGAATAAGACAAAGCAAAGACTGGTTGGCTCGGAATCAGAATAATGTGTCCGAGTGGAGCAGCATGTAATTTGTTTACCCACGGAATTGTTTCAGTGACCTAGTACTATAAAAATCCAAGTCAGCATGTTAGTCTAGTCCAAAGCGGACCTCATCATGATCTCATTGAAAATTAACTTGTTCTCGCCATGACATTGCTGAATTGGCGTTAAACAACAATCACTCACTCATTATATAGGCAGTAGGAGTCTGCAATCCAAATCTTCTAAATATTATTATTTGTTAATACAGGCGGTTAACTGAGGAACCAAGATCTAGAAGAAAAGTTGTTGGTGTATGTTATAGAGAACAATCATTACATAAGTAAGTTGGGATTTGTTATTTTATACAAAAGTATTTTTATTTTCATACAATAAAAACGTAGATATCAAATTCAGTCAGCAATACCCGTTTCTGGAATAACCTTCCACAGGTATGCTAAAATTCGAAAGATTGGAAAGCCAAATAATTTAAAGCTATGTTTTCATATATAGGTTGTTTTTTGTTGTTGTTGTAATAACCAGTCTGTTTATGTATTTTCCACAAATGTGTGTAATTTCATCTTTTTCTGAATTGGGAACCACATTGGTGGCATAATGGTTAGCGTGCTCGCCTCAAGTGGGGTAGATCGTGGGTTCGAGCCCTGGTCGAGTCAAACCAAAGACTATAAAATTGGTATTTGTTGCTTCTCCGCTAAACACTCTGCATTAACGAGTAAGAACAAAGACTGGTTGGCTCGGAATCAGAATAATGTGTCCGAGTGGAGCGACATGTCTACCCGCGGACTGTTGTTTCAATGAGCTAGCACTATAAAAATCCAACTCAGTGTGTTGGTCTAGAACAAAGCGGACCTCATCATCATCTCATTAAAAATTAACTTGTTCTCACCATTATATAGCTGAAAAATTGCTGAGTTGGTATTAATCAATACTCAATCAGTCCAATTTCCCAATCAAATTTCGGCACTGACATGGCTTATTATATATATTTCTATTATTGAAATTTACAGTTCCTAAATAATGTAATTATTAATAAAACTAAGGGTCTCCTTCCTGAAGCAAAGGGGACTTTAGGGGATTTTGGCTATTCTTTTTAGGCCCTCTGGTTTACTTGCTCCCAAAGACTTTCCAATCTTTTGATTATGAGCATACATGTAGGTTATTCTTGCACACTAAATTCGATATCTTTATTTTTATTTTCCATAAATTATCTCCAAAATAAAATAAAAAATACATGTACTTCCACCAGAAAACAGGAGTATACATGTCACTGTTAGCCAAGTTATATGTCATAAATCAAGCTATGTTATGTAGAAACAGGGGAGATAATCTTCTGTTGACTCAGATTTTAAATATATAGTATAACTATTCATGCATTCCTAATATCAAGTGATTCATGAGTCAGTGTACAATACAGTAATTTATGAATGCCTGTCAAGAGTCAATTTTGTAGCACAGTGTTCCGAAATCAAAATTTGATTGGTTGGGTTGTTTTATGGTGTTTAACGCCACTTTCAACATTATTTCAGTTATAATATATGGGTGGTGATCAGTTTTATTGGTGGAGGAAACCGGAGTACCCGGAGAAAACCATCGACCTGTCGCAAATCACTATCAAACTTTATCACATAATGTTGTATCTATAGAGTACAACTCGCCATGAACGGGGTTCGAACCTCACAACTTTAATGATTTGACATATGTTTTGCTAACCGATAGTTAAAAAAAAAACAGGCTAATGATCGAATGAGATTCTCTTGTTATCATTTCTCTTTGGTTTTTAAACCACATCAGTGGTGTAATGGTTAGGGTGCTTTGCCTCCAATGCAGTAGATCGTGTGTTCGAGCCCCAATCAGGTCAAACCAAAGACTACTAAAATTGGTATTTGTTGCTTCTCCACTAAACACTCAAAACTAAGGAGTAAGGGCAAAGACAGGTTGGCTCGGAATCAGAATAATGTGTCCGAGTGGAGCGACATGTCTACCTGCGGTTTCAGTGAGCTAGCACTATTAAAATCCAACTCAGCATGTTACTCTAGTACAAAGCAAACGTCATTATCATCTTATCAAAATGTAACTTGTTCTCGCCATGATATAACTGAAAAATTGTTCATTTCATGTTAAACATTCACTCTACTGATTTCAGCTGTGGATGACTTGTTTTGTTAATTGCTTGATTTTTTTTAATTTGGTGTTCTTGTCAAGATTTTTATTGTTTGATTTTTAATAGGAAGTTACGAAGAGAAGATGTTCTGTCAGAGAACGCACAGAAAAAAGATCCTGTGGTAAGTTGAACAATCTAATAGGGTAGTTAATACAGTCAACCCTGCCTTAAAAGACACCTCTATATATCAATCACTGTCTATAAAGAGCAGTTTCATTTTTCCCCGTTAATGAAAAGAGCATATAATATTCACATCAATATTTCAAGCATACTTATAAGTATGTTTGGTTTGTCTTTACCTCCAATTGTTTGTCTTATTTACGTTATTTGTGTTTGTTTGCGTATAGTGGTTTCCAGCACATATTGTATTATTTTTATTTTGCTTTCCCTTGTCTTGTGTACCCTATGTTGCCAGTTTCTCTGGATTGTCCATTTTTAGCTCACCTTGCCAAAGGCAATGTGAGCTTTTGCCATGACTTGACGTCCGTCTTCCGTCGTCCGTTCATTTTAATCTTCTCCTCTGAAACCCCTCAGCCAAATGAACTGAAACTTGGTAGGAAGCATCTATGGAATTGCTAATTTCGTCCCGATCCATTAACAAACATGGCCGCCACAGGCAATTCTTGTTTCTGATTGACCTATTTTTAAAAATCTTCTCCTCTGAAACCACTGGGCCAAATGAACTGAAACTTGGTAGGAAGCATCTATGGAAGGTCCTCTATAAAGATTGCTCATTTCGTCCCGATCCATTAACAAACATGGCCACCACAGGCAATTCATGTTTATGATTGTATGCTTTCTAAAAAAAAAAAAATGTTTTTCTGTGGAAAGGGAGATAACTAATTTAAATATAGATATTAGTAAAATACAGTTAGCTATGAATTGAATTACAGATAAATATGCCTCTAAAAACCCCTCAGCCAAATGAACTGAAACTTGGTAGGAAGCATCTATGAAAGGCCCTCATTGCTCATTTCGTCCTAATCCGTTAACAAACATGGCCGCCATAGGCGACTCTTGTTTCTGATTGGCTGATTTTAAAAATTCTTCTCTTCTGTAACCGTTTGGCCAAATGAACCGAAACATGGAAGGTCCTCTATAAAGATTGCTCATTCCGTCCCGATCCATTAACAAACATGGCCGCCACAGGCGATTCTTGTTTCTGATTGGCTGATTTAAAAAATTCTTCTCCTCTGAAACTGTTTGGCCAAATGTACCGAAACTTGGTAGGAAGCATCTATGGAAAGTCCTCTGTTGCGATTGCTTATGTCTTTCTGATCCGTTAACAAACATGGCCACCACAGGCAATTCTTGTTTCTGATTGGCCTATTTTTTAAAAATCTTCTCTGAAACTGCTTGGCCAAATGTGCCGAAACTTTGTAGGATGCATCTATGGGAGGTCCTCTATAATGATTACTCATTTCATCCCGATCCATTAATAAACATGGCCGCCACAGGAAATTCTTGTTTGTGATTGGTCGATTTTTTTAAATCTTCTCTGAAACTGCTTGACCAAATGTACCGAAACTTTGTAGGATGCATCTATGGGAGGTCCTCTATAATGATTACTCATTTCATCCCGATCCATTAATAAACATGGCCGCCACAGGAAATTCTTGTTTCTGATTGGTCGATTTCTAAAAAATCTTCTCTGAAACCACTTGGCCAAATGAACCGAAACTTGGTAGGATGCATCTATGGAGGTCCTCTATAAAGATTACTCATTTCGTCCCTATCAATTAACAAATATGGCTGCCACAGGCAAGTCTTGTTTCTTATAGGTCAATTTCTAAAACAGCTTTTCCTCTGAAGCCGCTTGGCCAAATGATATGAAACTTGGTAAAAAACATCTATGGAAGATCTTCTATAGAGATTACTCATTTCGTTTTGATCCATTTACAAACATGGCTGCCACAGGCAATTCCTGTTTTAGATTGGTCAATTTCTAAAAAATCTTCTTATCTGAAACTGCTTTGCCAAAATGAACCGATATTTGGTGGGAAGCACCTATGGAAGGTTCTGTATTAAATTTCCTCAAAGCAGAATGAAAGGTGAGCGACACAGGCTGAGCTCACTGAGCCTCTAGTTGATTTCCCCTTTGGTATTCTCTAAGGTTTATCTTAATTATTAAGAAAAGGAAGAACAGTGATGGTAAAAAATTCCACAAATATAAACAAATAGAATGATCACCTTTCTCCTAAAATAATTTTTAATTGAAATTCAGCAGGTATACGTAATTGCTGATTGCTTCATAATCATATGCATATACAACATAATTTACCAAACCGCACAAAAAAATTCTGAGCTGTCAAGGGCTCTGTTGCTCAACAAATGCAAACAACTACAAGGCTCTCGTGAAAAATATAAAGATCAAATAAAATATTTTATCAATTGACATTGAAAAACAGCTTGAAACGATTGTAAATTAACATTGATAGACCGCTAAAACAAATTAGGAAATCATATCTTAAAGATCAAGGTTGAAAGATACAAGTTTGAATTAGTCTGCATGTGCAAAATAAAATCCAAATTTTTTTAAATTTTATGTCCTAGCTGTAGGGAAATGGAGGACATTACCCTTCCAGTGTCCCTCTGTCCCTTATTATTAAGATGACCCTTGAACTTGTGTCACATTAAGATGACTCTTGAAGAACTTTGTGTCACACTATTATGATGCCCCTTGAACTTTGTGTCACATTATTATGATGCCCCTTGAACTTTGTCACATTATTATGATGACCCTTGAACTTTGTGTCACATTATTATGATGACCCTTGAACTTTGTGTCACATTATTATAATGACCCTTGAACTTTGTATCACATTATTATAATGACCCTTGAACTTTGTATCACATTATTATAATGACCATTGAACTTTGTGTCACATTATATTGACCCTTGAACTTTGTGTCACATTACTATAATGATCCTTGAGCTTTATGTCATTATTATAATGACCCTTGAACTTTGTGTCACATTGTTATGATGACCTTTTAACTTTGTCACATTATTATAATGACCCTTGAACTTTGTGTCACACTTATAATGACCCATGAACTTTGTGTCACACTATTATAATGACCCTTGAGCTTTGTGTCACATTATTATGATGACAGTTGAACTTTGTATCACATTTTTATAATGACCCTTGAACTTTGTGTCACATTATAATGACCCTTGAGCTTTGTGTCACATTATTATGATGACCCTTGAGCGGTGTGTCACATTATGATGACCCATGCACTTTGTGTCACATTATTATGATGACCCTTGAACTTTGTGTCACATTATTCTGATGACCCTTGAACTTTGTGTCACATTATTATGATGACCCCTGAGCTTTGTGTCACATTATTATAATGACCCTTGAACTTTGTGTCACATTATTATGATGGCCCTTGAACTTTGTGTCACATTATTATGATGACCGTTGAAATTGATGTCACATCTTAATTATAATCATTATAATCAGTATGTTATAATTACAGATGCAATGACTTGAGATTATCTACAAATAGATGGAGAGAACAGTGTGCCTTGGCCTGGAATGTATACCGATTGTTAATACAACCCTGACAGAAATCTTGATAACAGACTCGTAATTTAAGCAGTGACTTTTTATACATGTATGGAGTGTGAAGTGAGAATGTTCTAAGAAACTCTACTTCAAGATAAAATATTTATATTGTATAATCTGTAGACCACCAAAAAAAAAGTGTAGAAGCTTGTCTAAGTTACAATGTAAGATATGGTTAAATCCCAGTATTGATGTCTGTTCCATTTGTATTAGGGTTTTTCCACAAAGGTGTGTTGTTTGTAATGAAATTGTAACCAACCACACCCTTTTATCTAATTTTGTAGGGGCTGTGATGGCCGTGATCGTATAGTAGTTGGATTTACAACTACCTGTGCAATCAGTGCCTATCACCACTGAAGGTGTGAGATTAAAACCTGTGCGTGGCAAGGTGTTCTCAATACAACATTATGTGATAAAGTTTGTCAGTGACTTGCGACAGGTCGATGGTTTCCTCCAGCAATAAAACTGACCACCACGATATAGCTGAAATAATGTTGAAAGTGGCATTAAACACCATTAACCCAAACCCTATCTAATGTTGTATCAAGTGGCTACCTGTGAATAGCCCTTTACTTTTCACATCAAACAGAAATTTTTGCTATTGCTGTAGTCCTCCTTTTATAATAAGGCCTTACAATAGGGGGTGGCCTTTCTTGACAATTAAGAAATAAATCATGGAAGCCAGAATGTGTTGGGAGTTTTAACATGGATTGGCGAGGGATAAAATTTACTAATATCCGCCAATCCATGTTAAAACTCAAAATACATTCTGGCGTCCATGATTTATTTCGATTCTGATATGTCCAAGAGTACTTTGATTGGAAGACGGTAATTTATATTTATGTTTCCAGAAAATGTCGCACACAATTTATGCTGCCAATGGAAAAATCAGTTACATTCACTGGCGCATGTGCTAATGAGATTATACCGAATGGATAACTCGCTCGTTTGTTAACAAAGCGAAAGAAGGAGGTCATGTTAGAATTAATTATAAATAATACAGTGAAACTGTACAAGTCGAATCCTGAATAAACCGAACTTTAAATAAAGTCCAAATGTAGGAAAGAGATTATATTACAGTCAAACCTGCCCATGCGGTCTCCTGTATTAAAAGGTCAACTTTTTCTTATCCTGTCATAAAAAATTTCATATGAATTTCAAGAGCCTCTTTTTTTTCTTCCTGAAATTATACACCAAATTTTATATTATATTTAACGAGTTAAAATCAAGCTTCATATTGATATATTACAGATTAAGTTTGGTTTTTGAATTTTGTATCTCCAAGGTCAAGGAACTTTATTATGCAGGGGGTCATCGTGGCCATGATCATATGATAGATGGATTTACAACTAGCTATGCAATCAGTGCCTATCACCACTGATATTGTAAGTTCAAATCTCGATCAGGGCGAGGTGTACAACATTATGTGATAAAGTTTTTCAGAGACTTGTGACAGGTCGGTGGTTTTCTCCGGGTCCTCTTGGTTTCCTCCACCAATAAAACTGACCGCCAGGATATAACTGAAATATTGTTGAAAGTAGCGTTAAACACCATCAAACAAACAATTTATTATGCAAAAAATGATGTTTTTAATACATAAGATGACTTAGCAATCTGGGTTATGATGGATGGACAATTTTTAATGAATATTCTGTATATTAATTTTTTAAAACATGAGGATTTGTTTATCAATATAGTAGTTAGATTGGAATATCTTAGAAAGAGTTATTTCCCTTTATTATAGGTATTCTTTTGTTGTCAGTCACATTAGAAAGAGTTGTTGCCCTTTATTATAACTCTTCTTTTGCTGTCAGTCACATTAGAAAGAGTTATTAATAAATATTATTTATATAACATTTTAGTTTATAGTACATGTTGTATATTGTACACTTGAGTATAAGTGTAAATTGTATGCTATAAATATAATGTTTCCAAATCACTGATGTGTATTCTTTTATTATATATGTAAGATTAAATACGATTCTGTAGGAGTTTAAACAGTGGTGTAATTAGTGTGGTCACCTCGAGTGTGATAGTTCGTGGGTTTAAGCCCTGATCGGGTTAGACCAAAGACTATAAAATTGGTATTTGTTGCTTCTCCGCTAAGCACGCAGGATTAAGGAGAAAGAGCAAAGACTGGTTGGCTCGAAATCAGGATAATGTGTCTGAGTATGGCAACATGTCTATCCGGGGACTGTTGTTTTGGTGAGCTAGCACTATGAAAATCCAACTAAGCGTGTTGGTCTAGTACAAAGCGGACCTCGTCATCATTTTATTGAAAATTAATTTGTTCTCACCATGATATACCTGAAAAATTGCTGAGTTGGTGTTAAACAACAATCACTCGCTCACTGTAGTAGTTTATCTGTCTAAACTCTGCAGCATTACTTACAAAACTAAATAAAAAGTCCAAAGCACATAATATAAAGTTTGAGAATGATAGGTTGAGTTTACACATCTTTAAACTCTTACAAATTCATATTTAATTCTTAACATTTCATTTAAAAGACTACAACACCCTTTTCTAAAAGTGGCCGTCGTGGTCGTATGGTAGTTGGATTTACAACTACCTATGCAATCAGTGCCTATAACCACTAAAGGGAGTTCGAATCGCGCTCAGGTGAGGTGTATTCAATATAACATTATATGATAAAGTTTGTCAGTGACTAATTATGGCAGGTCAGTGGTTATCTCTGGGTAGTCAGGTTTCCTCCATCAATAAAACTGACTGCCACGATATAACCAAGTCATGATAGCAACTAAAACTTTTGAAGTGATGACTTCAACTTCATCACTAGGAACCTTTGGTAGAAATCATGATTGGAAGCACAAGCTAAAGAGTATCGTATCAATTGAGAGAGAGATATACTTCATGTGCAGGTGCTGCTGGAAAATTACAATCCTGTTTGTTTCCTGATCCTTTCACTGTTAATGTATGAAGCAGACATTTTCTGTCTTTCGACATTGGTCTACAATTCCACCAATATCAACAAAATGAACTATATACCCCCCGCTCCCCACATCTGTCCAACCTATTTCCATAGCCAAAACATTTCCGATTGTTCCGACCAAAAATGAAAGGGACCCTCCTCTCTTAAACGGTAAGCTGCTGATAAAATTTCAAAACATTCTGAGAAACACTACCCAAATTATCATACGACATAGGGTAAAAATCCTATTTTCCGTCATATCAAGTCCAATAACTCTGGAACGGCAAAAGTGAAAATCGTCAAAAAAGAAAGGGATCCTCCTCTCTTCACGAGTAAACAGCTGATAAAATTTTAAAAGATTCTAAGAATAACAACTCAAGTTATCGTACGACATAGGATTTGTCTACAGACGGACGGACATGGTGAAACCAGTATACCCCCCTACAACTTCGTTGTGGGGGGTACAACCATCTCAATTCACTGAACACAAAAGAGACTATGACATAGTCAGATAAAAATTCAGGTCCTGACTTCAGACAGGCAGTTTATATCACCATAAGTGGGGAAAAAACTGCCACAGAAGCAGAGATTCTTAGCCTCTGGAGAAAAAAGGTCCAATTAACATACCGGTATACAAATGTAGATCAAAATGATCTGATACCGTTACATCTAAAGACATTCTGTAACCATTAATTCATCTTTGACAGTCCAGTCATTCACATCGTTCTGAATATATAAGTAGCTGAAATACTGCTTGCTGAACATAGCAATAATCAATTAAATTAACCAATCATTCACAAGACAGTTGAATATATTGACCAATCAAACAACAGTTCTCATCATGTGGTCCATTTTAACACTGGTACGTCCATCGCTGTTTGGTCGGGCTAAAATATGAAACCCATTATGATCCCAGATCAGATGTCATGCCATTAGATGCTAGTGTGTCGCCATAAAAAAAAGATGCAACAAATGTCTTAATTTTAATAAGAAACGAGTCAACAACAAACAATAGTACACAGATGTGTATTTTAATTTTTTTTGTAAACAATTTTCAAAATACAATAAATTTCTATTATTTATTTAAAAATCAAAACAGCAAACATGATACACAATTTAATGACCAGAGATAACATATATAATTTTTTTCTTTTCTACATCGTCAATAAACCATGGTTGATTATGATCGCTCCTTCATCAAGTGATTGGTTAATTAATTTAAAAACATTTGTAGTTATGAATAGGCTTAGTTTGGTTTTATGGTGTTTAACGCCACTTTCAACAATATTTCAGTTATATCATGGCGGTAAGTTTTGTTAGTAGAGCAAACCGGAGTACCTGGAGAAAACCACCGACCTGTCACAGGTCACTGCCAAACTTTATCACATAATGTTGTATCGAGTACAGCTCGCCATGAACGAAGTTCGAACTCGCACCTTGAGTGGCGATAGGCACTGATTGCACAGGTAGTTGTATAGTTATGAATAATTCATGAGCCTATTCCATTGGATGCATTACAAAATCCTATTGCTATATAAATTTGTTTAATCATATCTTTCAAAATCTGAGTGATTTTATGTTGTTACAGAAACTACTAACTGCATAAATTACAGAAAAACTTGAAACAACAGTTTTCACACAATAAAAAAGTAGATATCAAATTTAGTGCCCACGGTTCGTTTCTGGAATAATCTTCATCATAATAACCAAATAATTTAAGGTTTTGGGAGCAATAAAACCAAAGGGCCTGAACAGGTTTGATCCATGAGTAATCAACAGTGGGTTACTGACGATGGTTGTTCGAACATAGGAAACAAACAATAATTTTATACGATAATAATCGGTGATATTGATAAGTTAATCGCGACCCTTTAGTAATATCAGTATACCATATAGTACAGTTAACTGTCTACTACTGCAAAAATAAATTCTTATTAATTAAACACACTTCAAAATGAGTGGGTACAAATTGATCATCATTACAAAAGAGTTATATTACCATAGAAACCTTTGATATTCACATGCTAGTATGGGCTATCTCTGGCTTTTTGTGTTTTGTTTATAGTTCATATAACAATTAAAATAAATGTACAAAAAAAAACTGTGATTTTTATTTTGATCAATTTACAAACATTGCACTATATTATATTAATCACAGAAGCATTTTCTAACCTACATAATTTACTAATCAGGGATGATTCTGGCCAGAAAAAGAAATAACTGAAAATCAACGAAAATAGCTGTCCTGCAACTTTCCAAATTTTTTTTTCCAGAAGAAAATAGCTGAAATCAGTTAAATAACTGAAGAAAAAAAAATCATCCTTGTGTTAATACAGTAATTCCCATCTTATAAAACCTCCACTTCTGCAATGAAAAAAATGGCCTTACAAGAGGGGTGGCCTCTCTTCAGGGGACAGTTAAGTAGTGTATTACTATATTAGTGCAAATCTGAAATCGGGCCTGATAAGAAGGATGGCCTTTTAAGAGGCAGACTACTATAACAGTAGTCTAAACATATTGACAAGTTACAGTAGTAAAAAAAATAAAGCAGAATCTATGGTTGTCATAACGTGCTGATTTTGATTTTAAAAACTAAACACCATTTCTGTGCTAGAAAATATCCCCAAACAAAACAGCTCTTTGATTTGAAAGCAAAATGATGAAATTAAAAAAAAAAATCTTGAAACTGGGCAAGAAAAAAAAACTGCCTATATATTTTAAAATCTGTGCTTACTGTCGTAAAACTTACGAGTATAATTTTTTGTTATGGTATTCCAAAATTGTCCAATCAGAACAATGTATTTATTTAATACAGTGTTGCGATTGGATGTTTTTTCAAGTACAAGTACAAACTGGTACTCAAAAGTTTTCTGACGGTAAGGTCTGTTATAGATAGAGGGCAACATTTAATAAACCGCTGCCGTTAATTATTTTTTTTATACATGTCATCACTTTCTATAAAGGGCTCTCAAATTTTCATCTTTTATATGTAATGAATTTTACAAGACAGGAATTAGATAAAAAAAAAGCTCAATATGTGTTAAATAGCAAAGTTTACTAAGCCATGTACATGTATAAGAGTAATGGAATGGTATTTCTTTTTATATACTGAAATGTTCTATGTGAATTAACAGTAAAATACAGCTATGTACATATATTTCTGTAATCAATGCAAAAATAGTTATATTTTCTGGAATCAGGCCACAAATAAAAAACATTTGCTTCCCCTCCCTGATCCCGATTTTTAGAAGAGACCAGGCAGGTAGGACAAATTTTTTTTAGATTCAAGAAACGTAAACAATGTGATTTCCCCCCTGGAAATCATAAAAAACCATGTCTTTAAAAAGAGTAGTAATAAAAATTGGACAGGGGGCTTTTTTTCAGACCAGACAGTGAGAGGTGAAGCAAACTTAATTTCTATTTTGGCCTCAATGCAAAAATATTTTACATTAAATATTACAAAAATAAGTCTGATACTGAAAAAATAAGCTTCATCTGAAAATCTTGGATATATTAAACATAAAAAAATAAATTGTACACTATGTACACACATCAAATATTCTCTTAAAGCACCATGTAAGTTTTTTCTAATTAACAAAATTTTGCCTCAACGTTTGTTTTTCTCAACATTTTTGTGGCAAAATATTGAACCACTCATACTGTAGTAAATGCTTATTAAAAGAAGAATAAAGATTCACAACCTAAGGATAGTATATCAAGTATACTATGTTGTATAGGCAGTGCACATTATCACTAGTTTACTATTCCACTTAAAACTGCACATTCACTACTCACTGAAGAATCTTCATAACACTGCTTTTTGTGGACCTTTGAATTTGTCTAAAGCAAGACTTTCAAGCAATTTAAAAAAAATTCAATTCTATGGGGACGAACAATTTTACTGTGAATAAGCCAAGCATTCAAGTTATACAGATTATGTCATGACCAATATTTAACCAAAATGTTACTTTCGACTTATTACAGTTTGAGATAAAAAATGTCCGACTGTTGATTTGATTGGTTGATAAAAAATAAAACTCTTGGTTGAAAGATGAATAAGAAATTCTTGTTCACAGAACAGACACGTTTACTTCAATGTCTGCATTGCAGTATTAAAACAACATAAGACAGTGATCTTTATCTTGTAGATGCTTTGTTAATAAATTCTTGTTCACAGACGTGTTTACTACAATGTCAGCATTGCATTATTAAAACAAAATAAACTGATCTTTATCTTGTGGATGCTTGGTTAATAAATTCTTGATCACAGACGTGTTTACTTCAATATCAGCATTGCAGTGTTAAATCAAAATAAACTGATCTTTATCTTGTGGATGCTTGGTTAATAAATTCTTGATCACAGACGTGTTTACTTCAATATCAGCATTGCAGTATTAAAACAATATATTGCAGTATTAAAACAATAAAATATATTTTTTTTTCTTCCTTTTTCGCATTGCAATTCAATGACATAATCTTCAAACTGTTGAAGTAGGTCATTATTCAGTAGAAGTAGACAATGATCTTAATCTTGTGGATGCTTTGTTAATAAACTCTCCCAACAATAAATAGCAATAATACAATACATCACAATATATAACAATATAACATATTCAATACATGTACAACAAGGTACTCCTCAACTTTCCCTGTCTTACACACAAAATAAACACTTCTTAAGACAATACTTGTACTTCACAACTTTTATTTGTGCTAAATTCAAAAATAATTCACTCTGATAATGTGAACACGAATTCTTCCAAACATGTTTTTTCTCTCTCTAATATTTCAACATATTAAAATTATGGTTGTCTGATTAAATGCAAGTCTTTAACGTACACATGTAACTGTGTGTTGAATAGACCGTTAGCACATTCCCGATTTGATTCTAAAATTATGCCTTTTTCATATGAGTTCTTTCCCTTATGACGGGAAAAATAGTACTGGTATAGCAGCAACAATGGAAAGGACAACAAATTTTAGTATACTTTTCTCAATTTGTAGCTATTTGAATACTGAAAAAACTCTGGGCTGATTTAATAGCAAATAGAAAGTTTCCAAGTTGTTACTTTATAAAGTCTCACTGCCTAAGATACGACCGTTTTTTTAATGAGCTGCATTCTCCAAAAAATGTACTATACATGCTTTATATTTAATAAAATAATGTTTTAACTCATTTTCATGTTGATATATGTGAGAAAGAATGGATGAGAGAACGATATTTGTTGACAAATTCCAGGATGCTGCATCAAAAGATGGCGACTGATTAATCATCGGAAAATTTATGGAGTCTGCCGAATGATCCAATCGTAACTACTCGACCATATACGATTGCCGAATGATCGTGTGGTTCCAACTATAAATAAATAGCGATGGAAGAAAGCATATGAACATGTTTCTTTCATTGACAACAATCTCAATACGCATGCGTAGCGTTCAAGTTCAACAGAGGTCGTATGAATACGGAAAATTTTCATGGGAATTATTGCATGACAGCAACTAATTCTCGCGACTTGTTTTCCCCGTTATTATATAGTAACGCGAGCTGAAAAACCAATTTTATTGCGTTTTTATTTTTAGTCAAATATATAGGCAGTGGGACTTTAATATTAAAATTTTGAAATGATTATGGAGAAAAATATAAGTTATTTTCATTGAACTTTGCTTGAAAGGAGAACTATATGCCCATCTTAAAGGGAAATAACTCTTGCAAAATGTATAATTTTTTAAACAGTCAGAAATGTGCAAATGAATGGTCTATTGTAGATCTGTGAATCATTAAAATCAAATGTTAGATACTTGTGAGCAAATTACAAAATCTATCAGTTCTATAATGTCGTGAGTGCATAAATACCCAGTATGATGTGTAACAATCAAATAAATGGTGGAATTAACAATTCTGTGAGTTAAAAACCTTATCCTTTCTCTTAATTACTTATTTACTGATGTATCTATTGTTTTTATTTTTTATTTTTTGTTTGTTATGACTATTGTCAGTAGGTAACTATGTCTTCTCTCGTCGTCTCTAGGCATTTTCAAATCTTTCATATGGATTGTCGTCCTTG
The DNA here is from genome assembly GCA_963383655.1 of Bathymodiolus septemdierum. Classification (NCBI taxonomy): domain Eukaryota; kingdom Metazoa; phylum Mollusca; class Bivalvia; order Mytilida; family Modiolidae; genus Bathymodiolus; species Bathymodiolus septemdierum. The sequence goes on along the minus strand of OY726517.1, from coordinate 55,517,543 downwards.
ACAAGACCTATAATAGAGAAAGAAAGAGTATTATTTTAAAAACAATTTCGTGTACATTTTTTGTAGTGCTAAAATAAATTGTTAGTCCAATCCAAATACTAGCATTTTAATAAGGAAATCAGAGTTTCAAAAACTGTGTAATCTTGTTCTTTTAATAACAGGTAATTGTTCATATTCCCAAGAAATAATAATAAATATATATAGTCAAACCTGTATCAAGAGGTCATCTTTAGGACAATGAAAAATTGGCCTTTCAATATAGGGGACCTCTTTAAAGAGGTTCAATTCATAAGAAATTTACTATGACAGGACCAGAAAAAGGTGACCTTTTAATACAGGTAACTGCTTAATACAGATTTTACTGTACTATTGTTGATTTGTTTAGCAAAATGGATTTCTCAGAGTAATATTGCATCAAGGCGAAGTCTGATTTGTGATTAGATATCCAATTTTAGCAAAACAGATCAATGATGGTATTGAAGATCTGTCAACGTGATGTCAGTTATGTATAACATCACATGTTTGTTGTTTTATAGAAGGTATTATTATACTTTATGCAAATTTCTTGGCTAATCAATTAAATTCATTGGTCTAGAGCCATGTGGTATTTTTCAATAATTAAAGTCAACTCCGCCTTCTTTAGCAATCGGTGGTATTGTATGCATATCAATGACAATACTACCTGCTGAGAGTGAAGTTTGCCGAACACTACAAAATACCACCTGTTCCGACAGAGTTTTTCTTAGCAACGGGTGGCATTGTACGCATAGCAAAGACAATACCACCTGCGGAGACCAAACTTTGGCAAACTTTTGCTTAACTGTCGTCTAGGGTGGTATATTTTTCTGTTTTGTAATCTACCATAACACCCTCAAAGATCAAAAAGACAAATTTACAAATCGTCTACGCTTAGAAGTTCTGTTATTCCCCGAATCATGTCTACCTGTATGAAGTTACTTTTTATAGAGCTGTTGTATAGGTACCTGTACGTACCAGCATTTAAAACTTGAAAATGAGTTTACTTGTGGATAAAATGTTAATTCTGAAAATCAAAGTAATTTACTTTGTGTGTTGCAATTTTTTACTAAACGGTATATATACATGTACATATATGAAATTTTAATGACTTAACACATTTTTTATATCCCTGCCGTTCAGCCATATGTTAAAAATAAACAAGGAAAATGGAAACTGAATACAAATTTGTATCATGCAGAATTTTAAGAAATCATTCATTTTGGTATTATTATATATCCAAGGACATATCTGTGGTTAGCAGAACAATAAAGAAAAACTGATAATTGACAGTTGCTAAAAATACATTTACTAGGATGTGAAAGATCTGTTTAAAAGTTGTCAGTGGCCACATCATGTCTAAATTATATCTAAACTTTATGCAAATATTATTTTGAACCCAACAATAAATGTCTGAAATTGCCAAAGTAATTTTTATGGATCCCTGGTTAAAAGTATATCTATACTGTTAATATTTATATCAATAATATACATATATGATATATTTCTAATGCAATTATGACATAACATTCTTTTTCATTGGATTATATTTGCTTCAAGTTCATCCCCAACAAACCCCCCCTCCCCCCTTCCCCCCAACACAAAATAATACCAATATATAAAATATATAATAAATTAAAATTGATTTGTTTGATGGTTTTAATGTCACATCCAACAATATTTCATTTATATCCTGGCTGAGGAAACCGGAGGACCTGGAGAAAACCACAGACCTGTCGCAAGTCACTGACAAACTTTATCACATAATGTTGTACACCTCGCCCTGATCGAGATTTGAATTCACAACATTAGTGGTGATATGCACTGATTGCATAGGTAGTTGTAGATCCAACTACCATACGATCACGGCCACGACAGCCCCTAAATTCAAACTGAGAGTACTGTTTTTATCATGACTTTAAGAAAGTAGATTTTTGACATTTTGTTTTAAAATTGTTCACAACCAACCAACTACAAAGTATTTGTATCTACACTACCACAACAAAATGAACAGGAAATATGGCATCAAAGTGATTTAAATTGGGTTTTCCCCATGTTAATTTAAACAACATAAACACAAAAATATACCAGGAACATATTTGAACATATATTCAGCCAATCAGAAAGCATAATGGGCTTGGCAGCCATTTTGAACTGAAATAGAATGGGAATCATATAACTGTTAAAGATCATCAAAGTAACACTTTAGTTCCATTTTCTTTAAGAAAGTTGAAAAATTTAACGACGCTGACGGAGGCACGACACAAAGTGATGATAATACCTCACATAGCTATGGTGTTTAATGTCACTTTCAACAATATTTCAATTATATTGTGGCGGTCAGATTTATTGGTGGAGGAAACCACCGACCTGATGCAAGTCACTAACAAACTTTATCACATAATATTGTATCGAGTACACCTTGCCATGAACGGGGTTCGAACTCACAACTTTAGTGGTGATATGCACTGATTGCACAGGTAGTTGTAAATCCAACTACCATATGATCATGACCACGATGGACCCTCAAATGGAATGGCAATGATATGAATGTTAAAGATCATCAAAGTAACCAGACTTTTTGTTTCAATATGCAGGACATAGGTCCTGCACCCAATAATTTTCTGCAGGACATACTGAAATTGTGCAGGACCGGAATTTACAAAATTCTAAAATTTAAACGGAATCAGTGATGGGAACAATAAAAACCGGACCCGCCATGTTTTCAAATATAAACACACGAAATGGTTGTGTTGATGCATCACAGCCAGTTTAAGCTATAAAAATACAATGATTAATAGAATTACCATGGAAACAGTTGCATGTTTAAGAAGTAAATGTCATTTGAAGCAGAATCTAATTCCGATTTGACCGTAATCATTCCAGCATACCAGTTGCATTTCCGATTTCCGGTGCAAAACAAAATACACAAACACAAATTTTTGTCGGACACCCGGACCGGCATACTTGGCAGTATTGCCGGTCCTTGTGATTTTCTGCCCGCTCAGTCCGACGAATTTCAAAAAGTCTGAGTAACAACTTTAGTTCCATTTCCTTTAAGAAGAAAAACAAATACCAATGAAGACACGGACACAAAATGATGACAATACCTCACATGGACCTTTGGTCCCGGTCAGCTGTTAACAACTTTTGTAAGTGTGTTGAACTATTAACACTGGGACAGAAAATAAAATTTGTGCTTATAAAACATCTAACAACAAAAAACATCTAACAACAATTATACAACATCATCAACTTACTTTTTATCTCGATTCCTGATGTTATTGAAATATAACATTTTTGTAACATTAATTGTACAATCAAACAAAACCACATCGTTGTCGTAATGTTTAGCATGCTAACGTCGAGTGTGGTAGATCACGGGTTTGAGTGCCAGTCAGGTAAAACCAAAAGATCTGACCTGAATTGGTATTTACTGCTTCTCTGCAGCTTTAAAGAGTAAGACCAAAGATTTGCTGGCTCAGAATCAGAATAATGTGTTTGAGTGGTGTGACATATCTACCCGCGAATTGTTGTGTCTGTGAGCTAGCACTATAAAAATCCAACTAAGAGCGTGTTGGTCTAGAACAAAGTGGATCTCATCATCATCTCGTAGAAATGTAACTTTCTCTCGCCATGATATGGCTGAAAAATTGCTCACTTGGTGTTAAACAACAATCACTCACTCACTCACTCAAAACTGGATGAACTATCAAATTGTTAGACAAGTTTGAGTCTGTCTCGATTAGTTGCTGGCTTTAAATGATGCTGTGTAAGACATAAGAACCATGTGTCCAAAAAAGTGTGAAACAGTACTGATTAATTTGTGTCCATAGAAATTTATGGACACTGGAAGATGAAGTGACATTAATCTATATATCTGTGCAGGTTATTCCTTGTTTGTTTATATCTATATTACCATTGGAGATCCAGTTATCAAGAGGGGGAGGGTTGGAAACTCATAAACAGTTTAACCCCACTACCTTTGTATGCCTGTCTCAAGCCACGACCTGCAATTCCATTGCCATATGTCATGATCTTTTTGTTTTCAATGATCTGAGGCAAGAGATCATTTTTCGTTTTTTTTTATACCGGTGGAATTGTTGACCATGACTTTTTAAACTCTCTTTTCGTAATACACAAATTACATATATTCTTCTTTAACCCAGTATTTTTTACATTAAATATTTATGCAAATGTAACCCTAGCTTGAAAATAAAAATTTGCAGCAGAATGTATTTTCACCCAAAAAAAAATAAAAAATACCAAGACAAATAGTGATTGTCAGATGAACAATCAAGGACTGTGCTGTCATAATTAATTCATAAACCTACCATATTTTCTTCTTATCTCATCTGTTCTGACCTTTCTATCAGCTTTTCTGTAAACAAAACAACATAAATAAAGATTGTAAGTTAATTAGTAGATGGTTTGGGTTTATGGTGTTTAACGCCACTTTCAACAATATTTCAGTTATATCATTGCGGTCACTTTTATTGGTGGAGGAAACCAGATTACCCGGAGAAAACCACCAACCTGTTACAAATAACTGACAAACTTTATCACATAATGTTGTATTGAGTACACCTTGCCATGAACAGGGAAAATACTACAAATTCCACTTCGACAAGTAGGCGTACACGAAGCCAAACTAGAAAAGAAGTATGCCCTCGCACTTGATAATTATGGACAAAGTTGTTTTGCTAGGAGTGATTTTTTAAAAATGAAGTGTGTCTGTAAGACACAAATGATGTCCCCGTCTGACATTCAAAATCCTGTGGACATGCACACCTCCATTATGTCTATAAACATCCTACAAAATATTAAAGCTGTAGCTCCAAAACTATAGGAGATAGCCAGACAAACCATGTATCTATATCCGGACGGACGAACAAAATGACTTAAGTCCAACTACCTGTTATTTTGAGAATATTTGAAGAAAATCAAAATCCTGTGGACATGCACACCTCCATTATGTGTATAAACATCCTGCAAAATATTAAAGCTGTAGCTCTAAAACTGTAGGAGGAGTTAGCCGGACAAACCATGTATCTATATCCGGACGGACGGACAGGGGTAAATTAATATGCCCCCCCCGACCCTTCATCGCAGGGGCATAAAAACATCAGGATCTTTACGCTCTAAACTGGAAGTCTTCATATGACGTCATGTTGTTTATGCGCCAAAGTCGCCAACAACATTTCGCGGAATTTTAATTTGTGTGCCCAGGGATACGCAAGAATACTATGTTATTCGGGATCTTCGCAATGGATACAGGTTTATAATACCTATCTGTTTTCTATATCGCCTGAGCCGATTTCCAATACACAAATGTTTATTTATTTTGTGTATTGCATACTTATCATTGTGTACCTTTCACAAGGGAGTGTCATGGAACAGCCACTTATAAAGCACAGACCACATCTATCTATGACGTAATCGTTCATAGATAAATATTATTTTTACCACGGTTTGGACTCAAGGCGTTTGAAGGACGTCATATTAGAATTCGATATATTCTAGGATTTTATTCGGACCACTATATTCAAATTCTCATTTCGAGGACTACAGACAAAGGGGGTACCATTCAACTATACCTGATATCAGCTTTCTCTTGTCTATCTGCCTTCTTTCTCTCCCATTTGGCATCTTCTTTCTCATACCTGAAACACAACAATCCAAAAAATTTAATGTACTAGTCATACACATGTGGGTGTACTTAACGTCACTTTCAATAATATTCCAGTTTACTACAAAAGTTGGTTAAATTGGGAGAGGAAATCGCAGTACACTGTGAAAAGCACAGATTGTCTGCTACTAACTCCACTGAATGGCAGGTCCAGGGGAGGGGAGGGGAGGGGGGGCAAGTTTTCAAATGTGACAAACTAAAAATTCAGCTATTACTTCAATTTTTGCCAAAAAATCTAGGAAATATATAGTTTTAGCTTCCATGACTCGTACACCCCTGATGAGACAATCCTACATTATACTAAGACACAAATTAAAGTACAGGAACAGCACTTTTTTATTGCTGTTCTACATTTCATAGTCACAGTAGGTTCTTCAACAATGAGAATACCATGTACACTAAAATGAGTGAAAACACCCTAGCCTGCTGTAGAGAAGTACTCTCTAAACACCCTAGCATGCTGTATAGAAGTACTCTCTAAACATCCTAGCCTGCTGTAGAGAAGAACTCTCTAAACACCCTAGTCTGTTGTAGAGAAGTACTCTCTAAACACCCTAGCCTGCTGTAGAGAAGTACTCTCTAAACACCCTAGCCTGCTGTAGAGAAGTACTCTCTAAACACCCTAGCCTGCTGTAGAGAAGTACACTCTAAACACCCTAGCCTGTTGTTGAGAAGTACTCTCTAAACACCCTAGCCTGCTGTAGAGAAGTACTCTCTAAACACCCTAGCCTGCTGTAGAGAAGTACTCTCTAAACACCCTAGACTGCTGTAGAGAAGTACTCTCTAAACACCCTAACCTGCTGTAGAGAAGTACTCTCTAAACACCCTAACCTGCTGTAGAGAAGTACTCTCTAAACACCCTAACCTGCTGTAGAGAAGTACTCTCTAAACACCCTAGCCTGCTGTAGAGAAGTACTCTATAAACACCCTAGCCTGCTGTAGAGAAGTACTCTTCTAAACACCCTAACCTGCTGTAGAGAAGTACTCTCTAAACACCCTAGCCTGCTGTAGAGAAGTACTCTCTAAACACCCTAGCCTCCTGTAGAGAAGTACTCTATAAACACCCTAGCCTGCTGTAGAGAAGTACTCTCTAAACACCCTAGCCTGCTGTAGAGAAATACTCTCTAAACACCCTAGCCTGCTGTAGAGAAGTACTCTCTAAACACCCTAACCTGCTGTAGAGAAGTACTCTCTAAACACCCTAACCTGCTGTAGAGAAGTACTCTCTAAACACCCTAACCTGCTGTAGAGAAGTACTCTCTAAACACCCTAGCCTGCTGTAGAGAAGTACTCTTCTAAACACCCTAGCCTGCTGTAGAGAAGTACTCTCTAAACACCCTAGCCTGCTGTAGAGAAGTACTCTCTAAACACCCTAGCCTGCTGTAGAGAAGTACTCTCTAAACACCCTAGCCTGCTGTAGAGAAGTACTCTCTAAACACCCTAGCCTGCTGTAGAGAAGTACTCTCTAAACACCCTAGCCTGCTGTAGAGAAGTACTCTCTAAACACCCTAGCCTGCTGTAGAGAAGAACTCTCTAAACACCCTAGTCTGTTGTAGAGAAGTACTCTCTAAACACCCTAACCTGCTGTAGAGAAGTACTCTCTAAACACCCTAGTCTGCTGTAGAGAAGTACTCTCTAAACACCCTAGCCTGCTGTAGAGAAGAACTCTCTAAACACCCTAGCCTGTTGTTGAGAAGTACTCTTCTAAACACCCTAGCCTGCTGTAGAGAAGTACTCTCTAAACACCCTAGCCTGCTGTAGAGAAGTACTCTCTAAACACCCTAGCCTGCTGTAGAGAAGTACTCTCTAAACACCCTAGCCTGCTGTAGAGAAGTACTCTCTAAACACCCTAGCCTGCTGTAGAGAAGTACTCTCTAAACACCCTAGCCTGCTGTAGAGAAGTACTCTCTAAACACCCTAGCCTGCTGTAGAGAAGAACTCTCTAAACACCCTAGTCTGTTGTAGAGAAGTACTCTCTAAACACCCTAGCCTGCTGTAGAGAAGTACTCTCTAAACACCCTAGCCTGCTGTAGAGAAGTACTCTCTAAACACCCTAGCCTGCTGTAGAGAAGTACTCTCTAAACACCCTAGCCTGCTGTAGAGAAGTACTCTTCTAAATACCCTAGCCTGCTGTAGAGAAGTACTCTCTAAACACCCTAGCCTGCTGTAGAGAAGTACTATATAAACACCCTAGCCTGCTGTAGAGAAGTACTCTCTAAACACCCTAGCCTGCTGTAGAGAAGTACTCTCTAAACACCCTAGCCTGCTGTAGAGAAGTACTCTCTAAACACCCTAGCCTGCTGTAGAGAAGTACTCTCTAAACACCCTAGCCTGCTGTAGAGAAGTACTCTCTAAACACCCTAGCCTGCTGTAGAGAAGTACTCTCTAAACACCCTAGCCTGCTGTAGAGATGTACTCTCTAAACACCCTAGCCTGCTGTAGAGAAGTACTCTCTAAACACCCTAGCCTGCTGTAGAGAAGTACTCTCTAAACACCCTAGCCTGCTGTAGAGAAGTACTCTCTAAACACCCTAGCCTGCTGTAGAGAAGTACTCTCTAAACACCCTAGCCTGCTGTAGAGAAGTACTCTCTAAACACCCTAGCCTGCTGTAGAGAAGTACTCTCTAAACACCCTAGCCTGCTGTAGAGAAGTACTCTCTAAACACCCTAGCCTGCTGTAGAGAAGTACTCTCTAAACACCCTAGCCTGCTGTAGAGATGTACTCTATAAACACCCTAGCCTGCTGTAGAGAAGTACTCTCTAAACACCCTAGCCTGCTGTAGAGAAGTACTCTCTAAACACCCTAGCCTGTTGTAGAAAAGTACTCTCTAAACACCCTAGCCTGCTGTAGAGAAGTACTCTTAAATTCTACAGATAAATGCTACATCTGGGGATCTTTGTCGCTTTGTTATTTAGTGCATGGAATTTTATCCCCCCATCCCACCCAAAAAAAAAACAAACAAACAAAAAACACCAACAAAATATTGGTGAAGTAATCTTATAAATACTGTTATCACTATATGACTTCATACTACAAGGTTATAAATACAAATACAAAACATCCACAGAGATCCCATCAGGTTAATAGTAAAGAAAACTAGACAGTTGCATCATGATACTTATATTGTGTTCATTGAAATCTATTAAGTTGATAGCAGCAGTCGAAATTGGCACTGGTCCGAAGGAACGCGACCGGTAAATTTCTCAATGACACTGGTCCGAATGTCCGGTAGGAAATCAATAAAGCATTATAGATATATTTCAAAAATGATACGTGTTTTTTCTTTAAAACCTTTGTCTCATAAAATGTATTTTCCGTGTTGTTGATAAACAATATCATGCGTATGGTATGGTGTGGGCGTCACGCATAAAATCGTCAGGGAACCAGTAATCAATAATCTTTCGGAAGTAATTTCTCGAACTTTTCTGGGGTTTCTGATTTCATAATTATACAATATGGCACTGCAGTTGCATCCGGAACTCCTCGCGCCTTTCCCCAAGTGAAAAAACTTGTCTTTTCACTTGGGGAAATGCACGAGGAGTTCCGAATGGCTGCAGTTGAAAGACAGCAGCAGGGTCATTCCGGGAAAGCCCTTGAAAAGAAAATGTACAGAGGAAGAAACTCTGGCACGGAAACGAAAATATGAACTCTCAAGAGAGAGGAAATTTCTATCTGTCTGGCAGTCTGGAAGACCGTGGCTGAACTATTTAGAGGACAGGAAGGTTATGGTATGCTCGTGGACATGGTGTACTGTATCACCGTCAGTCCCAAAGGATATCTCGTTCGTCAAAGGTTCTGACAATTTAAAAATTTTAAATCAATCAATAAAACGATGGACATAAACAATGACAAATGCTAATAATGAGCATGAAATAATCAAATAATGGCATTTAGTGGATCAAATGATTTTTTTTATTATTCTAGAGAATAAAAATACTAATATAAACTTGCATCATTTGTTTATTATGGTCAAAATGATTCCATCTGATCTCTCTTTTCAGATTTTTTTGTCAGACCAGTGAAATTCTGTTCGGACCAGTAAATCTTAGGCATTCACTGGTCCGACTGTCCTGTGATTTCAGTTTCCTAATTTCTTTGACTGTGATAGGTCATTTATTTAAATGGAGATTAAACTGCATCGATGGTGTAATGATCAGCATGTTTGCCTATAAAATTGATATTTCTTATTTCTCTGCTAAGCACACAGCATTAAGGAGAAAGAGCAAAAGTTGGTTGGTAATCAGGATTCATAAGAATCTAAAAGAATAAAATATATGTTGGTTCAAAGTTAAGAAACTTACTTTTTCTTGTTGTTCTTACAACAACAACAACAACAAATACAGATTGCCAAACTCAAAATAATAATCCCTCCTATTACTCCCATAGAAATAATCAGAGCCTCAAAGTTAACTGAAAAATAAAAAAGTTCTAATATAAAATGTCGAATTATGGTTATGGTGTTTAACGCCACTTTCAACAATATTTTAGTTATATTGTGGCAGAAACCGGAGCAATCGGAGAAAACCACAGAGTTTCTGAAAGACACTGACAAACTTTATCACATAATGTTGTATCGAGTATAATCTTATTGGTGATAGGCACTGATTGCATAAATAGTTGGAAATCCAACCACCATACGATCACGACCAGGACTGCTCTGTAAAATTATTCTCTGATAAAATATAAGACAAGTCTTCAAATAATATTGTATGTTAGTCCTCTAAAAAATATATAATTAGTCCTGTAATATTTCCCTCAGTGATGAAAATGATCTCAAAAGTCACAAAAATATACCATTATTGTAAACCAAAAAATATTTGAGAATAAAAATATAAGCTAAAATTTTGATTTGATAAATAAAATATACAAGTACTACATGTATACTAATATACCGATTTAATTTATCATGTTATCTACAATTCAACATTACAGTACTGTATATACCAAACCAGGCGAAGCGGACGAAATTCTCACCAAATATCGATTGAAGTCGCCCTCCCTCGACTTCATTTTATGGTAAAGCTGATTGACAAATCAATTGTAATCAATGGGAAAATACATAAGAATAAGAGCATATGGTTTTATTGGTTTTATTCAAGCAATAAAGAAGGTTTAATTTGTTGAGACAAAAGAATCACAGCAAACTTTTAAATTTATGAGCTCTATTATACATGTACTTACGCCAACATACACCCCATCTAGCTTCGTCAAGGGCACAAATACTCGAGGGTGGCAACACTTTACCAGCAGGATATAGTACGCATTTCCCATTAGTTTTACAATAAAGGCACTAAAAATATATAGAGAATTAGTGACACAATTGTAAACTTTGTTTAATTGTGAACTGTTACCATGGTTACCTGAGGAAAGAGACAGGCTGTAGTAGCTCTAGTAGTCAATAAATTATTTCCAATCAGGTTGCTTTAATCAATTTTGTCAAAACGAACTACAGGGGCTCATGTCTTATTTATGTTATTTGTGTTTGTTTGTACATAGTGGTGTCGAACACATATTGATTACATTGTATATGAGTAACATGGGGGGGTGTCTTATAACAGACAGGAAATGCTTACCCTTCATGAACACGTTTTTTTGGTGGGGTCTGTGTTGCTCATCTTTTAAGTTTTTTGTGTTGTTCTATTATGTGTCTCTATGTTCTGAGTTACATGTTGTCATGTCTGTTACAATTTCTGCATAAAAACAATGTTTAGTTCGTCTTTACCTCCAGTTGTTTATAGCCGTGCTCATGTCTTAGTTACGTTATTTGTGTTTGCTTGCGTACAGTGGTGTCCAACACATATTGTGTTGTGTTTTTGTCTTGTGTACCCTATGTTGCCAGTTTCTCTGTATTGTTCATTTTTGATTGCCCCTTCAATGTGTTAACATCATTTTCAAAATTCTCATACAAAATTTTACCAAAAGATGGGAACTGAATGAGTTCTCTAAATTCGTCTAAATGGTAACTGTATACAAAAAAGATCCGGAACTGTTATTTGTCATGTTTGTGGAAAAATTAATTTAAAGACATTCAAACTGAATTTTGTAAACGCAGTCAGAATAGAGTGGGTGCAAAATAACTACTAATACTGAACCAAACTCTCTAGACATTATCAACTCAAAAAGATTTTAAAGAAAGAAGAAACTTAACTAAGACTCAAATAAAATAATATAAGGAACAACTACCAAATATTCGGTGGGTCTTACAACAATGCCAAACAAACACAATCTTATATTGCCTTTGTTAATTTAAGGTGAAAAAGAGAATCTTACCTTAGAAAGTTTAAGACATTCATCACAACTGCTGTTACGTGCTGCACATTCTGAAAAAAAAAAAAAAAAAAATTACAAATCACTGTAATTACTTCCACATGATAGGTTTACACGTGCACAGGCATGATGGTACAGTAGTCTCCCCTTACATCACACTCCCACCAAAGACCATCCGGGGCCATCGTGGTCGTGATCGTATGGTAGTTGGATTTACAACCACCTGTGCAATCAGTACCTATCACCATTAAAGTAGTGTTTTCGAACCCTGTTCATGGCAAGGTGTACTCGATACATTATATATAATTACATTTTGTATGTGATAAAGTTTGTCAGTGACTTGAGACAGGTCAGTGGTTTTCTCTAATAAAACTGACTGCCACAATAGAACTGAAAAATTGCTGAAAGTGGTTTAAATACCATAAAACCAAAACCAAACCAAAGACCACCTCTTTTATCAGGTCAAATTTCAGATACAATGAGAAAGTGAAAAACTACTATGAAATTATAATTATCTCCCTCAAGAGATACCACTCCTCTTTTGACTACTGAATATTAATTCCATATGGATAAATGGTAATTATAAACTAGAGGCTCAGTGGGCTGAGCCTGTGTTGCTCACCTTTCATTCTGCTTTGAGGAAACTTAATACAGAGCCTTCCATAGGTGCTTCCCACCAAGTTTCGGTTCATTTGGCCAAGCAGTTTCAGAGAAGAAGATTTTTAGAAATCAACCAACCAGAAACAAGAATTGCCTATGGCAGCCATGTTTGTTAACAGATCGGGATGAAATGAGCGATCTTTATAGAGGACCTTCCATAGATGCTTCCTACAAAGTTTCGCTTCATTTGGTAAAGTGGTTTCAGAGGAGAAGATTTTTAGAAATCCACCAATCAGAAACAAGAATTGCCTGTGACGGCCATGTTTGTTAACGAATCGGGACGAAATGAGCAATCTTTATAGAGGACCTTCAATACATGCTTTCTACCAAATTTCAGTTCATTTGGGAAAGCGGTTTCAGAGAAGAAGAATTTTTAGAAATCAACCAATCAGAAAAAAGAATGGCCTGTGGTGGCCATGTTTGTTAATGCATTGGAACTAAATGAGCATCTTTAAAGAGAATCTTCCAAGGATGCTTCCTACCAAGTTTTGATTCATTTGGCCAAGTGGTTTCAGAGGAGAAGATTTTTTAGAAATCAACCAATCAGAAACAAGAATGGCCTGTGGCGGCCATGTTTGTTAATAGATCTGGACAAAATGACCATCTTTATAGAGGACCTTCCATACATGCTTCCTACCAAATTTCAGTTCATAAAAGTGGGAAAGTGATTTCAAAGTGTTATTATCAGAAAGTAAATCTGGTTTACAATCCAGTCTAAATATTCTGGGTACATATTGTTCTAATTGGAAACTACAACTTACAAGTAATTGTAGAAAAATCGAAAGTTTTAATTTTTAATTCAAATGGAAAAATACATGTGAATGAGTTTAGTTATAACAATAATATCATACAAACAATGTCCAAATATTGTTACTTGGGGGTAATGTTTTAAGTGTAATGGCAACTTTAATGTAGCTGTATCTTTACTTATGGAAAAAGCCAGAAAAGCATACTTTAAAATAAAGAAAACAATTGGATTGAATAATCCTTGCAAACTTTTAGAGAAACTTTTTGATTCCCTAGTTACCCCAATCCTATTATATTGTAGTGAGGTTTGGGGAGTTTACCTTGATCCTGGAGATAGTTCTATTGTGGAAAAATTCCACATGAAATTCATCAAAGAAATATTAGGGGTTCACTGCAAAGCATCAAATGTTGCATGCCGAGCAGAACTTGGAAGATTACCTTTATGGGCAAAAATCTCATTTTCTTGTATAAAATTTTGGGAACATCTTTTGACATCTAAAAATACCTTAGTATTTAAAAATTTTCAAGCTACTAAAAACTTTAAACCATGGGCAAAAAAAACTGTACTCCATCTTTAATAGTCTAGGATTTTCTTATATAGCGGAGAGCAATTGTTCAATTAAAGCACTCCTACCAAATATAAAACAAAGGTTGATTGATCAATGTACTCAGGAGCAATCCTCTAAAATTTATCGTTCAACCAAACTAAAATTTTACCAAAATTTTTATGATTTTATCCACCGTAGTGCTTATGTGCAGTGCCTGAAATGGATGGTCGCCCAGTCGCCAAATGCGACTAATATCTTATTCGGGCGACCAAAAGTTGCTCCAAATTAGGTAGTCACTGGCCCAACAAAAAACGTCTGGGTAATTGCCTAAAAGACCGTTAAAAATTGTTGTTTTACCGAAACCGGGACATAAACTGAAACTTCAACGTAGATAACTCTTCTGTTCTAGTCGAAAATGGTTTGTTACGAGCACAGCGATTGGTCCAAATACATTTTTGCAGCCAATGAATACACAGCTAATGTAATTTACTGTTCTCCCCAATTAGTTATTTTAATTGAGCCAATCAATACACGTTTTCATGTAATACACAAGTATTCACTAAATATTAGAAAAGAAACGTGTTTTTTTTGTTTCTTTATGATTTAATTATTAAAATTGTTAACTTTCAAGGATGAAGTGAAAAGTTGTGAAGAGAATTCTGTCAACTTATAATGTTTGCGATCTGGTATCTTCCACGGTTCGGAAATTTATTCATTCAATCTGCTGCAAAATGTACATGTACGAATTTCATTTTACATAAATCGGAAACCTTTTTGTGTCAATCCTTAGGTAATCATTGAAAAACTTTTCCCCAACAACGGAGAGAAAATCGTTGATAGTAATGTCAAACTACGGAAACGATCTGGCCCGTCACTTCTTTTAAACTTTTCATAGTTCATCTCTGTATGTACACGGCTACATTTTAATGACAATTAGGAGTGTTTTCTTTTTTGGAACCAGAACTTTTGTTTACAAATTAAAAAATAACAGGAAAAGTTAACAGTTATATAACAGAAAATGACAGCACCGTTTGTTATTTCAACAAAGTGAGATACTTGTTTGGAATGAATAACCAACTGACATTACCCCGAACTGAGAGGTTATTTTACTTTAAAATCACTTCTTCATGGTGGATTGAAACAAGTGATGTCACTCTTCACTTTGGGGCCGCCATTATGCCATTTGGGCCAGTGACTCATAATTTTTTACTGGCCCAAAAAAGTTTTTTCAGGCACTGATGTGGATATCCTCAGAAACAAAACAGAGAGGTCAATTTTATGTAAAATAAGGTTAAGTGCACACAATCTTGCCATTGAAAGGGGGGGGCACTTAGGTTTACTCACCAGTGATAGAATTTGTATTCTAACATGGCATGCTACTTTAGCTTTGAAAACAATAGAGGGTTCTAAATAGCACAGAACACCCTAAGCACATGCGCAGAAGGCATATGGGTGATTTTCAAAAAAATGAAGACTTTGTGTGACATAGAGGGTGAAATTTCAAATTGGACAAATTGACATAATTTTGGTTGTAAAATAATGTCAATATGATATATTTTTCAGATTCAGTTGCTCAGTGCAATATATGAAGACAAAAATATTTTTTTCAACTTTTATTAGCAACAAAGTGTTAAAATGATAACAAATACAGACTTACTTCCTCAGAGGTATCATTTTCTTTTGGGTATGGTAAAAGACCTAAATGTATTTCAATTTGATAATGATATGAAAAAGGCACATTATGGTACCAAACTTTGTATATATCATGAGAAAACAGTTTCAGTATATCAAAGAAACACTATTTTTACTGTATATTTTAAAAAATCTGGTAATTAAAGTTTTCATACAAGCATAAAAAATATGATCTAATGAGGCTTAATAGTTGTAAATCAATTATTTATATATGCCTAACAAATATAACAAAAGTTAAGTTAAGTTGATCATTGGTGGTATAAACTAGAGGTAACCAAATGAAAATAAAGTCCATTTTTTTATGTTTTGTCACACTCCTGACACATTTTTCTAAAAGATAAATACACCAAATATCAAGCTAAATGCAATCATTGTTGGTCACAATAACTTTTTTAAGTAGTAGTACATAATCTATTTTGACTGAAAAAAGGATTCCCTTGAATATATTTCATTTTTGCATTGTTATGATGTTATTTCAATCATATTTTATCATATTCTAAGTAATACTATCATAATTATAAAAAATGACAACTCAATTTTCAACCATTTATACATCTTTTCAAGAGTACAGTGCTAAGACTATTACAAGCAGTTTTATGGGGGCTATATGCTTACAAAATAATATATTTCTTAAATAAAATTGTCATACTCCTGACTGCCTCTCGAAAATAAATCTGTCGTGCTGAAAATAATATAACTAACTTATTCTTTCCAAACTAAAAGTTATATTTCTTCAAAAGCTTATATTTCTTACAGTTAACAGTAAATATTAAAAGAAGATTCAAAATTATGTTTTTGTTTTTTCTAATGATTAATGTGCTAATTATTTGCCCCTTAAGAATTTATCTCATCAAAAATGGTTAAAATGGATTTGAAATTTATTAAAACTAGCAATAGATCATCTTTTCTTAGTATAAAATTACTTTTTAGTTGTTTTCAAATTAGTTTCCCCATGTTTCTCAATAATTTACTCTGCAAAAAAACTTCCTATTGCAATTGCAATCGACATTTAATGTTTTTATGTCAGGAGTGTGACATATTACTGTTGAATGAAAAATTATTGATAAATTTTCAAAAATGCCATATCAAAAGAATGAAAATGTTTTATGAAAGGCAAGATATATTAAAGTAGGTATTCTGTTTATTTAAAGCAACATACATCAATTTTTCATTTAGAAAAAAATCCATATTTTGACATGTTTTAAGAAAATATAACCCTTTATCATCACTTATTATGAGAAAGGTGTCATGCAATATACAAAAATACTATAATTATTACTTATTGTTTATATGTAATTAAATTGAAAACATTGTGGAAGTTTGTAGAAGCATGTTTTTTTTTTTTTTTTTTATTTAAAAGATATGCCTATTAAGAGTGTCACACTCCTGACATTAGTTATTTTGATTTCCTAACTATGATATGTCATATATCAGAGTTATTTCCAACTTTTTTCTTTGATTGGGTCTGGAGGTTTCGGAAAATAGAGAAAATTGTGAACTATTAAAGCATACAATATAGTACTATACAACTAAGATCAAATGTCACACTCCTGACATTTTTTGTGTCTCTCCTTATGCAAGCCCAATTTTACAACTATCATATTCATCCAGTCTAATACTACTAAATTATTATAACTAATGTTTTTTTACAACATAATTTGATTTTTCTGAACTAATTAGTCTCAACAATGAAAAATTATTAAGGTTTAATTTGACATTTGTACAATTTTCCAAGTTAAATTTATTCACGTACACCAATTTAAAAAATAGAATAATTTTTTGTCGCATAATCATAGGGTCACAAAACATCTAGATATTTAAAGTAAAATGGTACGAAATTATAGAATACCATCTTTCTTTAATATATCTTTTATTTTATTTTTTTTATCATCAAGGTAAGTTAAGGCAATTTAAAGTTTGTCACGCTAAAACGTCACACTCCTGACAAATTTGACCAGTTTTTAGAGGATAACTTTTTAACCGTAAGAGCAATCTCCATGACACTTTGCATGAAGATAACTGTTACTATTGTGCTTGTTTTAAGATATTTACCTTTCTTTCATATCATTTAATATTCAAATTATTCTCTGAAAATAAAAAGTCTTCATTTTTTTGAAAATCACCCATATCTAATCGACAGCGTATTTTGCATATTTGTACTTTATGTATGTTAAATTAAAAGAATAAAAATAATAAATATACAAAATGAGCATAAAACATGATATGGGAGAATTATTTCGATTCTAATAGGGCATTTACAATAATTTTGTAGATCATTGCGGCCTTATGGATATCCAATCTGAATGATTTGGCTGTTCCGATTACCTCCACGAATGACAATTTCGCATTCTACGATGAATTACAGAAAAGTAATGACTAAATTAAACGAAAATAATGTTACCTTTGTTATACAAACTATCCAGTGTATTAGCTAGCGTTCGTCACTTTCGTCATTGACGATTGATTTTCGAAAGTGACGAGTATTTCCCGTACCCAATTCGTCACTTGAATTTTCAAAAAATCGTAAAAAAATGTTTGTAACAATCCATTTTTCTTCATTTGCTTATTAAAACTAATTAGTCACTGCAATGACAATTTTATTACATGTTACAAGCCAATCAACGGATTATAGAATTTTTGTTTTGATTGCATAATCTTTGATCTCACCTGACCTGGACAAAGAATTCAATCAACGATAATAAATTTTTTATAGTTATGACATGTACTCAAGATGCCACAGTATGTATTTAAAGTGGACATATTTTTGTAATCGTCATATGGACGCAATTTCGCATTGGGAAAGTTGTCGTCAAAATATATAATTAATAGTAATCGTCATTCGTTGCACGATTCGTCTCAATGTCTGCCATAATGAACTATTTTTGCCAAATTTATGAAAATTTCGATATGATGTTTATTGAAATCTATCGTATCCATTAAGTATTTTGAAAGTGATTTTCTCGAAAAGTCATAACTTTGATTAAAGAAACCAAGGATGTGTATACACGTCCTTTGAAGAAACTAAAATTTAAAAAAATGGCGCGATCAACAGGAGTTCGCAATCTACCGAAGCTACTTTTAACCAACAAAGTTTTGATGTATTTATTCTCATTTCTGTGAAATGAAATCTTAGTTCTCATATTTTATATTTCATTTATATGCAAAGGATGGCCATTCAATTCGTTGAAATGCACTGCACGAGGACACATATAAGTTTTTTTATATATATTGATCAGCATCCGGGTAACAATTGCGTTCTATTTATAGAACTATTTACAAACACACACGTGTCCGCAATTAAAAAAAATAACTACAGTATTTTTATTCCAATTGTTGCAATTTGATTATAAGGTCTGAGAAATAATTATTTATTTTACAACTTGCTTCAGTTTTTGAAGTGTGTTCTATACTGATTGCCTACAAAGAATCTAGATAGAAGTTGGATCATTGCCATTGGTCAAACTGGTAGAATTTTTTTTTCTGCTGAAGACTATACAAATATGAGTTATTACAATTGTTGTGGTATTAGACCAAAGCACAGTAACATTTCAAAAAGGGTGGGGGAGGGGGTATTTACAATTTGTGTGGTATTAGACCAAAGCACAGTAATATTTCAAAAGGGGGGGTATTACAATTTGTGTGGAGATCAAAATAGTGGCAATGTTATGTTTTATCAGTTGGTTGTTAATTTGCAGAGTATGTTCCCATCCTAGGGGGTTTTCAATCTCCATTACTAACCAATAAGGCAACGTAACTGATTATAAGATTAAGCTCATTATATTCTTGTTTATTCATAATTTAAAAAAAAAATCTGTTCCGCAAAAGTGACTAATGGTCTCAAAATCCTGGCTAAATCCCTGCTATCTCTTCCATGAATTATTTTGATTCTAGTAGGAAATATAATGGAAATGCATAACATAACAAAATCCACTAACCTTCATGTCATACTTTTCCTACATTGACAACTAGATGGTGATGTAATTAAGTTACTGATATTTTCCAATTTGATGGCATTTTGCATTTAGCTACTTAAACAAGTAAAATGCCCACAAAATCGTAAAATAAATCAGTAACCAGCTTGTGTCAATGTCACCAGCGTTCCTTGTAAACTACATTGTACGTCACCGGATGAAGACAAATTACAAAAGTCAAAGTCGATAGATGGTTGTCTTAAGTATTTTTTCAGAAAAAAGTCATATGTCAAGAAACAATTCTAGAATGTTTATGTTTGTATTCACCATGGTCATAAAATGCGCATAAAGCATGACATGAGATAATTATTTCTTAAATCAGATGAAACTAATTTTTCATCGTTATCAATTTCTATAACGTTTATGTAGCGTTATATATTCTTGTAAATAATAGCGGGAGGTAATTGGAACAGCACCCAAAATACCTCTGTCTAGGTACGCTTGAAGGCATAAAATTACCGTAAATGCCCTGTTAGAATCGAAAAAATTCTCGGATGCCAATAGCGAGGTGTAAAATCTTTACAAATATAATGCCTACCCATGTTAAAATAAGCATAGAGCCCAGCATCCGAGAATTATTTCTTAATTATATGTAAAACTGGTGACGTAGAAAATGAATGTCATTTCTTGTTTAATTAAATGTAAAAAATATTCCAATTACAGGAGAAGTTTCCAATGTAAATTTTGAGTATACTACAAAAAAATCATTTATCTGAGAATCAAATGCTCAAATTTTGTATGAATAGTAATTCATTAGAAGTATTAAGAATAACTTGCTTTTACATTAATAATTGTCTAACTCTTAGAAATGAGATTATTCAGTATTCATAATAGTGTCATATTATTGTGTTTTCTATTCATAGACATGAACTGTAACTTCACTTTGGCTTTGGGCCTTTGCTAGTTCTAATAATAAAACCCTAAATGCTCGCTTACTGACAAGGGTTTTAACGGGATGCCATTACACGTAATGGTGCAGCCGCCGAGACTTTTTGCGCTCGTTTACAGAGTTTCTGACGCCTGCATTTATCAATAATAAGACATAACCTTTCCTTTTGTCCACTCTGATAACAAGTTTTTATCACCTACCAGTATTTTAGAATGTAATTCCCACAAAATAAAAATCCATGTTTACTTTCTTTGGACATTTTGAATTTCGTCATTTCCGGTCTCACTTTGGTATTTTCCTTATTTGGATGTCGATACCATATTTGGCGATTTGAGGCGTGAATGTTTACATCAGCCGTAGTAAGCATCGTAGTAAGAAATACCATATTTAGAAAAGCTCCGCCTTCCGTAGTTTCCGGATATGGCGAACGATCGATAAATTTGAACAAGCTTGTTGCTACCTTTGAAAAGCATACATTTCTCAGCCAAATCGATTTAACAAGGACTGGGATCATCAGTAATAGTTATAATGAAATGTTTGAAGTGTAAATAGTGAGTTTTTATGTTTCAACTGCAATTTATTTTTTGCTCCATTGTGACGAATGGGACTGCTTTGTAGCTCCGCCGAGACACAAGTTTGTCACAGGAGCTACATTATTGCAGCTAGGCCTTTGCCAATTATTGTAATTGTGTTTGAACCAATAAAATATTTGTATTTGTATTAAAGGACGGCACTGTATTGGAAGAAGAAGATTCTTCGTTACACATATTAATAAGCTGCAGTCATAACACTGATAATTAACAGTGTCATCGACTGCACGACCGACCAACCCACCTTGTTCTGGTGTCAGGGTCGTCACAGGGAGAGATGTTGTAATCACAGCAGTGTGTTCCGTTATGTGTGCCGGTGTCGTTGTCACATTACTACCAGTGACAATTACACCAAGACTCCCAATTATACATAGACAGAAAACAGATCTAATGTAGGACATCATGAATGTGTGTATTTTCTTTCTTTCTCTCACTCTCAGTAATGTTTATCAGGAAGTTGATTTCTATTCTTCCGGTAAAATTATATTCATGCGCTGGTGTTGTACGTTTTTCACATATCCTTTCACGTTATAGCAGAAAAGTGCAATCGAATACGGTGGCGTCATATTTGTATTCTTATAATTTAATTTCGTGATTATGACGAGTATTCGTCATTACTTTATAATTTTACGATAGAACTACTTTTCTTAGTTTTTCATCATTGTCACGTGCTTATTTTAGTTGAAGCTAGTCATTTCGCAATCGTAACTACTCGGACATTCTCACTTGGCCGAGTAGTTACGATTGGTCATTTCGTACCATAACCATTTCGTACCACAAAATTGCAATTCCGTACCATAACCAGAAACCATTTCGTACCATATGTATTTTGCACCATAACCATTTCGTACCATATGTAATATTGCTCAGTAGCCACTATGACCATTTCGTATCATATAGAAATAGAATACACTATGACCAATTCGTACCATATAGAAATATATTATACTTTACGTTTTTATTTTCCCTATTTGTCTTTGTTAGCGCAGCCGGTCAATATAACGTTATATGGACCGGGACTGGACTGCCTCGTTTTCGATTCGATTCCGGAACGATACCTGCATTATTATTTTAGATAAAAAGTATAATATAGCAAATAGTTCATGTCACTTCGGGTCATATGGCAGTATATGGACCGGTTCGTCACCAAAAAAATATTATATGGACCTCAGCTATAGAATACACTATGCCACCAATTCGTACCATATAGAAATAGATTACACTATGACCTATTCCCCAGATAGCAAAACTACGTTGGGCCGACGTTGGTCTTCGGGCGTTCGGATCGTTGGCCCGACGTCGGAACCCAACGTTGGCCCATCGTAATGTTGCTCATTGGCGCCACGTTGGCCCGACGGTCGGTGTACAACCATATGCCAACCCAATCCCACCAGTATCCAACGTCGGCCCAACGTCAGTCAAAACTATTTACAAGCATGTGCCAACCTAATCCCACCAGTATCCAACGTCGGCCTAACGTCAGCCTAAACTATTAACTACTATATGCCAACCCTTTGCCAACCATGTTCAACCAGTGTCTAACGTCAGCCCAACGTCCAGCCTCGACTATTTACAATCATATTCCACCAGTGGTTCACGTTGGTCAAACGTTCAATAACCTCCCATGTGATACCCATCAAACAGTAGTATGACAAAAATTTGTAGACGCAACAGAAACTATGATTCAAAGCATATGCCAAGTGATGTGTCACAGTCTCCTTGATTTTAGCTATGATTAAGAGACATCAATTGTTAAAAAATATATATACCATATACAGTAATAAATCATATTGTAATTCCGATACTTTGTGTTTCTGTATGTCGCGAACATTTCACCTAAATTTGTATATTTTTCCCAATAAATTAATTGATTTGCAATAAGGAATTAAAACACTTTCCAGTGTGAAAATTAGACAGAAACCAATCACTTGCAAATATTTTAATTACTATCGACGAATCGTGTTTCAGTTCAAATAATAAATCATAAGGAGACTAGGTAATCAAACAAGACACAAGAACCATTATTACTTTCAGAACAGACGACGCATGCTTCAGTCGGTTCAAATTTCAACTAAACTTTTCTTCCTAACTAAACCGTATCAATGCATATGAGTTCCCTCTTTAGTGCGGTTTCGATGTGTTTCACACGTTTCGTGAATGTGTATTAAGCTCTGATTCTGGATTTAGTATCATAACAAAGGTATCTATGTCCTAATGTATGTGATTATTTTTGTCATGTGTCAATTGTTCGCAATCAGAAATATTGAACAATTCTTTTGATATTCTACTGCCAACATTCAATAGTTTCATAAAACGAGAGTGCAATATGATTATTTATTGCACCGAAATTGCTTTTTGCTAATCAATATGTTAGAAAATGGAATGTCACGTGTATTGCTTCTGGCCAATAGAAAAAACAGTAAAATAGAGCCTTATGTAATAATTATCTTTATTAAATAAAATAATAAATAATGTTGAAATTACTGAACATTTAATCAAATTGATAATATGTATATATACATGTATATTTTTTTTTCGTTTTTTTTTTTTTTTCGGTTTAAATACATACTTTTTACGGTATTGTCATGCAGCATGTACTTGGGTATAACATTTATTTGAATATGATGTAAAATAAGGATAAATGTACTATCCATATGGTACGAAATGGTCATAATGTATTTATCTGCATATGGTACGAAATGATCATAATGTGTCGATCTGCATATGGTACGAAATTGTAAAAATGTATCGATCTGCATATGGTACGAAATGGTAATAATGTATCGATCTGCATATGGTACGAAATGGTTATGGTACGAAAATGATTTTCACTATGGTACGAAATGGCAGGTACGAAATGGTTATGGTACGAAATGACTATAATTCATTTTAGTTTATTACTTGAACTGCTTGCTTTCTTGGATCAGACACGGGGAGAATCGAAATGCGATTCTTAAGCACCGTCCCCTGGTGTCTCCTCCAGCTAAGTAATCACAGTCCTTTCATCAAACACATGATGTTTTACTACTTGAGCCGCTTGCTTTGCTGGATCAGACACGGGGAGAATCAAAACACAATTCTTAAGCATCGTCCCTTGGTGTCTCCTCCAGCTAAGTAATCGCATACATGTAGTCCATTCTTCAACCATATGATACACTGCAACTATACATTACTCATTGCCTCTCCTCGGGTCGTGCTGCCGAACACGGCCTATTTATTTATTTATATATTTTTTGTAACATATATCATTTAAATAGTTAGAATTGTCTTGTTTAAAAACATATGTCTCCATTCTGTATTGTTGTAACTGTTGATATAATTATGAATGTATATTTGTTATTGCCCCTTGAGGGACCCTAATTGGAATAAAATATTGTATTGTATTGTATTATATTGATGCGGTCATACCTATTACCAGTTATTACAACAGGTCACAAACATTTAATTCAATGCAATCATTAGTAAAACTAATTCTGGATTGTACAACATTTGGATATCTGTTTGATTCTGATACAAAATTGAAGAATATAATGCTCCAGTCAACGGAATTATGCTACAAAATGCATGTGCACAGAGTCTGGAAAATGACAGATTATGAATAGCAGATATACGTGACAAGCTTATATATGTTCGCATGTAAAAATATATAATAATATAGATAGAAGTATATGCTGTGAAGTGACACTAGTCTGCCTGTGCTTAAATTGCGAAATTAATGGAGGTGGCAGCAATTGAACTTGTACATAAGGATCCTTTTTTAGATTTTAAAGACTGAACTTCTCAGCGACTCATTAACTGTATATTATATATATAGGATATTGAATACAACCGCATTAGTGTTTACCTTTTATCCGAAATTTTTAATTACTCGATACTGTGGGTGTAAATAAGGTGCATATAGCAGGGGCGGATCCAGGTTTTTCAAGTTAGGGGGGGGGGGGGGGCGCAATTTAAAAAAATTGCGCCGAGCGGAAGGAGGCGCGAAAATTTTTGGGGTATTTCGTGTGAAAAAAAATCACGATTATACGCCAAACAGTCTTCAGACGACACTGTAAGCAGACTTACAGTTGTCAAATTGGACGACGTCAAACAGCTTACGTTAAATATATTTTAAAATGTCTATTTATTTGGCAATGCTCATGTATTCATATCTGTAATTTTGCATAAACCGTGTTCACATCTATTGACATTACCAACACAAGTATCGGGAATATTATTCAATTAAGGATAAAGGGTCAAACGGGACAATCTTATTTTATCCTTGTTCAAAAGAACCACTGGTATTAAACTGATGTTCGTAACTTTAGTTACCTACATCCCAACATGGCGGACACGGAAAATGGTAAATTAGAATATCCTTGTTTTCTCTTTATCAGTAGTGCTTATTAGTAAGTCCAACGGTATGATTACAGGTGGCAATATTAGATACTCGAATGCATATATAAAAATGACGAAACTCTTATGAAAACATTGAAATATTAACTTGAAAAAATTTGAAGGATGTACGTAACTCTTTGAAGTGATGTTCGTAACGTTAGAAAGATATCTAAAGAGATGTCCGTAACTGCAGATTTCCATAACTGTTAAATAATGTGAAGGTGTTTAATTGCTCGTTAAGAAACTCTTGGTTTCAATTTAAAAGCAAAATTAAGCATGCAGACAACTTAAAAGTAAAAAGAACAACAAGCAACGAAACGAAAGCATATAGAACGAGTATTAAGAAGAAAAACAATTCAGGGTCGCATACATGTACAGTATTCTACCTTTCTCACATTTTTAGGATGATGATTTGTTTTAGCGTCACATGCGACTTATTGACAGTTGAAGACTTGTTGATCCATGAAACATCGTAATCATGTCAATGTAATCAATTATAGATTTGCTACAATAAGTCCCTTTCTAACCTATGTGTATCTTGTGCGTACCCCTTTAATACGTTTGCTGCTGAAAGCAATGTATCTGTACTACATAAATATTGTCGGTAGAGATATATTACCTATGGCAACATATTTACTAAAGTATACAAGAATATAGATAAGGGACTTGTAGGAAATCTATGTGTATAATTATATTTAACATGGGTGAAGGAAATTCATGTATGCGATCCTGATTTAAACTAGAACTGTGAGTGACCTCACTGAGTGATACCCCCAGCTTGCAATACTATGATGTTCAAACTTTGGAATACAGGTATATTAGCAAGTTACCTATGAAAAATGAACGGATATGGAGTTATGCCAAGGAGACAACATCTCATCTCCAAAATAAACTAACTAAGAACATACATCTAGGGGTCGCCACAAGTACAAGTGAAAGTGAAAGTATAAGTTGAATTGTCTCCCCTTCTAAATTTTAGACAGCAACGGTATTCCTTCATGCACATCTGCAGGTTGTGTACTACAACTGTGTAAAGTTTCATAAAAATTCAATTAACAGTTTAGTAGGAGTTGCGCTTACAAGGTACATGCCCCCCTTTTCGTGAAAGTATAAGTTGAATTATCTCTCCTTTTAAATTTTGGACAGCAACCATATTCCTTCATGCACATCTGCAGGTAGTGTACTACAAATGTGTAAAGTTTCATAAAAATCAAATAAGCGGTTTAGGAGGAGCTGCGCTTACAAGGTACATGGACGGACGGACAGACGGACGGACTGGGTGATTCCTATATATCCCCCAAACTTTGTTTGTGGGGGGTATGGGTATAAAAACTATTGATATTAAATTAATTCGTTTATATACCGTCAAGACTGTTCAGACTAACATCCTGTCAATGTCAATGCATATTTATAAATGTTATGTATTTGTAAAACTTGATATGGTATGATATAAAAAAAATGAACTTTTCGAAAACAGCTTTACCATAGATTAATCCAATTTTAATACTTACAAATTATAGATTCGTTAAAAGTATTATAGATCTTTATTTATCTGTTTTTAATACAATAGTCTAACAAATTAATAATAAATTAATCTGGTTTCATTTCAGCATTAAAGGGGAATAATTAGATGTGTCATTCTTAAAATACTTGATCTGGTGTGTCCATTTTTATTAAAATAAGCAAAAAACACAAAGGACAATTAATTTGGTAATAATTCACGGCATATTTACACATAGAACTGTTAATTTACATACAAATATACTTTGTTAGAATTTATATATGAGACCCAGAATGGCCCTAATCGAATTTAATGATGATGTCGGAGGTCGCCATCCATGGGGGGTCCTAAACACCCAAAGGTCGGAAGTCAAAATTCCCTATTGCAAAGTCGTAGTTTATGAAAGACCCTTCTAGAGCACACAGTTCAAGACCAAATAGAAATATCAATATAATACTAAACAACTACATATGTTGTATCGACTGCCGCATCGGCCTCAGCACTATTAATTATCTGGTCATTCTTGATATCCATCGCTGTAAGATTACAAAAGATTACAGGAAACGCAAAGCCACGTGTTTATTATTGCTAATTGGAAACGAGCGTTGGACAAGGTGTTCTTCTCCCGCTACCCTCATCTTTCGTTTATCTCACTCATTCATAACCCTCTCATCCTCCGCTCTGTATTTTTTCTCTCTCGTGCATTATATAATCTCTCCCACCTCTATTACCCTCTCTATCACTTCAGGGATGTTTTTCTTTGTTTTCAAATTTTATTTATTACAAAAGCGTTGTTCTTTAAATGTTTTAAACATGATTTTAGAAACACCAAAGTTTAAAGTTACCAACATCATATTTGAAAGTTACGAACATCGTTCAAAAATAATTCTACAGTTACTTACATCATTTGTATTTCTTAAAGTAGGTTTTGTGCCACATAGGAGAATTTACAGTTGATTTAAGCATATCACTACAGTTAATTGTTAAAATATCTATACATTTGAAATGAAAATATTTGAAAATAAACTAAAAACAAAGAGAAAACAAGGATATTCTAATTTACCATTTTCGGTGTCCGCCATGTTGGGATGTAGGTAACTAAAGTTACGAACATCAGTTTAATACCAGTGAGAACCTGCTAAAATGATAAATATGACGGTATAGGGCTAATACAGTCCTTGCATCAATCAATCATACGCATTCTGTCAAGTTTTTGGACATAAACAGGGACGGATCCAGGATTTCAAGTTGGGGGGGGGGGGGGGGGGGCGCACTTAAAAAAATTGCGTCGAGCGGAGGGAGGCGCCAAAATTTTTGGGGTATTTCGTGTGAAAAATCACGATTTTACTATAAAAAAAAAATCATATTTTTTCCAATTTTAGGGCCCCCCCCCCCCCCCCCCCCCCCCCTGGACCCGCCCCTGATAAAGGTTATTAGAAATTAATGAAAGCATAGAAAAAATTACCTGCCGTGAAAGCGTGAGATGTCCTGGTAGGGGGTCTAGGGGGCAAAGCCCCCCTTAAGCTCTGGGGGTTTGAGGAATTACCGACATTTATTTGAACGACAATTTTGAACCAACTACTACACCATTTTTATCAGACCAAAAAATCTTGACTTTGAGTTTTACTTTTGTCGGATAATTGTTAACAGTATGTTTTTGTCAAAATATAAGAACCTAAAGTAAAACTTTTTTTGAACAACGGTGATGCGAATTGTTCAGATCACGATATTTTAACCCTTCAAAGAACTATTGGTTTAGTTTTAACGCATTCCTCATTTCACTAATTGATCTGTACTTTCGGGTGGTTCTAGTTATTACTGCCCGTCCGGATGGGGCAGGTTTTTCTTTTCGTCGTTTGATTCATTCATTGAAAACGTATGATTCGACCGTTCTTATTTATAGACAAACAAAAGCGGAAATTGTCAATACATGAACTTGTTGTTGATTTCTGATAAGCTAACGTAACTAAATTAGGTGATCAGAATCGTTTCATGCAGCATTAATGTTAACATATTCGCCTTTGTCTGTCTATAAACAAGAACGAATCACGTTTTCAATGAATGAACCAACGGCGAAACGAAAAGCTTCACCCGGACGGACAGTATACTGATCATTTATCAATGGGTGGAGCTTTTTAGAATGATATCCCAAATTTACTCCTAATATCATTACTATTCATTTTGACTTACAGGTCACGAGTTGACCATTCATGAAAAAGTTGTTTGTTGAACTGCTTAATTAACGTTGTATAACATATTGTTTTGCGAATTTTAGGGGGGAGGGGGCGCACGCCCCGCACGCCCCCTCTAAATCTGCCTCTGTATAGTGCAACTCTTAAACAAGTAAAGAAGGATTAATACAAGTTTATACTTGGTGGTCCAATCCTGGACGCAAATACGGAAGAAAGAAGAAGAAGAAGACAATAATACAATATGTATTTATACTTCCAAAAACATACATGAGTTCACATTTTCTGTATTCATAATATGTGATCGTTCCGATATTGTCAACATTAGATCGTCATTGACTATAAATTTTTGACAAATCTGATATTTGACATGTTGGTAATAAATATCTTCTGTAATACAAATGTATATCAATAAATGGAATTTTGGCATGGGCTGGTTTATGGCATTTAACGCCACTTTCAGCAATATTTCAGTTATATCATTGTAATATTTGTACAGGGCACGGGGAACGCTATATAATTAAACCAGACAACCTTTCGTTTCTATACAGAGTGTATGCAATCACAGTATCTTGACGTTTTATCTAGCGAAATAATAGAGAAAAATCTGTATAAATATATATAAAAGACATTATAATATACAGATTTTTCTCTATTTCCCTAGATAAAACGTCAAGATACAGTGATGCAACATAGAGATAAAACATAAGACACGTGGAATAAGCTCCACCCACTCACACTATTGACACATTGTATATTACAATCATGGAGGTTAGTTTTATTGGTGGAGGAGTACCCGGAGTACCCGCAGAAAACCACCGAACTGCCGCAAGTCGCCGACATATATATAAACTTGTCGCATAAAGTTGTCTCGAGTACACCTCGCAATGAGCTGGATTCGAACTCATAACTTTGTATAGTGATGAAAGGCACTGATTGCACAGGTAGTTGTAAATCCAACTATCATACGATCACGACTACGTCGACCCCGGAATGTTGGAGATTCAGTTGAGAGTTGGGATCCCAGGATGTCGGAATGCTGAATCGAAAAATACACATATCGTAACGGTAGTTTGTGATTGGATATTTGTTATTGGAGGAGTTACATCCCTTGTTGACTTCAAATATTTAAATAAAAATGTTTTTATGCACAACTTCACGGACGTAGCTTGAGGTCCAATATTACCTAGGCAAACAAGGGTCTGAGTGATGCATATGTCTTCTTTTCCTGTGAAATTATGTGAATGCAGGGGCGTAGCTTACTATGTTATTCTACCGAGGCAGTGGGGTCTTGGGGCTTCAGTGGGGTACAGGGGCAAAACCCCGTTGGGGGGTTATGGGGTGCTAAGCCCCCCATAAGCGATCTTGAGCAATTTAGAGTATATTTGGGACCAGTTTTGCTTCAAAATAGTCATAAAAATATGTCACAGCTATACACAAGTGTACATTCATAATGGTCATCTAACATGTACAACTTAATCCAAGAAACTTTGTTAATTGCCGATTCAAAAATATTATGGATTGCATTAGACAAAATCACACATATAAACTTGAACATACTATGTTCGTGATTGCTATACAGGAACAGCACCTTATAATTGCTGTTCTTCATCTTGAAGTTGCAATGAGGCCTAAACCCTTCAACTAGGTGCCATTTCCGTCAGTAACTGAGTCTTAGTCTGTTAACTTATTTATTGTCCCTTTATTGAGAACATGGAAATAAAATTTAATTGTCTTTATATTTTTTTTTGCATATATTTTTTACCGAGGCCTCAACGTAAGCTACGCCCTTGGAATGTGAATTGTTTTATTTGCAGCTTCTTGGTGACATTTTGAATCATTCCTCATTTATATCCGGTAGCATTTTCCCAATCTTTAAACCCAATCTCTGTGAATGCGTCACCACATTTTGAGTTTGGTTGATTTTTTGTCCAGATATTTTTTACAAGGAGTACATTAAAAACATAAATTAACAACAATTATCGAGTTTTAAAGTAAAACTCTATCCATTCTCTTTTATATTCATGAAAACATATCTCGTACATAAATTCCGGTCTGTACGACAATATACGTCCCTATTCATATGACCTACATGTAATTAGGTCACCTTTTACTAAGCTGTTGTTGCGGGAAAAAATGACTGCCGATGGAAAACCTGCACGCGGTTGTACAATAATTTTTACTGGTTCTGCTAGAAAAAAAAACAGGAATTTTTTTTTGGCGAATTATAATAAAACTAAAATTAACATATCGGCCACCAGCATGACCGTTGGGTGGAATTGAGGGATGCGTTCAGAGTTCAAACTCATACTGTTCAGCACTTAAAAGTGTAAACACCAGTGCCATTGCGATTGGGATATGCATAATTATGATGCTGGGAGACAAGCTGCACATAAAAAACCCACCGAAGTAGTAATGTATGAGCTGTTTTGTGCAAGTCTAAATTCCTAGGGCCCCAGGGCCGAAGACTGCGGCCAAAAGGGAAACTCTAAAACTAAAAATAGAAGGGCCGATTCGACGTCATAATAAGGTGTGTTATATAATCCGATTAAGAATGCATACGTGTGCAGCGCATTGCGTCATATTTAGACCAATGAAAAATAGGAACAGGATTATATTACCTAATAAAGTTGCAAATACCCTTGTACATTGGTCGAAATATGACGCAATGTCCTGCACACGTATGCATCGTCATAATCCGGATAAGCAAACGATCTGTCCTTAAAACGGATTTGTGTGCAGGGTTGTATATATGTCGTTCAATATTAATCCTTTTTTTTTCTTTTTTACAACTTAATCCCCGAAAGTATAATTTTCCGAAGTGAATTCCTTTTTGACAACTTAATCTCGTTAGATGCATTCAAAATAATTCATATTGTAATAATTGACATTATAATATCGATGTTTAGATTTATGAAAATTAAATCACATTCTAACATTTTTAGGCATGCGTTTGATAACTAACCAAACTAAAATAATATGTCTTGCTGATATATGCAAAACTATCGGTGGTCGAAAAATGAGGCAATGCACTGCATCATCTTAATCCGGATAAGCAAACGATCTGTCCTTAAACGGATTTGTGTACAAGGGAATTTGCATCTTATTATGACGTCGAATCGGTGGGCGGGGTTTTCTATTTTTAGTTTTAGGGTTTTCCCTTTTGGCCGCCATCTTGGGCCCTAGGGCCCTAGGAATTTCAATCGTAACTACTCGGCCATTCTCGCTACCCTGCAAATAACCTCGTATGCATTAGGCGTATAAATCGCACTACTTCAGTTTCACATGTCAGTTACATGAAAGTTTGATAAAGTTATATTTTAAGCAATTTTCTATATTTCAATTAAAGCTTTAATTAGTTTTGCATGATTATATTTTACTTAGTATGCCTTCCATATCGGATTTTCGTGGACTATATTTTTGTGCGGCTTAACTTAACTTAACTTCCGGCAAACAATATAAGAAGAATTTCTACTATGTACGTACGAGGTTATTTGCAGGGTAGTGAGAATGGCCGAGTAGTTACGATTGCTAGGAAATTAGGCTTGCACAAAACAGCTCATACATTACTACTCACCGAAAATGCCCGTTTTTCGTCGAATCTCGCCAAACGACATTTTAAACTGATGTTTTGAAGATTAACTTTCAATGCAAAGAAAAAACTTTAAAAAAAATGCAAGTCTTACAGGTACTATCACAGGCACTCGATTTTACAACATTTCGTGTTACAACTCTCTCGTTCTACTAACTTTTGTTTCTAGGTCCAGCTGCCGTATTACTTATATATACATAAAGGTATGAAACAATCGTCAAAATACAAAGAGGGAATCCTCGCTTCGACTCGATATTTTACAATAACGTGCCAGTTTTAAAAAAGGACCTTCGCTTGTCCTCGTCTCAAAAATGATTTTCCTTCATTCCTATCTAGTTTATACGTACGAACAATAAATATTTATTGACGAAATTCAAGTTTATTCTCGACGACACATCCAACTTTCCTCCACTCGTGCCCATTCAGGAGGTCAGCCGAACATATTTTGTTTCGCGCTATTTCATTGGTCGGAAAGATTTTCGGAACTTTGTTAGCTTGTACTTCGCTATGCACGGCCAAACCATTTCGTATCGAGAGGCCTATTAAGCGGGAATTTTAAATAAGAATAGATGATGTTGTTAGGTATATATATATTGGTTTGTTGTTGAAGATTCAAGCAGAAAAGCGAAGCTGGTTGTTTCCTTGTCTGTTGTTGGATTTTGTTTTATGTACAATATACATGATGTACATTTACCCATATCCATTCTATTTTTCAGGTAAATAACATAATTAGAACTTTTCATTAGTATCGCAACACATTTTGATCTTTAATTCTTTCTGTAGCTGAAAGAAATATTATAAAAGTTCTGGTTTGAACAATACACACCTAAAATTGTGAATGTAAAAAAAAAGGGGGGGGGGGTAATTACTCACAAAAGTGTTTTTGTACCTAGACACGTATTATTTTTGGGTCTAATGTACTCTTTTGGGGGGAGAGGACAAAATTTGTATTGTATTTTTTTATTGGTTTATTGAAACATGAAGTACTAAAAATGCACACCTGCATGTTTTACTTATTTTAACTGTTTAAATCAAAACTGGGCATCAGTAATTGCATTAAGAGGATTTTTTTTTCTTGTTATTTTTGTATTATATTTTGGGGGGGGGGGGGGGCATTAATTATTTGTGATGAGCCTAGGGACAAAAATGTTGATCCCCCCCCCCCCCCCCCCATGTAAATTAAAGAATATTTTGTTCTTTCCTATGTTTTTTGCAAAGGCCATTACAGTTGGAATTTTACACGTAATTCCCTAGACAGAGAAGAAATACAAAATGTTTTTCCATCATTGATTATTCTTAACATATTTTTGCTTTTTAATTGCTACTGAGTTGCTGTTGGTGATTGCAAACAGCTGTCTAGAGAGGCACTTGCCACATGGATTGCTGTTTGTGATTGCCAATAGTACATCTATTTTGCATGTTTGTTTAAATGTACTCTAATTGCTATTATTTTATGTAGTGCTTGACATAAGTTGTTATGTTTATATATGTATAGTCGGTTTAAGAGCACTTTAGGGCTCATGTTGATTTGTTGTCTATGTATATATATACCGACTCTAAATAAAATTTACTTACTTACTTACTTACTTACTAATCCCTTTAATGCAAAAATTTCTTTTGAGGCATATTTACATATACCTGTTTCTAAGGCAGAAGAGGGGAATTATGAAAGCTACAATTTAGAAGGGGTTTACTTATGTGCACTGTCTTTTTGTTGTTGCTGGGATAGGGATTGAGGAGCGTTAACTCATTTTTATTTTTTGACAAGCCTAAAAAGGAGATTTTTTTGCTTTATGATAACTAGTGTCCCTTTCTCTCTGATCTTTTCTGTGATCAAATGGTCATCCGTCAAAATTTATGTTTGAAGTGCATTTTTCCATTTCAGACAATATTCTTACCATGTCACTAGGTTCGTCATTTTTTTCTGGTGCCTATATAACACATTGGCTGAAAAGGTTTACTTTCCACTTTTATTCTTATTTAAAACTCCCGCTTAATAAGCCTCTCGATACGAAATGGATTGGCAGTGCATAGCGAAGAACAAGCTAAAAAAGTTCCGAAAATTTTTCCGACCAATGAAATAGCTCGAAACAAAATATGTTCGGCTGACCTCCTGAATGGGCACGAGTGGAGGAAAGTTGGATGTGTCGTCGAGAATAAACTTGAATTTCGTCAATAAATATTTGTTGTTCGTACGTATAAACTAGATAGGAATGAAGGGAAATCATTTTTGAGACGAGGACAAGCGAAGGTCCTTTTTAAAACTGGCACGTTATTGTAAAATATCGAGTCGAAGCGAGGATTCCCTCTTTGTATTTTGACGATTGTTTCATACCTTTATGTATCCTACCGTGACATCTGCTCGGTCATGCAATAATGTCGGTCATTTGTTTTGATTTACAATTCTCGCGCAGCACGAGACGAATGACGTCATTCTGTATATTCATAGCGTACATAAACACAGAGGGAATACTTTTCAACGTCAAAATTACAAGATGAGATTAAAACAGAGAAGTTTGAATTGAATAAATTCCATGCAAGTAAAAAAGATCCTTTTTACTAATGTCTTTTTTTCCTTATCATTATGCTTGTTAAATATGTTTCCATCGATGGTATTCCCCAAACATTTGTATTTTTCCGGTTTGTTGACATAATCGACATCACAGTTCATGACCGTTTCTGGAATGTAGTCCAAGCAAATTGTATTTTAAAATACTTTGAAAATATGATGATTGATCATTCAGATTCCACCATTTTCTAGAAAATGGCCGATTTTACCGGGAAAATACATGCAAGTGCTCTCCATTAGTCACAAAATGGCAGATTATTTTGCATTTCCACTGCTGCTTTAATAACAAATATACCCCTTACTTCTAGGGGTATTGAAATGAAATTCACAGAGAAGATAGAAAAAGAATTAAATTAACAGCAATAATCAAAATTTATAGCATAAATTGAATAGAGAATTAAATTAAACCAGACAGAAAAATGAGATTGTCTGGATAAAAAAAACCTGTCATATTATTACAAATAGCATCAACAAAACTGTATTGTTACCACTCTGTGATAATAAATGTGATTAAAATAAATTGAAATCAGTCATTAATTGTTTTACCAAAATATGTCGGTCTAATAGATTGTATTGACAAAAGCAAAAACACCAAATTCACTGGATTAAATATTTTTTATGTGGGTAAGCAAGTTTAATATTTGCATCAAATAATTAATTTTTAATACTTCAATTTCAAACTATTTAAAAAAAAACATCTTTTGAAATTTTTCAGACAAATCAATCACACTAAAAAAGCTAGAATACTGTACTTTCTTAATCTGGTTTACTTTTTAAGTTTGGTTGGCCTATGACAAAATCATGTTCTTTATTGAACTTTGACCGACTTTATGTGACGTCATACGACGCCATTTGGAAAAAGGGTGGTAAAGAAATATGGGTCAGTATGTAATTATTATCGATCTTTTTTCCATGGAACTTTACACATGTGAGCAAGAATAGACGAGGAACATAATTAAAAAGAAAAAAAATGTTTCCTTTTCAAACATGAAAAAAATAATCAAACATTATCCAATGACTGACCGACTTATTGTCAGACGAGGATATATATAAGTAATACGGCAGCTGGACCTAGAAACAAAAGTTAGTAGAACGAGAGAGTTGTAACACGAAATGTTGTAAAATATGGATAAATGGTTCAAAGATATACTTCCAGACAAAGATCCATACCATAATCGCGGGAGGGACCAAATGAGGAAAAAGGGGGGTCCGGAAATCGAGTGCCTGTGGTACTATCCCTTTAAAAATGCTATTCAGTTATTCGCCTTATACCAAGTATTGATGAATTAATAGAAGTTTAGAAGAAAAAAAATACGCCCGCTTGATATTAGTCTTTTCCATACACAATTTGTGAAGGAAAAACATCGGGAGGAGGAAAAGTAAGTGAGGAGATCTAATTTTAACAAATAGATTTTTCTCCGAAATGGATATAGCAAAAATTCATACATCGTTTTCGTCATGCGGTGTGTTCTCTTTACAATCGAAGTAGAAAAATATATATATATTGTCACTTTGAATAATTGTTGATGCAGCAAATATATAAACATGGGATGGAATAAGAAAGAAGATGAGAAAATGAATTAACACGAGGAAAGATGAAGAACAACGTAATAATAAAAGCACCTTTCCTTTGATGTATTATTATTTCCACGTATATCATGTACGCAGTGTCGGATTTACCATTGTGCTTAGGTGTGCTTAAGCAGGGGGCCCATCTTCCGGGTACGTCTTTTTACCACAGAACACCACAGAATACCACAGAACACCACAGAACTCCACCGAATACCAGAGAACACTAGAGAATTAGCACAGAACACTTAAAATTCTATTAAATCTTATTAAATATTTAAAAAAAATGTTATTTGATTAAATAGTTTAAATATATTTTCGTGTATAGACAACAAAACCCAATTTTGACAAAATACTGTTAACAGTTTAATTTTTTTAATTTCAATTTTTATCAAGTCATCTTTAAGATATATATTTTTTTTTTATTTATGTTTTGTTTATTTCAAAGGTGTTAAAGTGATAAAGATAATCAATGAATTAACATTTTTTTTCACACCTTTGCCATTTGCAACTTTTTCAACAACCACGAAGCTTATACAAACAAAAATAATACATAATGTTTATAAGAAATTTCATAATTTATAAGTTCTAAATAATTCTTTCTTAAATTATTAATTTTTAATTTTTGATATTATCAGAATCAGAAAAACTTTCATATATTCTAAACCCATCAACACCATCTCAAGTAAATAAACTGGGTTCCTTAAAAAAAAAATCATTAGAACTGAGGACAGGGGACTCCTAACATGTTTAATTGAAAATGTCGATTTTATATTCTCTTTGTTACATGTTTATTTGTATAATTTGTATAACTGTCACAAACTGTATTGTTTAATAACAATAAAATTTTGAATTTGAATTTGAATTTGATATTAATTTTATTCCTATAAATGATACACAATAGACCATGTTATGAGAACATAAAATCACGTCCTAATCACATTTTTGGTCACAAGTAATATATCATTTAATAAATAATTCATTTTCACTAAGATAATAATTGTCTTTTGAACAATATTTTAAAACAATAAACTATTTCCCTCGAAAATAGTCTGTAAAGAGAAACAACTCTAGTACTAACACATTTCTACTACAATGCACGAAAATATATTAAAAGTATTTAAACAAATACACATTTTTTGTACATATTTAATAAGATTTAATAGAATTTTAAGTGTTCTGTGCTAATTCTATAGTGTCCTGTGGTATTCTGTGGTAAAAAAACGCACCGCCCATCTTCCTGCCAACAATTTTTTATGATGGATTTTTGCTTATGTAGTGCAATTTTAAATTTGAAGATGTTCCGTTTCAGAGCGATTCCAGACATAATGATAGAGTTGATAGTCTATGGGAGTGTGCCACAAAGCAGGCAGTCATGACAGTGGTTCAGTGGCATAAAAATCAAATTATTAGGGGGTCTCTGTTCAGGGTCCAAGTAAGGGGCCTCATTTGTCTTAAATCCGGTACTGCTATGATGTACTTCCACCCAAATTCCTGCCCCTTTGCATGTCAATAAAGAATAACACTTTGTACGTTCTGTTGTGGTTATCTCAAGAAAACGTTAATAATGCCCATACAAGTTAACGTCATTCAGCAACACACCATACAATACATGTAACTTCAGTATAGATATTCCCGACACCCTTTACCACAAACTGGTCTATTACTGATTCAAAGTTTAACCCGTTTTGAAAAAACATACTGGTAGACCAAAAGTGAGGTATAGTTCTCTGTATGTATATATACACATTTTGTTGAGTTCTTTTCCACTGAACACAGTATCAAGACAAAATGCAGAATCTCTGTAGATGATTTGGCAAACACCATTCCTGCAAAATTTGGTTCTATTGATTAACTAAGTTGTTTCAGTGGAGAACATTTAATTTTTCAACAAAGTCAGTTAATCAGTACCAATTACAGCTGATTTTAGATCAACCTTTTGATTGTTATATAATAATTAATTGATGGATCTCAATTAATTACAAAATAATTGGAGGATAACAATACAAGCAGTGCCTTCTTAACGCATGGGCACGCCGGGCCACACGATCATAGGGGCCAATGCTAATCTATGTATGTTGTGTACAGCATGTTTATTAATGTTTAAACACTGATTTTTTTGGACGTACCAATACAATAAATAGGTTTAATTTTATCCACATTTACAGTTTTATTCCCGTGGGTGTTGTTGTGTTCCTTGTTAAAATATTATTGGTGGACATTTGTATTCAATTTTTTTTTGCATTTTTTTGATATTTTGTTATATTTTATAGACTACAGTAGGAAGCTACAGAATTCAAAAGAATGAGATTTATCAGGACTGTTGGAACAATAAACATTTAAAGACAGTTGATGGCAATTAAACTTCTAGTACAGCAATTTCCCCTCTTATAAGACCACACCTTTTACCAGGCCAGATTCAGAGGCACTGATATAGTGAAATACAACTAAATTGTCACCCTCTTATAATGACGATTGTTTGGAAATGAGCATGACTAGAAACTCCAAAATCAATTTAAACCTTGATTTTGAAACCAGGATCATTGTGTTCAAATTTCATCAGGACTGGCTATATATAGCTAAATAAAATTTAAGGCATAGCAGAAAACTAAATTATATATACCCAGAAGGGAAACGACTATGCACACATGATTGGCCCTATAAATTGTTTGTTGCTTAAGGTCACTTTCAACAATATTTCAGTTATATCGTGGTGGTAAGTTTTATTGGTGGAGGAGACCGGAGTACCAAGAGAAAACCACCGACCTGTCGCAAGTCACTGACAAACTTTATCACATAATGTTATATCAAGTACATTTCACCATGAACGTGTTTCGAACTCGCATCTTTTGTGGTGATAGGCACTGATCGCACAGGTAGTTGTAAATCCAACTACCATACAATCACAACCACAACAGCCCCTAAAACCTTTCTGTGATGTAACACTTATTGTTTTATATTGATTGAATCATGCATGTTTGCTTTGTGTAACTTTCTTTATTTATATTGCAGCAAACATATTTAGTAGTGAAAACCTCCTACCATTCTCTTATCCAGCAGATCTGATTTAAAATCAACAAGGACCAGCGGTGAAGTTAATAACAATATGTAACATCTGTTGGTTAGATTGAGTGATTGTTGTTTAAGGCCAACTTGACTAGTTGGATTTTTGTAGTGTTAGCCCACTGAAACAACAGTCCACAGATAGAGGTGTCGTCCCACTCGGACACATTATCCTGATTCCGAGCCAACCAGTCTGCTCTTTCTCCTTAATGCTGCATGCTTAGCAGAGAAGCAACAAACACCAATTTTATAATCTTTGGTTTGTTCCAATCAGGGCTTAACCCACGATCCACCACACTCAATGGAGCACGCTAACCATTACACCAACGATGTGGTTTCTGTTGATTAGATATCAAACAATTAATTTGCATTGTCTATGCAGAAACCCGAGGATTTTGACTGGCTGCACCTAAAAACATTTTCTTCATATAACAAAGGCAAATCATTGATTGATCGATTACACAAGGGGTTAGGGTTATGGCGTTTAACTCCACTTTCAACAATATTTCATTTATATTGTTGGTCAGTTTTATTGGTGGAGGAAACCGGAGTACCCGGAGAAAACCACCGACCTGCCTCAAGTCACTGACAAACTTTATAACATGATGTTGTATCAAGTACACCTCACCACGAGCGGGATTCAAACTCACAACTTTAGTGTTGATCGCACTAATTGCACAGGTAGTTGTAAATCCAACTACCATACCATCAAAAACCATGACAACCCTGATTACATAATGTGATGATCCCCCAGATATAAGAATTATTAAGAATCTGGCTGTATTTTATAAAGACTGTACACATTTAAATATAATAATATATTTTATTGCACTATAAGCCATACCCAACTGTAACAAATAATTCATACTTACAAAAATCAAACTAAAGACTATAAAAACATCTTTACAATATAATTTCCATGATTCAATTACATTTGAAAATGCTCTACCGAACACATTATAACAACTATTATATAGCTGTGTTTATATGCACAAAAGAAATAAATCTTAAATACATCAGATACTGTCGCCCCTCTTATGAGGCCACTTTTAATTTAAAATTTTGTTTTTTGTCCCTTTTTGATTTTGATTATTTTTTATTTATTATTTATTTGTTTTTTTCCATATTTCTAATAATGATTTTAACTGATTTTAATTTTTGTGTTACCGCTTAATTTAATAAAGAGTAATTTCTATTAGATCCCGTGGGATTTACGTGTTTCCAGATGTTACGATTAAGGGCAAAGGGTTATGTTTAAGGGCATTTATCACCACATTCAGCAAGTTTTCAAGCTGTATTACCATGACTAGACTTATTAGGGTTAGGGGAGGAAAGCTAAAGCAGTTATATCAAACTGACCGCTGAAACATCTGAACTTGGGTAGGATTGAGGAGGGGGGTGTGTGTGTGTGTGTGTGTGTGAGGGAGCTTTTCTTCAGAGGTCAACAATCCTAATCACTTGGAAAACCATGTATTACATATAATAAGATAATGTAGCAGTCTTTGACTTAATATTTTCACCTACTTGCCCGAAAGCCAAAATTAGAAAATTTTCTATTTATTCAAACAAATTCTTCCATAATTTTCACTTGTCCGAATCCAATTTTCCTTGTCCCGTGCTTCGGGCAAGTGATTTAGTGTGAAGACTGATGTAGTATTTTTACAAAATTACTAGTACATTTTTTTGTAATTAAACGTTGGACAATTTTATTTGCTAATTGCGATGTTGTATTTATGATCTATTAAAGGGGAGGTAAATCTTGTATTTTGAAAAGAATACTGCAATACAAATTATTATTATTTTTTTTTAAACAAATAATAAAATGTATAAAAAAGAAAATTAAATTAACACTAGATTTGCTGTGAAATTAAATTTCTACAAGAAAAATTAATAGGACATTCTTATATCTTTAATCTAATAATAAGCTGAAATCTAACTTTCTCCTCACAGATATACATTTAATCTTAGGCCATGCTTAACAAAAAATCCATGCTTAAAAAAAATCATTGTCTTGCAGTTTCTCCATCCACAATGTTAGATGTGGATATGGAGGTAGAAACATGCTACAAATAGTAACCTGCCACTTTTTTGTGCCTGTCCCAAGCCAGGACCAGGATTTCCAACGTCATATGTGGCGGTCTTTATTATGTTAACTGATTTGAGGTGAAAGGTAGTTGTTCGTTTTGTTGATATTGGTGGATTTTTTTACCATCACTGTTTAAACTTTCTTTTCATAAAATAAACATTAAAAAAATTCAAAACCCTAATAAAATTTTTTTTTGGTAGGGCCGATTTCGGTTGGTTGGTTGATTGTGAAACAACAAACCAACATTTTGCTATGGGTGGCCTAACATACAAATTTTAATGCCCATTTCAATTGTTTGTACTAATTAATAATTTCTCACTTCGGACAAACACAACTTCTAAACAAGTTTTTCTGCATATTGTTATTCATATTTCCCCGATATTTCCATCACTTAAATGAGTGATTTGTTTATCTTTTTTCAATAGTGATCCACACTTCTTCACTTGGATGAGTGACTAGTCCATGTACAGGGTTGATCACCTGGCCCTCAACCATGTTAATCTTAAACTTCTTCAGCAAGCTGGCAAAACAAACAGTAGCTTCACCATATGCAAATTTTTGTCCTGGGCAGATTCTCTTTCCAGCAAATCCAAATGGTTTAAATGCAAGTGATGGTCTCTTCTTAGAGTTTTCTGGACTGAATCTGTCCGGATCAAACCTGTTTAAAACATGGTTTTATAACTTAGTTATCTTAATTTGTGGGATATAGAATGTATTTGTGTACTAAACGCATCCCTAATACAGGGTAGTTGGGGTTAGTGTTAGGATTATGGTGTTTAACGCCACTTTCAACAATATATCAGTTGTATCGTGGCGATCAGTTTTATTGATGGAGGAAACCCGAGTACTCAGAGAAAACCATAAGTCATTGACAAACTTTATCACATAATGTTGTATCGTGTACACCTCGCCTGAGTGGGATTCCAACACGCAATATTAGTGGTGAAAGTCACTAATTGTAGTTATAAATCCAACTACCATACGATCACGACCACGAGGCCCCCTCAAGGTAGTTGAACTCAAATTACACAACAGTTTTAATATTGAGTGAGTGATTATTGCTTAACATCAATTCAGCAAGTTTTCAGCTATATTATGGCGAGAACAACTTAATTTTTCGATGATATGATGATGAGGTCCGCTTTGTTCTAGACCAACACGCTGAGTTGGATTTTTTTATAGTGCTAGCTCACTGAAACAACAGTCCACAGATAGACATGTCGCTCCACTCGGACACATTATTCTGATTCCGAGCCAACCAGTCCTTGATCTTTCTCCTTAATGCTGTGTGCTTAGCGAAGAATAAACAAATACCAATTTTATAGTCTTTGGTTTGACCCGACCAGGGCTTGAACCTATGATCTATCGCACTCGAGGCGAGCACGCTAACCATCATGGCCACCGATGCAGTTGTTTTAATATTAAAATAACAATTTAAACTAGAGGCTTCCAAGAGCCTGTATAGTTCACCTGGGTATAATAACATCAGTCAATAAAACTTGATAACTTTGGTAAAAAAATAACAAATGTAGCCCTCGTCATTGCAGACCCCCTCTCCAAAAAAAATTTGGGCAGGGGTTCCCCCTTTAATGTATGTTATCAACATTGCTGTAAAAAAAAACATAAATGTCAATCATTCGCAAAATTTAGCTTTTGCTACTTCACATTTTGTAATAGAGTTGCTTCCCTTTGATTATTTGAGTAACCAAAAGTATGCATTTCAAGAGGAATAACTCTTCACACAGTTGTCAGACATTTTCAATTGTGGAACTTTTTTGTAGATCTTGACATGCTGAACATTTTTGCAGTTTAAACTTAACATCTATCTCTTATAGTTTTTAAAATAAAGGACGAAAAGTATTAGAATTTTGAAAATTTGATGAAAAAAGGACAAG
The DNA here is from genome assembly GCA_963383655.1 of Bathymodiolus septemdierum. Lineage (NCBI taxonomy): Eukaryota > Metazoa > Mollusca > Bivalvia > Mytilida > Modiolidae > Bathymodiolus > Bathymodiolus septemdierum. The sequence goes on along the minus strand of OY726517.1, from coordinate 55,473,634 downwards.
AACTCCAAAATGGGTAATGGGATTTACTTAAAAATTGCAGGGTAGGTAGATCTTGAAATGCTGCACATTTTTGCAATTAAACTTAACCTTTATCTTTTATAGTTTTTGAAATATAAGACGAAAAGTATTAAAATTAAAAAAAAAAATTGATGAAAAAAGGGCAATAACTCCAAGATGGGTAATGGGATTTACTTCACAAGGGCCGAACCGCCTGACATATTTTTGGAAGAGAACCATCCAATGACTATTTCATCAACATTTAGTTCTTATTGAGCAAATGGTTTCAAACAAGAAGATTTTTATGGGAATTTCCCATTGGTTCCTATGTTAAATTAAGTTCGGCTGTGGCGGCCATCTCGGTCGGAGGTCTGAAATGCCAGACATAATTTTGGAAGGGGACCACCCAAGGATCATTTCAGCAAAGTCTGGTTGAGATTGGCTCAGTAGTTACAGAGGAGAAGATTTTTTTTTAAATTTCGTCCCCCCTTTTTCTATTTTTTGCTTGGTGGCCACCTTGGTTGGAAATCGGGATCATCGGACACAATTTTGGAAGGGGACCACCCAAGGATCATTTCAGGAAAGTTTGGTTGAGATTGGCGCAGTAGTTACAGAGAAGAAGATTTTTTTAAAATTTCATCCCCCCTTTTTTCTATTTTTAGCTTGGTGGCCATCTTGGTTGGAAGTCGGGATCACCGGACATAATTTTGGAAGGGGGCCATCCAAGGACCATTCCACCAAAGTTTGGTTGTAATTGGCCCAGTGGTTTCTGAGGAGAAGATTAAAATGTGAAATGTTGACGGACAGGTGAGCTAAAAAATGATGAAAAAAGGGCAATAACTTCAAGATAGGTTATCAGAATTACTTCAAAATGGCAGGGTAGGTAGATCTTGCTGTGCTGATCATTTTTACCGCAGTCAGATTTCTGATATTATTAACGGTTTTTGAGTTATTACCCAAAAACCTGCAATTTTACCATATGTTCTATTTTTAGTAACAGTGGACATGTTGGTTGGTGCATGGCATCACCGGACACAATTTTGAAACTAGACACCCTAGTGATGATTCAGACCAAGTTTGGTTTCAATTGGTCTAGTAGTTTCAGAGGAGAAGATTTTGAAAAAGTTTACGACGTACGATGGACGACGACGACGGACGCCAAGTGATGGCAATAGCTCACATGGCCCTTTGGGCCAGGTGAGCTAATAATATCTATTTATGTCATGTCGAAATAAAATAATGCTTTATACCATTTAATTATTATATTCATATAAACATTCGATCAAATGACTTCAAATGAAAACACCTCTGACTTGCCGCAAGTCACTGACAAACTTTATCACCTAATGTTGTATCAAGTACACCTCCCCATGAACGGGGTTCAAACTCACAACTGGAGATGATAGGCACTGATCACACAGGTAGTTGTAAATCCAACTACAATACAATCACATCCACTCAAAAAACACAATGAAAATTTAAAAAAAACCCTGCAAATCTTGGAAATAAAATGAACAGGAAAATGTAGTCGACGGTAACAGCAGATCCATACATTTTCTTGTCATTAATACTTGTGTACATAAAAGTAAACATCTTTACATACTTATTAGGAAGTGGCCAGACTGTTTCATCCTGCTGAGATACTCCTAAAGCATGAATAATTGGTGTCTGAAAATCAAAGGTTAAATATCAGTATCAACATTTCTAAACAGCAAGTACAACTAAAGAAATAGTTGAAAATGACAGTTCATTAAAATTTTGTAATGGATGCTGTTGCACAAAAAAGTTTCACCCTGTTGAGATCCTCATAATCATGTTAAAGAAGTGAAGTATGTGGAATGCTTATGTAACCTGTTATTGATACATTTGTATATAATTATTGCTTTCCAATTTTTTTTTTTTTTTAGAGATTTTTGTATTTTTTTGTTTTTCATATATTTATGAAAAGATATCTATCTTCTCTTCTAACAGTCTGCTAGTCAGACAAACTACTGATAGTATGGAAAATAGTTAGGAAACATTAGGATAAAATTGTGGATCTAAATTTCAAATAACGTAATTTTTTAGTTTTCCGTGTTGTGTTTTGTTTGTTTTCGTCTAGTGTATTGTGTACCCAATGTTGCCAGTTTCTCTGGTTAGTACCTTTTTGATTGCCCTTTCGGTTTTCTCTAACGTTTATTTTTTATACTGCAAAATTGTAATTTTTTTACAGGACATTCGGTCTGGTGAACTAAAAAGATTCACCAGACCGAATCAACTTTTACCAGACCGAAAGAAAATCGTAATTTTTTTAATATTTCATTGTTGATGGCTGGCCTGTATAGTTTCCTTTACTTGTATAAAGCCTTTTTCATTGTTATTGATTTTAATTAAGGTTGTTTTCTTATTTCATATACCCATGTCATATGAAACCAACTAGGAGAAGAATTGTATGGGAACAAAAATTTTCATAATACAGTATATATTCCGAGTAGTTTTATTGTTAACATTCTCTCTCCGAGAGAAGGAAAATTTCTCTCTCCAATTATCTTCTTCATTCATAAAATCAACACAAAAGTCATCATTGTCCTTGTCTGTATCACATATAATATTCAGTGCATGAAGGTCACTTTCCTCACTGTCAATATCAAGCTTTTCCTGCAGTGGTTGCTATCAAGCAAGGGCTACCAATTTTCCATTTCTCGTTTAAGCAATGCAAATTAACTGTATATATATTTTTCTGAACATTGTTTGTTAAAACAAGTCTGCTTTGTAGATTTTTTTTTTATATAAATAAAGCAAAGTATTTTATTTAAATTCACAGAGAAATAAACATTTTAGTGGATATCTTTTCAACGATTTGTCTTAATCAGGAAAAAGATTGTAATATTTGTCAATTTCAAAGGTTTCAATATTTCCTAAAAGCCTAAATCAAGTGAGTCCTCTATTGTATTTTGCACAAAAGACAAGCTTAAATTAAGCGCCAAATTGATATCCTATAATTTTTACGTGTCCGGTCCGGAGTGATTCTTTTTATTATATTTCAAATATTCATTGTCTTATTAATATTTTCGTTCCTTAAAGCGTTTCTGAGATTGCGACTTATTTGTCAATGTCCTTGAACTTCAGGGCATGGAAGAAAGAAAAAATGATTAATAAAAGAGTTTTGATCTGGCGTTGCACTTTAGTTTTTATGAAATCCTATGCCGGAACCTGACAAATCAATCGTAGTAGCCGAAATTGACGAAATCAAATGACAGAGCAATACCGGACAATCGGTCCTGAAATCCAAGGGTTTTTATCGGACCGGCGGTCATTTTACTGGACTTGTCCATCGGTATTTCGTTTTCACTGGGGCCCCGACTCTAGCATAGTCAGGGACTTCATTGATTGTTGCTTGCTTAACGCAAATATGTCATGGATATTCAGGACGGGAATTAGTTCAACAATATCTTTAAAAAATATACAGAAATAAAGGTGGCCATTAATTTTGACTGCCACTAGAAAAGCACGAAGGAATGGGTAGGGATGACAAATATAGCATTTTCCAGTGGCTATAAAATATCACTATTCTTTTTCATAGTCTACAAAAGAGGTTCTTAACATGCAAGGTGTATGTGTGTGGTATTCAGAAAACATGCTACCCATGTTAATTTCTAAGCCTGATAGTGATCGCAAATGTTAATGTTTCAAGACATTAACCCATAACCAGGGTTTCACTAAGTACGGTACTCAAATAAATATAACTGTCTAGGTATGTGGAAGAATAACATCCTATTAGTTTCAGATAAAGTTCTTTTTTTTCCTTCCAGAAATTGATATATGGAAAAAAAATACCATTCTTTTAGTTTCAGGGCATGTTGTTCTTTTGCTAAGTAATGAAAACTCTTACATTTTTTGGTATTTTGTGTCCACCAAGCTCTGAGTCAAAGTCCTGAAATCTAGCAGCCCATGGAGCTATCACAGCACATCTGAGTGTTTCATCAATAACTTGTCTCATATATCTACACACAAAAAATTCAAAATAAATACATGTTATAATGAGTGAGTGATTGTTGCTTAATGCCAACACAGCAATTTTTCAGCAATATCATGACAATACATGTTATACACTTTGAATTATTCATATATATATATATATATATATATACACGTATATATATATATATAATTATATAATTAATAGCACAGCACTAAAAATTTCCCTCAAATTGGGCCATAGGTTTGTGAAAATTAAAGATAGGTTGAAATAAGAAAAATTACCAGACACAGACACGATTTCGAGGACAGACACAAAATGATGACATCTGCAAAATTCAAAAATGTATTACACAAAAAGATGCATAGTAGAACTTGTGCAATCCGACACCTGAGTTTTCTGACAACCTGTGACATCCAACAAAAATTTATGTTCCCAAAGTGTTTCTGTTAGTTAGCTAAAATAAAACCTGTGCATTCCAACATCCTGTACAATTCGACATATTTCCCTGGTCCCTGTGTGTGTCGGAATAGACAGATTCCATTGCATATATAATTATATAATTAATAGCACAGCACTAAAAAATTGCTTCAAATTGGTCATAGCTTTGTGAAAATCATAGATAGATTAAAATGAGAAAAACTGATGGACACAGACGATTTCGAGGACAGACATAAAATGATGACATTTTCAAAATTTAAAAATGTATTACACAAAAAGATATATAGTGGAACTTGTGCAATCCGACACCTGAGTTTTCCGACATCCTGTGACACCGGACAAAAAATTATGGTCCCAAAGTATTCCAGTTAACTAAAATAAACCTGCGCATTCTGACACCCTGTACAATTCGACACAATGCCCTGGTCCGTTGGTGTGTCGGATTAGACAGGTTCCATTGTATTACACAATAACTTACACTAGGTCATTTATGTTGGCATGGTCAACATCTTCTTTACCAAGAACATCTTTTATTTCTTTATACAGTTTTTCTTGGAGGTCTTGATGTGTGGCCAGGAAGTAAAATCCCCATGTTAATACTGAAAAATACAACATCACCATGGAAACCATTTATTTTGTGAGTAAGCATGTGGAGAACAAGCAATGAGATTTCTTCAATTTGAAGAGAAGCAATGATTTATCTATAATTAAAAGTGATGTAATGAGATATCTTCAAGCAAAAGTGAAGAATTTAAAGTGATGCAATGAGATCCCTTTACAGTCTACAGTAGAGTTCGCTTATAACGAACAGGCTTATAGCGAAATCAGGCTTATAGCGAAGTAAAGATAAATCCCCGGTCCCATCGCTATTTAAACAACGTATTTCTGAAGGCCTACTACGAATTTTTTTATAACGAAATCAGGCTTATAACGAAGAGAATTTTAAACCCAAACAACGTTTTTATTACTCAACATTGACATGATATAACAAAGAAAATTGCTGAACAAACAAATCGTTTACCTGTCTTCCGTTACGCACGGACGATCACATATTAGAATGATCAAGTGCACTTGACACTTCCGTTATTGATAATTGAAAAATCAATAATCCCACCTTTGATGTTGTTAATGACGTCAATCAAGACTTTTCTTTAAAATATTCAAACAATAAAATGCGTATTAATGATGTGATTAACAAGTTGTCAATTAATAACACACGCGCTAATTTATTGCATTAAAAATTAATAAAACGTAATTTAAATTTTAATGAATGGATGCACACGCTAAAGAAATTAAAAACAAACTCATGTGTGAGATTAATTCATTCGCTATTGTTTATTTTTTCTTTGATGATAGACTCTTTAATTAAACAACAAACTGCGTGGTCTCAAGGTTCATCTAAATACCAAAAACAAAAGAAATGTACTCGTTCTGAAATTTCGATTAACTTGAGTTGTTATGTGTATATAATACCAAAAAGAAACAATTATTCTTCAAATTCAAATTAAAAAAAGGAAAATGGCTACAATCTTAAAATTGGCCATTAAAAATATCTATCCGAATTATCAGCATTATACCGATATCGATCCAAGCGTTAATACCCGACCTCATATTTCCTGAATAAAGTTGAAAAAATCTTTCTAAGGAACATTTGAAGATACCAAAGAGGTATTCAGAAGCCGTAGTCTTTGAGAACTGTCTAAAGGTTAAATATTTTTTTACGATAAAGGTCTACTTTACTGTGCATCAGTTATCATAGCGTAATGAAACTGCCCGGGTCAGAACCTGATTTTTTTCTCTCTAAAATTACGCGACCTCGGTGGCTCGAACTACCGATAGCTAGAACGGATTTTGACAGTCCCTTCGAGTTCGAGCCAGCGAAGTTCTACTGTACGATTTTCAAAAGGGGAAGTAATTCTACATTGTTTCTCTTATAACGAACGATGCCTATAACGAACTAAGATCGAGAGTCCCCTGGACTTCGTTATAAACGAACTCTACTGTATTTGCCAATTTCAGAATTTTCTCTATAATTAGAGATTTCTTGAGTACTAGAATGATTACAGTGGTCTCAAAAACAACAAATTTATACATGACCATCTAAGGGCCATTCTTGTCCAATTGTATGAATGAGATTTGTAGTTTCAAATTGCACATTTCAACAATTTCCCATAAATAATGTCCAGCCATTGTATTCATCATGGATTTCTGATATGCACAGAAAACACAGACTTCAATGAACATTCATTTGTTTCAACTGACCTAGTTGTTTTTCTTTTAGAGAAGAAGAATGAAATATGACAAGCTTACAGACAACGACAAACACTAAGACATGACAATACCGTTTCTGGGGGACGTTGTGGACATGAGCGTGTAATAGTTGGATTTACAACTACCTATGTAATCAGTGCCTATAAACACTGATGTTATGAGTTCGAATTCCACTCAGGGCGAAGTGTACACCATTATGTGATAGTTTGTCAGTGACTTGCGGCAGGTCAGTGGTTTTCTCCAGGTACTCCGGTTTCCTCCACCAATAAAACAGACTGCCATGATATAACTGAAATATTGTTGAAAGTGGCGTAAAACACCATAAACCCAACCCACCCTCAATAAACATTCATTTGCTTCAATTGACCTAGTTGATTTTTCTCAGAGAAGAAGAATGAAATATGAAAAGTATACAGACGATGACAGACGCTAAGACATGACAATACTGTTCATGACTTTTTGATGAGGTGACCTACAAAAGCTGTAAAATAAAAGAGTGAGTGATTGTTGTTATATCATGACGAGAACAAGTTAATTTTCAATGAAATGAGGATGAGGTCTGCTTTGTACAAGACCAAAACGCTTAGTTGGATTTTTATAGTGCTAGTTCACTGAAACAACAGTCCGCAGATAGACATGTCACCCCACTCGAACACATTATCCCGATTCCAAACCAACCAGTCTTTGCTCTTTCTGCTAAATGCTGCATGCTTAGCAGAGAAACAACAAATACCAATTGTATAGTCTTTGGTTTGACATGACCGGGACTCGAACCCACGCTCACCATCACCGATGCAGTTCGCCAAGGGATAACAATACCGTTCCTGACTTTTCGGTCAGGTGATCTACAAATGCTGTAAAATCAAAGAAATAATAACCAAACCAGATATGTTGGATCTCAAGTTCTTACAATATCCTCAAGTTCTTATCTAATGTTGTGAGATCGAATCTCGCTCAGGGGAGTTGTACTGGATACAGCATTATGTGATAAGTTTGCCAGTGATTTGCGACAGGTCAGTGGTTTTCTCCGGGTACTCTGGTTGTCTCCACCAATAAAACTGACTGCCACGATATAACAGAAATATTGTTGAAAGTGGCGTTAAACACCATAAAACCAAACCTTTTTGATCAGGTGACCTACAAATGCTGTAAAAACAAAGAAATAATACCAAACCAGATATGTGGGATCTCATGTTCTTACAATTTCCTGTAGTGTGAAATCCTCCAACGATGTATACAAAAGTGTCACAGATTAACGTTTCTTCATCAGCTGAATGGTCTATCAGTAAATCAATCAGGAGGTGCTCCCCTTTCTTTGGTGGATTCTTTTTTCTGTGTTCTATTGTTCTCTTCACAATTTTGAACAGTTTTTCTTTTGCTTTAGAAGAAAAAGTAAATTTTGTAAACATTGTAGCTGAGTAAAATCAGAAATTTAATCAGTGTTCGCCATAGAAATTAATATTTTGTCAGAGTAAACAACAAAATGGGGTCAAATCTGTATTAAGAGGTCACCATTGGGACAAAGAAAAGGTGGCCATATAAGACAGGTGACCTCTTAAAAGGGGTTCAATTCATATGAAATTTTCTATGACAGGATAAGAAAAAGGTGTCCTTTTAATATAGGTGACTGTTTAATAGAGGTAACCACATGGGCAGGTTTGACTGTATCTGTTTTTTCTACAGAAAAAAAATATGGGTCTTTCATGTACACATTTTCCTAAAGAAATCATATACATTTATCTTTGGTTTTTAGTTGTATTTGTGTGCAGTCAAAACATTTAAGCAATCAACTAACACACAAGAATTAGTGTGAACACAGAGCTAGAGCTAGTTCTTACCTGATCCTTCCAAATGATTTGTGTTTGGTCTTTGTTTTTTGTTAAATGAATTAAGTATAACGAAATTGAAATTTAGTTAAGGTGACATTAGTCCTACAATATTGATGATTCCCCCTCTTTATTTTCAATTGAAAGGAATGTTGTATCTTATTAACACTTTCCCCATAAATTTGAGTAGGAACTATAATAACATGTAACATCAAACATATTTGGATTGTTTGCATACATTTTCAGTCTGCAAATTAATATATCCTCATGATCTCTGGTAGTTGGATTTACAAGTACATATGCAATCACTCAGTGCCTATCACCACTAATGTTGTGAGTTCTAATCATGCTCACGGCGAGGTGTACTCGATACATTATGTGATAAAGTTTGTCAATGACTTGCGGCAGATCGATGGTTTTCTCCGGGTACTCCCGTTTCCTCCACCAATAAAAGTGAAGTTAAACACCATAACTATAATTCCATAACCCCAAAACAATGAGGAAAATGTCTAACGATATCTCCGACTGAACAGTGCCGTTCCTGGATAAAAAAAATGTTTAGTTTTCGTATTTATTGATTCAGTATAAAGCAATTACATATCACTCATTTATTAATAAATAAAAAAAAATATTTCTATGTTAAAAATGATTAGTTTATACAGGGATTTTTTTTTACATAAATCTACCTAGTCTTTTGAAGTTATTGAAAATGTCTACCAACAGATGGACGACACATGTCCGAATCAAATAACTACACAAAGATAACAATTAAGCATAATCTTTTAAACTTCCAGAAAGTAAATATTCAATAGAATTAAATAAATTGTGATAAAAATCACGCGCATAGCATTATGCACAGTATGGAAAGGAATTGATAAAGAGAACTGCATTGTCACGGACGTCACACATCTTTTGTCATTGTTCACGCCCTGTGTTACAATGTGGACGGTGAAAGTTTCATTGCTGTAGTAAAGATGCTGGAACGAGATCATCAAAATAAACAACTAAGACCAGATGTGTTTCCTTATGCAAGACAGCCAAGGTATGTGACGTCAATAGGTCTTGTTTTAATAATAATAATAAGTACAATAGTATAAGTATTCAGGCAGTGCTATTGTATAATGTTATTTTTATAATATATACTTTTTGTAATGTTTTTATTTTATTTCAAGAACAATACATATATTTACACAGTGATATTGTATAATATCATTTTTTATATACTTTCTGTAATATTGTTATCCAGAAAGTAAATATTTCTGTAATATAAATATTTTTTATTTTAAGAACAATACTACCTGTGTATTATACTGTATAGATCTAAATTTACACAGTTTTATTAAAAATAATGTTATTTCTATATATTTTTGAAACGTTTTTCACGGTTAGTTCACGCAACAGACAAGACCTGATACACAGTCTTGTACCACCACACTATGTATGTAATAATTTTATCTAACATTTCAATAAAAACGAATTTTAAACAAATAGCAAGGGTTGAATTAAAATGTGTACAATACTCCGAGGGAGACTATATTTTGTGTATGACGTCACGTTATTTTTTCCGTTCATTCACCAACGTCAGGTTACTGTGTTTATCTCACATTCCAATGATATGACGTCATGTCAAAGAAGTTCAAGAGAGAACGTCTCGTGCAACGTCGCGCCATTTTTTTTACCACCACAGTGTGGTGATACAACATCTTGTATCAGACCACAGGCACTTGTATCATTCAAAAAATATATGCCCCTCCTCTTCCTTACTTCAAGGTAAACATCTGCCTTTTACCCCTTCCCCACTTCGCCTCAATATTTTTCGCTTATTTGTGATCCTTTCGCTGACCCAATTATATCGTTACACTCCCGAGATATATCTCTTTTCGACTGCCACATTTAAATATAAATACCGGGCACCCCTCAGACGAATTGGACAAAAATATTCAGCGAAAGTCGCATTTTCTATTTTTCAGTCAATGAAACGGATACAGTCACTTCCGGTCCGTTCTAAATTAAAAATCAAATGTCAGTAATTTGGAGTTGAACATATTTTTATAATCTGCATCGGAACAATTATCTGTATTTTAAAGGCTTACTTTACATTTGAGAGGAGATGATCATGATGGCATTGTTACACATGGCCGGTCTAGAGAATTCCGAATGCATATGAAAAATCCAGCGCAAACCGGAAGTGGTTGTATCCGTTTCAATGACTTAAATTTTCACCAAGCCACTTTCGCCGAAAAAGTAGCGTATTTATTATATTATAGCGTTGATCCTAGTAAATGATTAGATTCAGTACGTATATTTATCTTATACTATACATCACCTGGTATAAACGTACACTTCCTACAAACCTTAAAACTCCCAAAACATACAGAAGGGTTAGGGTTAGGGTTTTGGTGTTTAACACCACTTTCAACAATATTTCAGCTATATCGCGGCGGTTCGTTTTATTGGTGGAGGAAACTGCCGCAAGTCACTGACAAACTTTATGCCACCTAATGTTGTATCGAGTACACCCACCTGAGCGGGGTTCGAACTTACAACATTAGTGGTGATAGGCACTGATTGCATAGGTACACGACCACGACGGCCCCCAAAACATACAGAAAAGTTCACATCAAAGGTCAATAAAATATATGTCAAGGTTTGGGTAAAGTCTGATGGTTCTTTATCATATACATTGTATATTCTACAGGGTAAACAATTTTATTGCAAGTGGACAAAAAGCTAAAAGGAAAACAACAGAGAGCAAAAATGGACAAAATGAAGGAAAAGAAAATCTTCCATTTATCTTTGGTGAACATATAACTAGGTACGTGAATCAACTTGCATGTTTTGTCATTTTATTTTTGAACCGCGTCGGTGGCGTAATGGTTAGCGTGCTCGCCTCGAGTGCGGTAGATCGTGGGTTCGAGCCCCGGTCGGGTCAAACCAAACACTATAAAATTGGTATTTGTTGCTTCTCCGTTAAGCACGCAGCATTAAGGAGAAAGAGCAAAGACTGGTTGTCTCGGAATCAGAATAATGTGTCCGAGTGGAGCGACATGTCTACCCACGGACTGTTGTTTCAGTGAGCTAGCACTATAAAATTCCAACTCAGCGTGTTGGTCTAGTACAAAGCAGACCTCATCATAATCTCATTGAAATTAGCTTGTTCTCGCCATGATATAGCTGAAAATTGCTGAATTGGCGTTAAACAACAATCACTCACTCGCCCATTTTATTTTTGCATTAAGGTTTGATTTTTACCTTTTCTGTTACCATGGTTACGTGTGGGAAAAATTATCAGATATGAAATTTCGTCTGTTTTCTTTATGTTTGAAAAATAAGCCATGTATTTAATTTATAATAAATTTAACAAAGTGACAAAAATGCAAATCCATTCTGTGATTTTTCATTATAACTTCATTGTATACTGCATTATAGATTTGTGATAAGATTTTTAGCCCCACTTCAATTATCAAGATAACATAAAAATATTTTTTTTTGTATTAAAATCAGATATAACACAAACAATATACACCACACGTTTCAATATTTGAAAATAAATAAAATCAAAATAATAACAGCCAGTTATCCCCCTATTGTCAGCTCACTTAATAAAAGAAACTTCCCATTTCATAATTTTATCAAATTTAATTTCTGTTGTAATTTTATTTTAGCTTCTGAACAATGTGGTCCAATTCCCCATTTGATAAAAGGCATTGAATTTTGTAGTTGCAACAATATTTGTATAAAAACCCATTGTCGTCGCTTTATCATAATCAGACATATCGATTTCACTACCAATTTATAACGATCAGCGTGGTTCAATAAATTAAATCAATATATTATTTGATAAAAATTTCATTTTAATTTAATACTAAACGTAACAAGTAGACTTGCTTCATTTCAATTAAAGGACCGCACGCGATGAAATATAACACTGTGAAATTTTTCGATTATAATTCCGGACTACATGACTGTGATATAAAAATGTCGGAAACCAAATAGTTTTGAATGGCGCGTGTTCAGACTCCTTTGAGGAGGACGCCAATTTGTGCCATTCCAGTATTTCAACGACGAAATACTACACTTGAACACGACTGGTAAGTATTGTATTTTTTTCTATTGAAAAAAAAAGACGATACTTGTTTCTATCCTTATTCAAACAAAAAATTGTAATTCATGTAATAGTGACATTACAGAAGAAGAATCCGCCTGGTATCAATAATTTTTTTTTGCTACAGAAATAAGCATACAAAAAGCTTTGATCAACACACATCGGATACTATTAATAATTTTAGGATTTACTTGAAATGGAGGAACCGTCGTGGTCGTGATCGTATGGTAGTTGGATATATAACTACCTATGCAATCAGTGTCTATTAACACTAACAGTGTGAGTTCGAATCCCGCTCAGGCGAGGTGTACTCGATACCACATTATATGATAAAGTTTGTCAATGACTTGTGGCAGGTTGGTGGTTTTCTCTGGGTACTCCTGTTTCTTCCACCAATAAAACTGACCGTCACAATATAACTGAAATATTGTTAAAAGTGGCGTTAAACAACCCAACCCTAACCCCTGACATGGAAATCGTGCTAGCTTACTTAAAACAAAACAGAAACCAGTGTAACTTAAGAATTGCTCTCATTTTTCTTTTTTCAGGAACAAGTATCCAAGTGCAAAATGGCAAACGGAGAACCAGATTCGTTACAGAGTGATCGATTTTAACAGTATCCCCCGAGAACATCCTCCATTCATTGTGACTAGATTAGATGGTAGACATCACAATCCCCACTCTAAACAAATAATCCACATCAAAAGAATTAACAATAAGGTGAGAATAAATTTAGAGTAAAATCCATAGAATTCTGAAAACTTCGTTTAGCTTGCTTTTATTAACATATGTTTGGCTTACAGTGTTAAACGCCGCTTTCAACAATATTCACTAAAATAATGTTAAAATCAGTTGGGAGGGCGAAGGGGTATCGGGGGATGGTGTGGAACAAACATCCAAGAAACAGATAACATGAATGATCACAGCGCCCTTCTGTCGACAATCGTAGCGCTTATTGGATGTGGTCGAGGGCGCTGGACGTAAGGCTAAGCGAATGGTGCTGCAGTGTATCAATGGTGTGAGTTCAAATCCCGTCGAGTGAAGAACAAAAATTTGTCGGTAAATATAAAATTTATTTGTACGAGCTTTAGAAACAGGCAGAATAGCGAGCCTTCGGCGAGCTTTTCAGGCCTGTTTCGCAGCGAGTACAAATTTTACATTTAACGACAATGTACGTATATTGTGTTTATCCTGCAATGTCAAAAAAGTCGGAAAACTTGTCAGATTTAAACAAAAAGGACAGAAACAAGCGTCATTCCTCGCCTTTCATAAATGTTGTCAAGGGTTTCTTCTTCGTGGTCCGCGTTACATTAGTACCAGTTTCATACTTGTCTGCGCCCTCCGCTGTACATAGCTACAGGGTACCAGGAAAGTTTATTCGTAGACTGAAAAGTTTATTCGTCTGGTACGAATAAAGCAAAAATTTATTCGTATAGCATATTTGTACAGCAAATGTACTGATTGCAGGATAAATATATATATATATCGGTATACAACGTCTGAAAAACCAGTCAACGATCAATCTTATGGGGTGTTGGATCGTTACGGTATAACGATACTATACAAGTAAAACAATTATAAACGTCTAAAATGGTTTGTACAAAATTTTCGTTCCACCGAGGGACTTTCATTGATAAAGTCCCTCGGTGGAACGAAAATTTTGTCATTCAACGAAGTGTTTAATTCTTTATCATTTTGTTTTGTGTACTTGGTGTTGTTTTACAAACCATTTTAGACGTTTATATATATATATATATATATATATATATATATATATATATATATATATATATATAGTCTATAAAATTATTTAGGAAATATAGAGAAAAACTACATCTACATCTGTTTTTTAGGGGGGGGGGGGGGGGGGGGGGGATTATGAAAATCGAACATGAATGGACTTCAAGGTAATATTTCGGGGAAAAAATATAGTTTTATATGAAATATATATATATAGGGAAAAGTGGAATCGTGCAAATACTTTAGTCCATTGTCTGTATAAAAGCATTCAGACGATTTGTGTTGGTGATATTGTTTGAAGTAAAGGAAACATTGATTATATATGTAGTAGTTAAGTATAAAATTTACATTCACAAAAAGGACTAACAATCTACAATAGTTTAAAAAAAAAATCGATTGAAGTCTTAATATATAATTATTATAATACATAGGTGTCAAAAGTCTGATAATTCTCAAGTTTATTAAATGGCATATCAATCATTTTAAGAGGTCTTAATCACGAGAATATTATTTGTTTTACTCAACACGATAATATTTAAATGGAAAAATGATTACAATTCTAACAACTATCTGTAAAAAGACTATTTCAATTAAAAGTTAAATAAAAACTGGAATTATTAAACTTATCAAAGGAAGTTCAAGCAAATATTATCAAAGGTTGGAAAAACAAAATAAACAATGCAAATATTTGATCGTTGCTTGTGTTTTCACAGTTACAATAATTGTGAAATGGGACAGAAAAAAAAAGATTTCATATTAAAATTACTTGTTCCTTCTTCACATTTAAAATTTTTCAAATTAATTTAAACCATATAGGGGGCCGTCGTGGCCGTGATCGTATGGTAGTTGGGTTTACAACTAATGGTAGTTGGGTTTACAACTACCTGCATGTGTAATCAGTGCCTATCACCACTAACGTTGCGAGTTCGAATCCCGCTCAGACGAGGTGTACTCGATACAACATTGTGTGATAAAGTGTCAGTTACTTACGACAGGCCGGTGGTTTTCTCCGGGTACTTCAGTTTTCGCAACCAATAAAACTGACCGCCACGATATAACTGAAATATAATTGAAAGTGGCATTAAGCACCATAAAACCAAACCAACCAAACTAAATCACATAGGTGTGTATTAGTTAGCGTGATAGTCTTGCGTGTGGTAGATCGTGGGTTCGAGCAAGGGCGCAGACTGGTTTGCTCGGAATCAGGATAATGTGTCATAGTGGACCGACATATCTAACTGTGACTTTTGTTTCGGTGAGCTAGCACTGTAAAAATCCAACTAAACGTGTTTGTCTAGTGAGAAGAGGACATCATCAAACATCACCTCAGTAAAATGTAACTTGTCCTCGCAATGATATAGCTGAAAAATAGTGCTGACTTGGCGTTAAACAACAATCACTCACTCTATCGATTTATTGCCATTATACATATTCCAGCGGTTTCGTTCTTTCCAACAAGTTTGGTTGATTGGGTGGTTTGATAGTGTTTAACGCCATTTTCAACAATATTTCAGTTATATCGCGGCGGCCAGTTTTATTGGTGGAGGAAACCGGAGTATCCGGGGAAAAGCACCAATATGTCGCGTGTTTTTTTTTTTTTTTTTTTTTATCACATACTGTATTCAGTACACCTCGCCATTAGAGGGATTCGAACTCGGGATATGCACTGATTGCATAGGTAGTTGTAAATCCAACTACCATTCGATCACGACCACGACTGTCCCAACTGATATGATAGACTGAATACAATGCTGATAATAAACACCTAATTTATATTTGATATACAGATATGAAATTGAAAAAAAACCCTATGGAACGAACATACCTTTCTATTGATTTAATGCTAGTTAAAAGCTATGATTGACCACCTCAAGATAAAAGGGACAAGTTTATCTTTAGCCAGTCAATTTTTATAGAGGTCCCTTTAAGGGGCAGTTTTGTAAGTAATATGAGACATTTTGTTTTTAAATAAAAACAAGAATCAAACTGTTAGTACTATACACGAAATGGTGTTTTTTATACAAGAAAATGGGAAAAATTATGGAAAATATATACAAAATGTATATAAATTAATTAAAGTAGATGATTTTAATTAGTACAACCATTAGGGCCTCTTGTTTTACAATCTATAAAATATATATAAACATATAAGTAAATTGACGACATCAAATATTAACATAAAATGTTTCAATATTAAAGAAATAATATTCCTATCTAAATGTAGTTAATTCGACAGGTAAGTTATTTGCTATGCATGTATTTTTTAATGTGGGTTTCAATATTCTTTTTATAAAACGACAAGTGTACGACTTTGAAATAAAAATAAAGCGTACAGGGTGAGCATCTCATTTTCCATGTACTTTCAGTGACAAAAAGAGAAAATTTTCCATGACCTAGCACTACATGTGCGAAAAATATTTAGTGTTTGTTTATTTCAGTTTTATTCCATGAGGGTTAGGGTTGTGGTGTTTAACGCCACTTTCACCAATATTTCAGCTATATCGTGGCGGTCAGTTTTATTGGTGGAGGAAACTGGAGTACCCGGAGAAAACCACCAACCTGTCGCAAGTCACTGACAAACTTTATAACAATGTTGAATCGAGTACACCTCGCCTGGGCGGGATTCAAACTCTTAATGTTAATAGCGACAGGCACTGATTGCATAGATAGTTTACCATACGATCAAGACCACGACGGTCTTATTTTTTTATTGCATGAAAAACTGTACTACAAAATGCTTTGTAAGCTTAGCTTCATCGACCATAATTATGATTTTTTTTGATAACGCTGACAATACGTCAAAGATTGCACGTGGTGATATATTACTCTGGTTTCCAAGTCAGTCCGATGTTTGCTAATTTTCCCCAAGTAAAATGACGAATCCAAAATTCTAGACAGCACATAGTAAATTCCAACCAAAAATCGAATTCTCGACCTTAAAAGGCGTCGTGGCCGTGATCGTATGGTAGTTGGATTTACAACTACCTATGCAATCAGTGCCTATCACCACTAAAGTTGTGAGTTCGAACCCCACTGATGGCGAGGTGTACTCAATAGAACATTGTGTGATAAAGTTTGTCAGTGACTTGCGACAGGTCAGTGGTTTTATCCGGGTTCTTCAGTTTCTTCTACCAATAAAATTGACCACCACGGTATAACTGAAATATTGTTGAAAGTGGCGTTAAACACCATAAACCTACCAACCAACCCGACCTTAAAACGTAAATAAATGACTTGATATTAATATATTGTAGCCTGTATGTAGTGTGCATACATGCAAGGGCTATCCAAATGAAATGGAGAAGAAAACCCACAACAAGACAATTTATTCTTCATCATTTGAACAGCCAACCCCAGATGGCAGGATTCTTATAAAAAGTCAAGATAAACACATGTTAGCAGAAGCAATTGGTACGTATTGTTATTTTTTTAATTGATTGATTGATTGGTTTTTAACACCAACTTTAGCAATATTTCAGCTATATTGTGGTGTGAACAATTATTTGTTTTAAATAAACTAAAGAAATATTCAACACCAATAAGAACATGATATGATTATAATCTAACGATTATGAAGTCTCCCAAACCGGCCACAGACAACCAGTTTAAAAAATAAATTAAAAGCTACCTTTGAAATCGAACAATGTTGAATTTTTGCGGTATTGTGGCGGCCATTTTGAAAATGGCGACCGGTAGAAATTTTTCAATGTTGAGAATCAATTCGGGACATCATTATCTACCCACATATCAAATTTTGATGATATCTGGCAATGTTGAATTTTTACCGCCCATTTTTTATACCGTGTTTTGGCAGCCATTTTGAAAATGGCAGACATCTCGAAAATTTTGAAAATGCAGAATTGCTCCTCTAATGGTGACCTATCACAATGTCAAATTTTATGTCTCTATCATTATTCATTTAGAAGTTATCAACATTAATGTACGAAATTTCAACTTTCCCATAGGATTCTATAGTAACCCCCACCCCCTTTGAGCCCCTCAAAATATGACTTTGACCCCCTTTACCACAAAGCTGAAAACTTTAGGACCAACTAGAAACATATATCTATAACTCCACCAAGTTTCATGAAATTCTGTCCAGTAGTTCCTGAGATCTGCCGTGGACAAGTTCATGGTCCGCAGAAAGAGGAGAAAGAAGAGAAAGAGAATAATAATATTAATAATAATAATAATAATAATAATAATAATAAGAAACGGAGCAAAAACAATAAGTCTCCCAAACTTTGTTTTCGGAGACTTAAATATACCTACTAATAGTGAGTGAGTGATTGTTGTTTAACACTATGTGAGCATATAAGTTTCAGCCATATCATGGCGAGAACAAGTTATATTTCGATGAGATGATGCTGATGATGTCCACTTTGTACTAGCTATAGTGAGATTGCTGTTTAACGCCAACTCAGCAATAATTTGTCAGCCATATCATGGCGAGAACAAGTGAATTTTCAATGAGATGACGATGAGGTTCACTTTGTACTAGACCAACACGCCTAGTTGGATTTTTATTGAGCTAGACCAATGAAACAACAGTCCGCGGTTAGACATGTCGCTCCACTGGGACATATTATTCCGATTCCGAATCAACCAGTCTTTGTTCTTACTCTTTAACACTGCATGCTTTAGGTCGATAAGTATCAAATACCAATTTTATAGTCTTTGATTTGCCCCAACCAGTGCTCAAACCCACGATCTACAGCACTCGAGGCGAGCATGCTAACCATTACCCCACCAATGCGGTTTACTTAGAAATAAATTTTCTTTAAAATCAAATAAACTTATTATAATTGATTCAACTTTGTTGTCATTCTCCCATAAAAGAAGAAGAAAAAATGTGATCCCAACCCTTTCTTATGTTATCTTGATAGACGCCTTTTCGCGCTGACTTTATTTTAATTTTATGTATTTTCTTCTGTTTTGAAAGATTTGTCAAGTATCTTAAGACAGGTCAGTGGTTTTCTCCACCTATAAAACTGACCGCCACGATATAATTATATTGTTGAATGTGGCGTTAAACACCATAAAGAAAACAAACAAACAAACAGACACTGTCTTGAATTATATTTCTTGAATGAAAATTATTTGAATTCTCATATATTTATTTTATGTTATATTTAGTTCCATTTAACCAACCGGTTGATAAATGCAATGTGAGTGAAGAGATGTTTTTACCTGTATGTGAAACGGTAAGTGTTCTTAACAGACACTATAAACGGTAAATGTTCTCAACAGACACGTAATGCCAATATATTGATGTTGCACATTCTAAAATTCCAAGTACTTAATATCAATAATGATATACGCCCCTCTGTTCATTTGCATAAGTGTTTTAAAATTAATCAATTGGTTCTATTATCTAATAATGTGGTCTTGTTCAGGTAATATGCCAATGTCTCTCAGACCTGGGTAATATTTTGGCATATTACCTGGACAAAACCACTTTAATATCATTATTATACTCAATAACTGAGTGTCTAATTGTCCAGGTAATATGCCAAAATATTACAGTACCAAATATCACTACAGAAACTTACACGAAGTATAATAATATATCTTATTATAGTGTCACACATCAAATATACATTAGACAAGACAATATATATATATACAGTTATAAAAGAATCTGATGCCTGGCCAATTTTGACCTACGAGACACTTTAATCATATAAAAATACATTATATATGTTGTGTACAAGTTGTAAGTTTGTACAAATTATAATTTGTATGAAAATTCTGTTCAAATTATAATTTGTATGAAATTAGAGAATACAAATTATAATTTCTACAAAATCAGCATAAAAATCACTTATAACTTGTACAAATTTTCTTATATTTGCAACTATTTAAAGTAAAGAAATTATTAAGATGAATACAAACTAATTTTTATTAGGAATTCTATAAATTAATCGGTATATATTGAAATTTAATAAAATATATCACAATTGTGCTTAAGGTAATAAAGTTTTGGTGAGTTCCACTTAAATATGGTTAATCTTAGTTATAGATTTTGGGGAAGTGCAAAGGTGGTTGCAAAACTTCAAAATGCAAGTGCAAAAAAAAAAAAATATCCTGTGTAATTCATGTTGTCATGGTTCTATGACATGCATGCTCAAACAAGTAAATTTGAAAACTGGAAGTTGATTGAACTAAAAGTACTTTTGACATGATTTTGTAAAATATTGTTAATGTGTTTTCTTCTTTATTAAAATCAGTTTGTATTCATATTAAGAATTCCTTCGTTTTGAACAGTTGCAAATAGGTAAATTTTTTTACAAGTTATAAGTGATTTTTAGGCTAATTTTGTACAAATTATAATTTGTATTCTCTAATTTCATACAAATTATAATTTGTACAAACCTAAAATACAAATTATAATTTGTACAGAATTTTCATACAAATTATAATTTGTACACGCTTACAACTTGTACACAACATATATATGTTAGACAATTGAAAAAGTTGCAGACTGTTTTGTGATCCTTATTGTTTGTTCCGTTAAATAAACCCATCTGAAAACTGGACTGGGTTGCACTAACCTCAATTAAATTAAATGTCAATTAATTTCATTTACATTTTAAGTAAATTTAAATGTCAATTAAGATTTAATTGACATTTATTAACCTCAATTAAATTAAGTATCAATTAATTTCATGTACATTTTAAGTAAATTTAAATGCTAATTAAAATTTAATTGACATTTATATTTAATTGAGGTTTGTGCAACCCAGTCCCTGATGATTAACCAACTGAGTAAATGACGGTTCTTTAAAATGTTATAATTGTAATACATTCAATCCGTTGTAATTTGAGAAATGGATATTCGTAAAAGATCAACCACTTCGCGATGACGTCCCTGCTATTTTTGTAGCGATGACTTATCTAGAACAACTAGTTTAAATTGCATCGTTTGAGTAGCTTTTCCGTCAACAGATATTATTATTACCATTTCGCCTAAGAGCGAAATAGCTTAGAAATAATTTTAATTTAGATGCTCACTTCTTTATAGGTACGCATTCCATCAGCTCCAAATCCCCACAGATATCTATTACGGAAGAGGAGGATACCAGCTCCCCATCAACGTGAGTGCATATAGTTTCTTTCTCACATAGGTGTGCAAAGGTCTACTAAGGTTTTTATTTTGCCCTACCAGTATCATTAGACTTTTCTGATTTTTAGCAAATCGCCAATTATTCAACCCGTATTAACAACCCAATATACCATGCTATCAGTCTGATTAAAATCATATCTCTCACTTTCTCCCCTTTACATATATATGTTGCTGCGAAGGAGATCTGAGGAAATCCCATTATAGGTCACATGCTAGTGACCTCATGTATCAGCCAATGAAAATGTTGATTGTGAGAATATGATAATGTTACTAAACTGCTCTACATGCTATGAGCAATTCGATTGGCTAAAAAAAGTTCATAGCCATATTTATCATATCATTATATATTCATGACATAAGGTCACTCACACGTGAACGGTAATGGGATTTCCTCACAGCTTCCGTAATGCGACATATCAGTAAAGAGGGCCGGTACTACTAGTTTGTAGAAATTATAATAAGGAAAACTAGCATTCATTGTTCTATATACCTGAGGAAAACTCAGAGAATATTATTAGATTATTGTTGCTATCAGTCGGACAAGTCTATAAATATATGTTTAAAAACACAAATCTATACATCTTGGCGTATGCGTTGATACCTTTTTTTAAAGATCAGCTTAAAGTGTTTTGTAAGCACCTTATAGAAATTGTTTGACTTACTACAGTAACTATTGTGATACCTTATTTCGAAAGACACATGTACGTACCTTTAGCATATAGCCATTATTTAGATAACAAGGATGAATCTGGTTAGCAAATAAAATAATTGAAAATAGCTGAAACCATCTACACCCCATTTCTAAACCTCCATTTTTGACCAGTTCAGACCATGCCCTGCAACTTTTGAAATTTTTTCCTGGAGGAGAATAGCTGAAATCAGTTAAATAACTGAAACAAATCACCCCTGAGATATACGTTGCAGTTACACATAAACTTCTAAAAAAAACAACAACACTTAAACAGTAGTAGGAATTAATTGTGGAATTTTTGGAAATATCAACCGGCAACACTACAGAAATCTATGTACCACCAGATGAACTACATACATTGTACTATTGTACAACCGGCAACACTACAGAAATCTATGTACCACCAGATGAACTACATACATTGTACTATTGTACAACCGGCAACACTACAGAAATCTATGTACCACCAGATGAACTACATACATTGTACTATTGTACAACCAGTAATACAACATAAATCTGTATACAACTAAGCATGTTGGTCTAGTACAAAGCAGACATCATCAGCATCTCATCCAAATGTAACTTGTTCTTGCCTTGATATAATTGATCAATTACTCCATAGACGTTAAACAATCGCTGACTCACTGACTCAAAACGAAACTAAATTTGGATTGTTTTGTAGCAATGGGCATATTTTATCCTGAAAGTCCGGAACCAGTCCAATTACCAGAGAGGCCCAAGACACAGTGTGATCAAGTCAGTATATCTACCCTGTGTGGGCAGGATTTTACAAGAAGGAAATACATTCCCCACCCAAGGGGAAACATTGAAATAGGAAGTAAGTGTAGACATTTAGCAAAGTTGAATAGCAACTTTTCTTTTTAAGACAATTCAATGTCAGAATAGTACATCTATATTTAATTTCATATATATTCTATGTACTATCGATGTTCTGAGGACAGTGGTCATCAGACAAAATTTATATTGATCAAAGATGACCTCAAACTGACCAATAATTTCCATTATTATATCTCATTAATATATTGCTTAATATGCGTTTCCTATTGGCTCTTTTGGATAATGTGACCTTCGTTTATTTTTGACAATATGACCTGTGATGGAGTCACTATTGATCATGTGATGGATATGAACTAGCAATATTGACTCCATCCAAAAACAAAATGGCTGCTTTCATCACTTGATTTTCAAAAAGCATGAACAATTTGTCATGTTAAAATAGCGATCATGGGTTCATGATCATTTCAGTTTGATCAAAATAGACTTTAAGGTGGTACCATACACTTCAGGTAAAATTTGATCTGCTCGTTTAATTTTTTTTCTTTGGCAGTATGTTTGAATATATCTACTGTAATAAATATCAAAATTTAAACAAATTCCAACCAATAGACTCAGAGCTATAAATTCACTAGCCACATAGCAGCTTTTCTTTCTGTGGTTTTGATCACAGAGATGCTTGAAATCTGCATACAAACATCATATGATCAAAACGTTCAACTGATTTTAAAGAGTTATCTCCCTGTAGTGTAAGGTACTCCCTTACAAATGGTATTTGATAGTTCTTCAATAAACTTGCAGCATTCAGAGAAAAGAGTTACAATAAAACAATTAATTACTCTTTGTGAGATCAATAGCAGGAAATGAGGACCCTTGACCTGTAACTCTCAGTGACCTGACAGGTCAGGTCACATCAGGTCTCGGGTCCACAAAGAGTTATTAATTATATAGTATCAGATCTATAGTTTGTTGATACTCACAGTATCACTCAGTAAGTTCAAAGGAAAAATGTGAAAATTACAAAGACATTTATCAATAATTTGGACATTTGGAATTGTTAGTGATGATACTGAAAATTATCTGTCAGTGTAACATTACCTAAAAAATTATAACAGCAGTTTTGAAGATCTTGACATACATTATCACCAATATCGTCACTATTCCTATCAGACTCCCTGCTATATATATTTATTATATTTAATAATTTAATTTTTGATATTATTGGTGACTTTACATTATATAATATGTCAAATCATAATTCCTTGTTTAATTTAAATACATTTGTATGTTCAATGCCATGATATACGTATAAGTTATTCAATACTTGGTCATAGTTATGATTAGTATATGAAAAAGAATACCTTGAGGCAAAGCCGAGATACATTCTTTTTCATATACTAATGACCAGGTATTATTGTATAATCAATTTAGCCCATACTTTCTTTGTCGAGTGTCATGATTACCAATTATTACTAATTTAGGCAGTCTAAGCAAGATTAGATTGAATGAGTATCAGCTCAAAAGCATTTCCTTCAATTACAACATATGTGGCATATGAAAAATATTCAATAACACAAGACAAAGAAAGTATGGGCTAAATACAAATGTACATTGTATATATACACACGTATACCATCGTTGATTTTTTTTGTGAGAATGGATTTCTCAGCGCAATCTCGCTTCTATGGCGAAGAGTGAGATGAGATGAGATGTCCATTTAGAGAAATACATGCAAATGATAGTTTGTTTATAAAGGATTTGGTGAGATGACAGCAGTGACAATATTATAAAGACACATTTAGAAATAGTGATATTATGTTAATATCACAATAGTTGCTTGATAATAGATATTATTATACATTACTATAGAAACCAAGCAAGAAATAATTAAGATATTTTAAAGTTTTATTCCATGGAACAAGAAATAACTCATATTCTTGCGGCAAACTGCACGTAGGTCAAATAACTGTGACGGAATCTGCACGTAGCACAAAATAACTGTTTGAAATTGGCACGCTTTTGCACGTCGAACCAATAACTAGTTATTTCCCTCAGCACTTCGAACCAATAACTAGTTATTTCCCTCAGCACTTCGAACCAATAACTAGTTATTTCCCTCAGCATGTCGATCCAATAACTAGTTATTTCCCTCATATTAGATCAGTATAATAATACAGTGATGTCCTTCATGAGAAATTAATATCCATAATTATTAAATCTCGAAAGGGTTATTTTCCCTCTGTCCTTCGAACCTCTGGAAAATAACCCTTTCTCAATTTAATAATTATGGATATTAACTTCTCATGAAGGCCATAATTGTATAGTACTAGGTGTAAAGATCAAAGAGAAAATCTACAAATCATCAATAATTTTGAAATATTGCTAAAGATGGTGTTAAACAAAAACAAAATAATTTAATATATCATTGTTTTTATTTCCCCAGCATTTGATGGTGGAGCGCCACAGATACAAACTCATATATTTGATGACAGGAATCTACCACAGTTGCGAGTCAAACCTATCATTTAGTTCATATCAGACATAGGAAAACTTATGCATTTTATAAATTATTTGGCTTTCCAATCTTTTAACATTGAGAATACCTGATGCAGTCTTCGCTCTAACGGCACATGCCCGAAGCCCGGGACAAGTAAAACTAGATTTGTACAAGTGAAAATTAGGAGTGAATTTGTTTGAGTAAATATAATTTTTTTCTAAAGTTGGCTTTTGGGCAAGTAGGTGAAAAAAAATTAAGTCAAAGACTGCCTGATGAAGGTTTTTTCCAGAAACGTGTCTTGTGGACTAAATTAGATATCTATGTTTTTATTATGGAAAGTTATGCTATAAATTATAATATTAATATGCGCAATACATTATTATAAAATGTGACACTGGATGAAGAGAGATTGTCTATTTTTTGCTATAAATATTCATAATGTTATGTATAAAATAAAATGGATATCATTCTGTGTTTTTTTTAAATAAAGGAGACGTTAATATTGAAATTAAATATGTCAAATATAATATTTCATGAAATTTTCCTTTTACATTGAAAAATTACCTACGATCAGGAATAGCCATAGGTCAACAAATATATGGTTTAGGGTTATGGTGTTTAATGCCAATTTCAACATTATTTCAGTTATATCGTGATAGTCAGTTTTATTGGCAGAGGAAAACCGGAGTACCAGAAGAAAACCATCGATCTGTCGCAAGTCACTGACAAATTTTTATCACATTATGCTGTATCAAGTAATTGACTCACCATTTAATAGCGGAATTCGAACTCACAACTTTTGTAAATCCAACTACCATACAACCATGACCACAATGGCCCCAAATATGACTCTATAAACAATGATTCATATTGGAACATACATGTACCAAAATTATGCTCAGTCACGTGAATTCAAACTGATTATAGAAGTTTCTTGTCCCAAAATATTATGTTTTTCAACTTTTGATAGTGAACAGGTATGTTGGGTTTCATTTTAATGCCTATCATAGTTTATATTGAGAAAATTGTATTTTTAGAAAAAAATGCAAGTAAAAAAAGGGAAATAACTCAAATAAAATTCTGGATAGAGTTGTCCTCTCTTGTCAACAGAACGGGGTCAACACTTTCTATAAGTGTATTGAGTTTCAAATTAAAAGCTTTGATAGTTATAGAGAAATTTTAATTATACTAAAACAATATCCCAAATTTCTATGTACTATGTCGAAACAAGGGCAGATAACTCTGGATATACAAATCACAGGGTCACCTGCCTTATTGTAATGGGTTCCCCATTTGATAGTGAACAGGTATGTTGAGTTTCATTTCAATGCCTATCATAATTATTGAGAAATTGTATTTTTTGAAGAAATTCTAAGTCAAAAAGGGGGAATAACTCAAATAAAATGTTGGATGGAGCTGTTCCTCTTTTGATAGTGAACAAGTATTCCAAGTTTCAAATGAATACCTGTGATAGTTGTTGAGAAATGGCTCTGACAAAAAACTTAACCTAAAACTAAACTGACCCAGACGCTGATGCCGGAGTGACGACAATAGCTCGAAAAGTTGAGCTAAAAATGGATTATATAGTTTCAAATTGAGTTACCATCAAGAAAGGTCTTCATTCTCTGGCTTTCAGCAGGAGGCACGTCTGTTAGTTGTCTCTCCATCTCTGCCCATACCTATCAAAGTAAATAGATCAAAGAGATAATAACTTTACATCAAAAAGGAATACAGGGTTAGGGTTATTGTGTTTAAAGGTAAGTTTTAGTGGTGGAGGAAACCCGAGTATCAGGAGAAAATAATGAGGTCAAAAAGTAGAACAAAGATTCAATAGGGGAATACAGGGTTAGTGTTATGGTGTTTAAAGGTAAGTTTTAGTGGTGGAGGAAACCCGAGTATCAGGAGAAAATAATGAGGTCAAAAAGTAGAACAAAGATTCAATAGGGGAATACAGGGTTAGTGTTATTGTGTTTAAAGGTAAGTTTTAGTGGTGGATGAAACTGGAGTTGAGTATCCGGAGAAAATAATGAGAGTATAACAAAGATTCAATAGGGTGATTAGCATACTATACATTCTATTGTTGAAATGTTTTGCTTTCAGAAACCCATTCTTGCAAAACAAATCAGCATATATGTAGTAAACAAAGATCTAGAAAAAGCACATAGGTAAAACCTGTTTAAACCGAAGTCTGAATAAACAATAATCCTGTATAAACCAAACTTTAAATAAAGTCCCAATGTAGGAAATCTTTGTTAATGCAATCTGTATAAACAGAACACCTGTCTACTCCTAAAACCAGGCCTCGACATTAACGTTTGTCCGATACCAGTGTAAACTGACGTCGGACAAGTAGATCTTGTATTACGGTTGTCCGATGGGACAAGTGAAAAAATCAGAGATTCCCAAAGGTGCCGGTATGGAAGCAGGTCAAATCGGCCCCAAACCAAATCGGCCCAAAGTCAAATCGGCCCCAAGTCAAATCGGCCCTAAATCAAATCGGCCCCAAGTCAAATCGACCCCAAGTCAAATCGGCCCCATTTTTGTTGTTTACATGCAAAGTTAAATAGTTTGAACACTATTCAGCAAAATATTTAAATATATCCAATATGTTTTAATTATTGAAGAATTAAAACTGTCTAGTAAGTACAGTTGTGTTTTTGTACCAGTAAATGTTTACCATTGATACGAAAATAATCTAAATATAAACGGTGGTTAGTAAAAGTGGTAACCCGGGCCCGGGTCCGGTTCCAAATTCGTATTTTCTTTATTACATCTTTATTAAGGCATTAATTTTAATAAAATTTGAACATAATGCATAAAATTATGTATTTTATCACATTTTTTAAACAAATATAAACAAAAATAGTTTATATACGAAATATCGGCAATACAAGTTTTCGAAGTTAGTAAAAGTTGTAACCCGGGCCAAGGCAAAATTTTCAATTAATCGATGATTACACCTTTATCTCTCGCTAAAACTTCACAATATTCAGAATGAACATTTTTCAGTATTAAAGAAATGTAAATAATATTTTAAATTCAATGGTAATGTTCTCTTTTGTCATTATGGGAGCATTTTAGATTCTAATAAAAGTTGTAACCCGGGCCGGAAGTGATGCATTGTTTTGAGGGTACTTGAAAATTGACCTGAAAAGATATGATCGTCTATATCTTTTTTACTACTCAATATAATCAATTCAAATTTTGGTCAGCTTGAGATATCAGTATATACTTTACAAAAAAATATTGTGTATTAGTATCAATATTTACCTGTACACCCACGTGACCAGTCTTTGTTTACAAATCTTAATATATTAATATTGCATCGTGGAGAAAAAAAGAAAACTTTTTTTTTAAATTGATCAAATATATTTGTTGTTGTTGTATTGAAGTATGTTTTTACAAAATTTCAAGAATTTTAAAGAAGTAATAAAGGTGCAATCATTGATTAACTGAAAATTTCGTCTTGGCCCGGGTTACAAATTTTACTAACTTGGAAAACTTATATTGCCGATATTTCGTATAAAAACAATTTTTTTTATATTTGTTTAAAAAATGTGATAAAATACATAATTTTATGCATTATGTTCAAATTTTATTAAAATTAATGCCTTAACAAAGATGTAATAAAGAAAATACGAATTTGGGCCCGGGTTTTTGGAACCGGACCCCTGCCCGGGTTACCACTTTTACTAACTGCCACATCAACGTCTGACTATATCTAGCCATGCTTAAAATAATCAATAATCTTGCCGATAAAAGTTCAGTGTCTGCATATATATGATGCACATTTCCTCCATTTATTAAAAGGCCAATTTATAGACAATAGAATAAATCATCAAAGAATGTTCCTAATCAACATAAAGATCATTATATAATTGCCGCCAATCATGTTTTATGTAAATTGCTAATCACTTAATTATGCCATAAATAAATTTCTTTGATCCTTACAAAAGAATCCACCCACCAATAAGATTTAAATTTTACATCTTTTAACTAAAAATATTAATTTATATTAATATATAATTTTCATCTATCTATTCTTTTTTTATTTTTATTTTTTTGGGCCGATATGACTTTCATTTTGAGGCCGATTTGAATTGGGGCCGATTTGACTGGAGCAGATTTGACTTGGGGCCGATTTGACTGGAAATCTATTTCCACTGGTATAAAATACTGGGTTTGTTGTATAAAAGAGCCCTGTTTGATCTCCAATCTGCCCATAATTTATTTTGATTAAAACTAAAGTGAAATGCCAGATCAAAACTCTTTTATTGTATCATTTATCGTTCCTCCATATGAAGTTCAAGGACATTGAAAAAATTAAAGTCGCAATCTCAGAAATGCTTTAATGAACGGAAATATCAATATTTGAAATATAAGAACAAGAATCACTCCGGAACGGACACGTAAAACTTATCGGATATCAATTAACGCCAAATTTAAACTTGTCTTTTGTGCAAAATACGATAGACTAGACTTGATTTAGGCTTTTGGGAAATATTGAAACCTTTGAAATGGACAAACATTACAAGCTTTTTCCTGATCTGGTTGAAAAGATCCGCTAAAATTTTTATTTCTCTGTGAATT
Source organism: Bathymodiolus septemdierum (assembly GCA_963383655.1). Taxonomy (NCBI): domain Eukaryota; kingdom Metazoa; phylum Mollusca; class Bivalvia; order Mytilida; family Modiolidae; genus Bathymodiolus; species Bathymodiolus septemdierum. The sequence continues at coordinate 55,443,594 of OY726517.1, read as the reverse complement.
TAAATAAAATACTTTGCTTTATTTATATCACAGGTACTTGTTTCTGGTCAAAAACAATATACCTAGATACTGGTATAGAATAGAATATAATATGTTTATTTGTCAATTAAAGATGCCCATGATAGGTAGTATAATTACATGAAAATCACAATATTTACATTAATTGGTATGATTAGATTGATTGGATTTAACATATATATATAGTATCTAGGTATATTTTTTTTTTACCAGAAACAAGGATTTATATAACACAAATATGAGTTATTACAATTTGTGTGGTATTGGATCACAACATAGTAATATTTCAAAAGGCAAAAGGGGGGGCACATATAAAAATCACTGGTATGCAAGACTCCAATCAAGGTAGACAGAAATAAAAATGTGACATTGAATATACGTCCTTAAGATAGTTATGAATAAAAAAAACCCCAGAACAAATCAGTTCAGGCAGCTTTAACTATTTACTAAATTTGGGCAGGGTAACGTCAGAGGGGTCGTGAAACAATGTTTCGATTAATCGCAATTGACTTCTCCCAGAAGTCTCCCCACTTCTCTCTGTTGTCTCCCACTTCTCCCTGTGAGCTCTCTGAAAGAGAAGTCACTTCTCCCTCTAATTTGAAAGTAGTGGGAGCCCTGGATAATTATTCTCTAGTTTTTGTAATTTTTATTAATTTTTTCGTACAACTAAAAGATTAAGTACTTTTTTTAGTTAGTTGTCCGAAGGGACAAGTTGAAAAATATGTTAATGTAGAGGCCTGAAAACCTGTCTACTCCTAACACAAAAGTTGTCACCACGGAGGTTCAGCTTAGACAGGTTTCACTGTACCAGGAAAATTGAACAGTGACAGAAAACCTCTAACAAGCAATAAAAATAGATTATGTTTGTTACGATTTTTGCATAAAAACGATATTCTGTTCGTCTTTACCTCCAGTTGTTTGTAGGAGGGCACATGTTTTGTTTACGTTATTTGTGTTTGCTTGCGTATAGTGGTGACCAACACATATTGTGTTGTTGTTTGGTTTTGTCTTTCTTCATATTGTGTACCCTATGTTTCTCTGCATTGTGCTTTTTTCATTGTCCCTTCGTTTTGGATTTACAATTACCTATGCAATCAGTTCCTCTCACCAGTGATGTTGTGAGTTCGAATTTCAATCAGGGCAAGGTGTACAACATTATGTGATAAAGTTTGTCAGTGACTTGCAACAGGTCGGTGGTTTTTTCCGGGTCCTCCGGTTTCCTCCACCAATAAAACTGATCGCCACGATATAACTGAAATATTGTTGAAAGTGGCGTTAAACTCCATCAAACAAACCCTTCGGTATCCTCTAACCTTTATTAAAGAACATAAAAATAAAAAGATATAACGAGATACTTACAATATCATACTGTCTTCTAAATTCTAGCACCTCTTTGTCATTATTAAATGTGTCACCCATCAGCGTCAATAACACTACTTTAAGTGCATATGCACTCATGTACTGACTCAATGCTATATGCTCTTCCTTTACAAGGGATGTCCATTTCTTGACCATGTTGTCAGCAATCTAAAAATAGAAAATCAGTATTTTAATTTTACAGGAAGGGTCTTCATCTAGTGGCTGTGTATGCTGTATATGTTAGGTGGTTGGTATTTATCATCACTTTCAACAATATTTCAGCTATATAATGACTAAGGAAAACATGTATGGATATACACAACTGACCAGTGAAACTGCTAGTTATGGGTAGGTGTCTGAACACTTGAGATGTATATTAATCGCTACGTAAATCCACATTAGTGTTTTAGGCTTGTGGTTGAAAGACAATGAACGTAACTGTTTGCCCACCTATCCCCCCTCTATATACTGTATACTCAGTTTTGTATAATGTACTCAAATAATAAGAAAAGGTACATTAAATCATTGACAGAACCAGGAGTGAGTGAGTGAGAGATTAAGTCATTAACAATGTTTTTTAAAACGAGATGACTGAGAAATGTCCTAGAGTTTTAAAAAACATCTTTAATTATTTTATCGCTATTTTGTATTCATAATTAAATAATCTTTGTTGAGATACTGACATTTTTTTAAACACAATTAATATTTTATATCGTTAATCACTTAATTATCAAGAATTTGGTAATGTGACATCATTATAACATCATATTAGAAAACAAGATAATACTACGTGCGTCCTTGACAACGCTTAACGATTAGCGATAATTGGAATCATCTCATGCGCTTACGTGATATGAAATATATCGGTTTTAAACATCAAAGGGAAAATAAACAAAATAGCGATAATGTTGTTTAAAGTCAAATTCAGAAATTTTTCAGCTATATCATGGTGAGAACAAGTTAATTTTCAATGAAAATGATGATGAGGTCCGCTTTGTACTACACCAACATGCTTAGCTGGATTTTCATAGTGCTAGCTCACTGATACAACAGTCCGCGAATAGTCACATGTAGCAATCAAACTGATCGCCACGATATAACTGAAATATTGTTGAAAGTGGTGTTAAAAACCATAACCCTAACCCCCTATTTTATTAAAAAACATTATTGTTTGTAAACATTTAAATAACTAAAACAATGCATGTTACGATTCATTGATTACACTTTGGATGCTACACCATATTATCACAAGTAACAGAGAAAATTATTTTACATAGAGTTATCGTTCTTGAATGTATTTCAAAATTACAATGAATCATTATTATACAAAATGGGAATCGGAAAAAGAAGATGAAAAATAAAATAAAATAACAAGTGAAACTTTAATTTTAATAATCACAGTTGTTTAGAGTGGTATTGGGTAAGTCTATGGGCCCTGTGATAAATACTTACACTTTGAAAAGTTTCGTAGTATGATTTGAGAGCATCGTGTGAAAAAACGGCATCATAGGTATTTCGCCGTGTTCGACCGTCTAACTTATTTGCATATTGTATACATTTCGCACCAATCAAAGGCTCAAAGAGTTTGAATAACTCAGCTGAAAAATAAAATAAAATTGGACTAATCAAAGAACCAAAGAGTTTGAATAACTCAGCTGGACCAAAAATATGGACCAATCAAAAACTCAACAAGTTTGAATAGCTTAACTGAAACAGAAAATAAAAATTGGACCAATCAAAGAGTCAAAGAGCTTAAATAACTCAGCTGAAACAAAAAACGAAATTTAACTAATCAAAGAATCCTTCCGTATAACTCAGCTGACACATTGTGAGAAGAAATTACATTTGATGAGATGATGATGATGATGATTGCTTTGTACTAACCTAATGCACTTAGTTGGATTTTTATAGTGCTTGCTGAACTAAAAGAACAGTGCATAGATAGACATATCGCTACACCCTGACATACATAACACCTGTGAAGTCTGGTGTTTCTCAAAATAGGTTAACAGGACCCTCATGACACTTAAATAACCTTTTAAATACATTTATGTATTTCTTAAGATGTAATCAAACACGTTCTGGTGTTTATTTGGATAAATTCTTATCATGAATTTCTCACATGTGTGTGTTGACATACATTAAAAACATTTGTAAGACTTGGAACTGGTATTTATTTATCGGTTTTTAGTGTTGTTCGTGTTACTTGATCTTAAATCTTTAGTTTTATGTGTATATTTTGTAGATCATTGTTTGTCCTTTTGTCCTTTTTCTTTCGGCCATTGTGTTGTCTGTTCTTCTTCTTTTGGCCATTGTGTTGTCTGTTCTTCTTCGATATATGGATTCTGATGACCCCTTTTGCATCTTCAAACTCTTCTTATCACATGCCTGTCGACATATATTACAGATAAGAGGTCTGTCATATTCATTATGATGTTCCTTTCACTCTGAAGAAACAAATTTAACAACAAACCGTTCCCCAAGCCAGAATGATGTGATTGATCCATAATGACTTTTCTTGTTCGTGAATTTCTGGTGTGTTTTTTCTCCAGAAAAGGTATTACAAAGACCCTCACATCATGCACATGTGTGTGCTGACATATATTACACTTACGAGGCCTGTCAAATATATTCTCTGGGGCCGTCGTGGCCGTGATCATATGGTAGTTAGATTTACAACTACCTATGCAATCAGTGCTATCTATCCCCACTGATGTTGTTAGTTTGAATCTTGATCAAGGTGAGGTGTACAACAGTGAACACTATGTGATAAGGTATGTCAGTGACTTGCGACAGGTCAGTGGTTTTCTCCAGGTCTTCTGGTTTCCTCCACCAATAAAACTGACCGCCATGATATAACTAAAAATAGAAATATTGTTGAAAATGGCGTTAAACACAAACAATCAAATTCATTCTGATGTTCCTTTCACTCTGAAGATGTAAATTTAACAACAAATCGTTGTCCAAGCCAGAATGACGTGATAGATCCATAATGACTTTTCTTGTTCATGAATTTCTGGGTTTTTCCCACCACAAAAGTTATTCTAAAGGCCCTCACATCATGCACATGTGTGTGCTAACATAATTATATTATACTTACGAGGTCTGTCAAATACATTCTGATGTTCTTTAAATAACTCAGAAGATGAAATACTAGCAACAAACCGTTGTCCGAACCAGAATGATGCGATTGGTCCATATTGTTCGTGAATATCTAACAGAAATTCATGAAGACTTCCTGCTCTATTTATATCTGCTAAGTTTCCATCCCTGTAGATAATAATAGAAAATTTAATCTAAAAATAATCTATGCCGATATTTCTTGAATTGAACAGATAAAGAATCTGATATAAAAAAACAAAAAACTCAGAAGAGTCCTATTCATTGACATTTCCAGACTTCTGACTTTATTAACTCCAAAACATATAATCCAATTATTCTAAATCTATATGATAACAGGATTCAGGTAATAATGTTTAATGCCACTTTCAACAATATTTCAGTTATATCGTGGCAGCCAGTTTTATTGGTGGAGGAAACCGGGTGTACCAGGAGAAAACGACCGTCCTGTCACAAGTCACTGACAAACTTTATCACATAAAGTTGGATCGAGTACACCTCACCATGAACAGGGTTCGAACTCACAACTTTAGTGATGATAAACACTGATTGCACAGGTAGTTGTAAATCCAACTATCATACAATTACGACGTCGCCAAAATTCCTTTGAATTTCCCATACAAACTAAAATTGTTCTACATTACATTTTGCTTTGGAATAGTGGGGTTGCAGCCTCATGCCGTCATGGAATGGGTACCGTATTTGAGATCCATAAGACGTGATATTTTAATCTAGATGGATGGAATGAGTCTTTTGCAATGCATTACAATGTATTTATTGTTTTGTTTTCGTAATATACAGAAATTCATAGTTTTCCATTCAGCCACTTCAATAATATATACAGTCAAACCTGTATTAAGAGGTCATGACCTTTGGGATAAAGCAAAAGTGGTCTTTTACGACAGGTGACCTATCAAAAGAGGTTCAATTCATATGAAATCTTCTATGACAGGACAAGGCTAAGATGATCTTTTAATACAGGTGACTGCTTAATAGACTGTATTTATACCTACTCTTTGGTTGTAGGATCTGGTCCTGGAATAGAACTAGGCTTACTGGATCCCTACAAGATACAAATATCATAATTTATCATGACTTGGTAAACCATTACTGAATATCTGTGTCACAGATGACCGCAGTGCTCACCAAACCAGACGAAAAGGGAAAATTGTTCGCCCTATATCAGCTGAAATCGCCCTCCCTTGACCCCAAATCGAAATTAAAGTAGCCTTGTTTCTTTTTGCAAGTCACTCCTTTCTTGCAAATAATCTGCATTTTATGGTAAAGCTGATTGTCAAAGCAATTGTAATCAATGTTAAAATACATAAGAATGAGAGAAAAAGTCTGAAACATGTCTCTATGAAGCTGTTGCAAGTCTTCCCTGTCATGCCTTCACTTCTCTGAGGGAGAAGTCAGGTCTCTCTGTTTTTCGCAAGTGACAAGTGTGGTGAGTTAGGGAATTATGCTACACTTGACACAATCCCGTCCTCTTCTTTCCTCATTCATGGGTTACAACAGAACATATTTTATTACTGGATTTTCAACATGAGTAACATGATGTATGCCTTAATGGAGCAGGAACTGCTTACCCTTCGTGAACACTTCAAGATCACCTCGTTTTCAGCAGGTTTTGTGTTGCTCAATCTTTAGTTATGTGTGTAGTGATTTCTTTTTATAGACCAATGCTTGTCTTTATAATCTTTTCCTTTTGTTTTGTCTGTCCTCTTTTGATCTTCTAATCATCTCTTTCGGAGATGTATCTTAAACTTTTCTTAATATTGACTGAAATGGATTACCCAACTTCGGCAATTTTATAATGAACAGCAATAAACATTTTCAGTCTTCACGCTACCCCACTTGCCCGAAATCCAGGACAAGCAAAACTAGATTTGAACAAGTGAAAATTATGAAAGAATTTGTTTGAATAAATATAATTTTTTTTCTAAATTCGGCTTTCGGCAAGTAAATTAAGGCAAAGACTGCATTTTGCACATTCACGATTTGATTCTTAAATTATATGTTTTTGAACCTTTTTTATATGCGTTACATGTATTTCCTTTACGAATGGTAAAATGGTACCCAGTCTAGCAAGAACAATGGAAAGGACAGAATATAATTTACTCATATTTTGTAGATATTTTAATAAACTATCAAACGATAAATTCATAGCAAATAGAAATTTACAAGTACAAATGCAGTTATAATAAAATTTTGAAAAGACTATGGGAAAAAATATATGTTGCTTTCATCAAACGTTGCATGAAAGGGGACCCTTTTGTCTGCCTTAAAGAGAATTAACTCTTGTAAAATGTATAATTTTAGAATCAAAGTTAGAAATGTGCAAATGGTCTATTTCTTGTTGAAATCTAAACTTTTCCTCATTGACACATCCAAGCTAAACTGGACTAAAAGTCTATGCGAGTTATTCTCATCACTTTGCATCCATCGCCATCAACATCATCTTTTAACATTTCAGTAAATTTCTCTCCAACCACTGGCTCAATTTGAGCCACAAGGATAGAAATGCTACTTGGATGATCCTCACCATTTTCTATGATTTCCATTTTATTCTGTAATTCAGCATGGCTACAAGGTCCATTATGTTTTCTGAAATTTATAACTTTTCTTTTTCTCCAGATGGAACTGTGACTTGTCAGGAATATACCTTATATGACCGTATGAAAAGTTTCTTTTCGAAAGCAAACTTAATAGCTGTCAATCAGAAATCCATGATGACCTTCACCACAGGGTCAAATTTTAACATTGGACCATATGGAAATTTGAATAAATATTTTTTTCTTGGAAATTACAAACTTGATTGAACCCAAATTGTAAATTAGATGACCTTATGACCTTAGTTGATAATAGCGATCCCGTTTAGTTGGTTTACTTGCTTCCAAATTAACAAAATTATTAATTTGGCTCTCCATCCTTTCGACTTTGAGTGTACCTGATGAAGGTCATTCCACACTATATTTGATATCTACATTTTTATTCAGTGGATGTTTCCTTACATTTCAACTTCTATATGTACATTGACAGACAGGAAAGGGTAAATAATATCAATTTTTTATATGAGGAATGGTGGTTTTGTTTATGGTGTTTACATGCCACTTTCAACAATATTTCAGTTAAATCATGGTGGTTACATAATTCAATAAGTTTAATTACCAGTAGACTACAAGGAAAAATATCAAATTATGTGTTCGTTTTTCCAGCACAATTGTCAACGTGTTTGAAGGACTTTTCATAAAAAATGGTGCAGATTCTGATGCAATGCAATGCATACAAATGTTTTTGTTTGATTGGCTAAAAAAAAATTTCAGGAACTACAGATTATTTGCAAATAATAACTCCCTTTAACTTGACGATTACAAATTATGAAAGATACAATGCTTAATCTTGTAATGATGTCCATGGCCTACTTTTCATCAAAACAAGGGACATGAATGATGAAAGAGAAATTATTGTTGTATTTATTTAGGTCATGCAAGTTGCAAAGAAATCAATGCATAAATAAAACTTAGGTTTGATAACCATTTCTCTTCATATTTAGTTAAACTTTTTAATAATAGAGAAGCAGACATGAGAAAGATGTATATCAAATCTACAAGTGCAGATGCTGGCATGCATAGAGCCATTACTGGCATTATAATAGAGATGTAGTTCATAATCTCCCATTTAGAGGAAGTGTCTAAACATCTACAAGAAATCACCCTCTTTGTGTATGGTTCCAAATGTAACAACTATGAACATGCTAAAGAGGTGAAAACATAAAACCATAAACAATGACGTTCAACTTTCTGCAAACCACAAAGTGAAAGTAACCGACACTGAACAGATGTTTGTGATAGCAATGACTGGGACATTTGAAACAATGGCATACGGTTTAAGACGTACTGGGTACAAATATATAACTGCTGCCACCAGTGAACCAACAAACGTTACAGCGAAAATTGCATAATCCAACATGTTACTTCTTCACAAACTTCAGATTGTGCGATGTGGAAAATATAAAATCTGTGTCACGTGCACGTTTTATCATTGGAAAAAAGGGGGGATATATGTCCTTGACATATAAACATTTTGAATTGTCCCTTTCATTTGGTATCTTCAAACTCTTCATAATCATTATTAGACATTCGAATTTCAAATAAATTTCTAATCTTGATCTTAATTATTACATAGGGTCATATCTAAATCATAATTGTTGTTTGGAATCTTTTTCTTTGAATTCCGAAAAGGTTATTCCGTCAACGGTTTTAAATTTATTATCAAAATTTTCAAACGTTTTATAAACACAGATCCAGTTTCACTTTCGCGGGAACCTGCAAATAAGACCTTGCTTATTTAAAGATATATTGAATATTCATGACCAAGTTCTGCAGGGGACTGGGAATTTAAGTATGTTCTATCCCAAAGCCACATGCTTCAAAAATTAAAAGGGTTTGACTGAACGAATGATTTCAGATTTTCTCAACCATAAATAAATAAATAAGCTTTATTTAGAGTCGACATGGTTAAAACAACATACAACATAAGCTCTGTTGAGCTTTTAACCGACATACACAGACACAGAATAAATAACAAATAACAAGCATGCAACATACAGCTAAAATACAAGACTAAGTAAGCACTACATGTAAAATAATAACAGTTACAAGATAAGCAAAAAAGCAGATTAAAAGCTGATGTTATAAGCTAAGCATACCAAGAGCTAATGTAGCAAACTATGAACAACTAAAAGCTGATATTATGAGCAGAGCATAACAATTTTATGGCACTACATGCATGATTTTTTTTTATTGCAGAAAACTTAATCCCTTTTGGGATTTGAAGCCAGAGTTGTTTTCTGATATTGCCTGCCTCCGAATCCCTTAACCATGTATAGTTCTATTTGGGAATTTTTTTTCAGGTACCCCCACCTCGAACCGACGTGAATTACGCCTGCACCTCAATGTCGTGCCAACCGCCACTGGAGTATTCAAAAGTAGACATATTTTACTCCATAAATATGTAAATAGAATCATGATCACCTACCTATGATGCCAGATACATCTCGTCATTCCCAGCCGCTGCTTCAGATCCATTGAATGTCGTCATTTTGACTTGTTTTGAAAGTATGTCATGTGATTGCTTTTTCCACGAATTATATGGTATAGTCTATTCCGTACTTCTTGTTCCATCGGTATTCAACTGTCGATGTTATGTTCTACAGCCGAGTTGGTTTAATACAATATCTATATCTGTCATTTGTCAACTTGACTAACTAGTTATTTAAATATTAACAGAAGAAGTTCCTCGTGTAAAAAGAAAAGAATGCTTCAATACCGATAAATCAGATGTATACAATAGACTATACCACGTAATGGAAAAAGCGATCACGTGACATACTTTCAAAACAAGTCAAAATGGCGATGGATCTGAAGCGGCGGCTGGGAATGATGAGCTGTATCTGGCATCATAGGTAGGTGATCATGATTCTATTTACATATTTATGGAGTAAAATATGTCTACTTTTGAATACTCCAGCGGCGGTTGGCATGACATTGAGGTGCAGGCGTAATTCATGTCGGTTCGAGCCGGAGGTACCTGAAAAAAATTTCCCGAATAGAACTATGCATGGTTGATAAGGGATTCGGAGGCAGGCAATATCAAAAAACAATTCTGGCTTCGAATCCCAAAAGGGATTACAGAAAACTGCATGGAAACGAGACACTTTTGTGATGACTGATGCTACTGATGACAGCCAGCTTCCATTATCGATCAGCCATGATTATTCTGTCTGCAGAGAATATTGAACATAAGAAATTCAAATAAAGCTGGCAGTTATCAGTAGTGGTGTACCGATCATCGGAAACATCGACTAATCAGTCGGACGTCATCATACGATCCGATGATCGATTCTTAAACCTTGTGGTCGATTCTGATTCTATAGTGTCTAAAATATATATGCTTAACTTTGTTCTTTGGTTGGTTTTTTTTCTGTCTCCATACTGACAAAAATATTGCAGTTTTATCCCAGCTGGTTTTTTTTTGCCCTCATACTGACAAACATCTGGCAATTTTGTCCAAACGTGCTTTTGACACTCAGTCAATACACATATTTGGACTAGTCTATTATTTATCTACTTCACGGAATAGTCCATTTTTTATCAGGTGTTACACATATGGAAAACGATCTTTTGTTTTGTTCTAAGTTAATGTTTACAAATGAAAATATTGTAGTTTGTAAATATATTATTTGATTTTATTCAAATCTTTACTTTTGTCAAACACATATTTGGACTAGTCTATTATTTATCTATCTATATCAGGTGTTACACATGGAAAACGATCTTTTATTTTGTTCTATTTTAAAGTAAATGTTTACTATTGGAAAAATTATAGTTTATAAATTTATGATACAATTTTATTCATATCTTTACTCTTGAAATAATGGCTATTTGATTAATTATAGTCAGTAAATACATTTAGCAGGCAATTGTCACCGATGATCGATCATCGGTCGATGTTGATAAAACGATCATCGATCTTGAAAATGTTATCGATTCCCATCACTAGTTATCAGCTGCATGACGAAAGTGGCTTGTGTCATACAAAGTATTGTATGCAATCCAATAAATCTTGTGGCAAGAGAAATTTTTCAATAGTCCTGCATTGTTAAGTATCGCAATGTTAAAGTGAAAACCGTTTACAAAAGTATGAACCTATTTGTTTACAGTTGGCTGATTGTTGCATAGGAAGTCTTCTCTTTTCAGTTCACGTTCATTGGCATCCTTTATCTGGTTTTTATCTGGTGTAGAGGTCATAAATTTGGGCTAGTTAGCCCCTGCGACCCTTCTTGATTTGTCACTTCCGGTTTGTATATATCTGGCTTGAATTTGATTTTGAGGTCTTTCCAATGCGAATTTAGCTGGTTTTTGAACCCATTTACTGTATTTGACTCTATTACTTTCGCGGGCAAACTATTCCAAGTGTCTACTACTCTTTGCGAGAAACTGTATTTTCTAATATTAGTTCTACATTGCTTCTTGTAGATTTTATGCTTGTGGCCTCTGGTGGTGTTCTCATTTTTCGGAAAGATTTTATTGCTATTTACCTTATCTATATTGTTAATAATTCTAAGCGTTTCTACCATGTCAAATCTTAATCTCCTGTATTGTAAAGATGGTAATCCTAGATATCTTGATTGGTCGCTATAACTGAGATGTTGAATATTTTGACCAGTTTTGTGGCTCGTCTTTGAACATTTTCAATTTGGATGGCTTCCTTTTTATACATAACTGACCATATATTGCTTCCGTATTCTATGTGTGGACGGACTATACTTTTATAAAGTGTGGTAAACATGTTCTTGTCCATGTATGTAAAGCTTCTTTTTATCATTCCTAGTCTTTGGTTGGCCTTTTTTGTTTGATTATTGATGTGAATTTGAAATTTTAATTTTTCATCTATAGTGATACCAAGATCTTTCTCTTCTGTGGATTGGGTGATGATATCTCCTCCCACTTGATATTTAGCATTATTGGGTGGACCGAAATGTACATGTTTGCATTTGGATTTGTTGAAAGTTAATAGCCAATCTTTTGACCACTGCATTAATCTATCTATATCTCCTTGTAGTTTTATTTCATCATTTGTATTATTTACTGCAGCATACAACTTTGTATCGTCTGCAAAGAGCTTAGCTACATTTTGTACTACATCGGGCAAATCGTTAATGTATATTGTGAATAGTATGGGTCCAAGAACGCTCCCTTGGGGTGTTCCGCTAGTAACATCAGTCCATTTCGAGTTGGATCCATTAAGCACCACTTTTTGTTTACGTTCCGATAAGAAGTTTTTGATCCACTCAAGGATATTTCCAGATATTCCATAACCCTTCAATTTTGTAAATAGCCGATGGTGGGGCACAGTGTCAAATGCCTTTTGGAAATCTAAATATATAGCATCTACAGAGTTGTGGTTATCGAGATGTTCTGTCCAATCCTCCATAACTTCTATAAGCTGAGTTATACATGATCTCCCTTTCCTAAACCCATGTTGATCATTGGTGAATAACTGGTTTGATTCCATATATGGTTCATAAGACTGTCCTTAACAAATTGCTCCATTGATTTACATATAATGGATGTCAAACTTATTGGGCGATAATTGGTCACCTGCTGTTTTGGTCCTTTCTTATGTAAAGGGGTTTCATTTGCTAGTTTCCAAGTATTTGGTATTTTCCTAGTTTCTATTGATTTTTGGAATATCTTAGTCAGTGGTTCGGCTATGTTTTTGGCAGTCTCTTTCAGAAATTTTGGATGCTTTTGATCAGGTCCTGATGACTTTGTTTCTTTCAACTTTTCTAGGTGTTCTCGTACTTTTTGGATATCAAATTCTATTGTTTCAAGTTTTTGATCAGTTCTTGGTGGAATTATTGGAATGCCTTGAGTAGTGTCTTCAATTGTAAATACACTGGAAAAATTTGTTGTGCAGTTCTGCTTTTATTTTGTTATCCGTTTTCATCCATTATGCATGGGATATTTTCTTTGGATTTTGTTTTTGATTGTATAAATTTCCAGAATATCTTGTTATCTTCTTTCATATTTGTTGCGATTGAATGTTCATATTCATATTTTGCCTGTCTTACATGGTACATTTAGTTTGCGGATCGTTTTGCTTCATCATAATTGTTCTTATTCAATGGACTTGAACAGCATTTAAATTTTTTCCATAGTTTGCATTTCTTAATTAATGAGTTCAGTGTTACCTCGTTCATCCATGGAGTATTGAATTTTTTTGTCATAGATTTGCTCACCGGTATATTATCTTTATATGTACTTGAATGATATTTTATCGGCAAATCTGTTCCAAAGTTCATCAATATCTCCTTGGGCCAGTTCTAAGTCCCAGTCGATGTTTGCTAATAACCTATTTATCTCGTCATAGTTTCCTTTGAAGAAGCGTAGTGATTGTTGGTTACTTCTATTGTTCTCATTTCTCCCAAGTTTAAAATTGAATTCCAAGATTTCATGGTCACTGTTACCTAATGGAGCATTGTGTACGACATTGTCAATCATTTCTTCTTCATTGTTGAGGATTAAGTCTAACAAGCTTGGTTGATTATCTCCCCTGTATCTTGTTGCCTGTTTTATGTGTTGATATAAATATGTATCTCTAAGGGATTCTAAGAATTTTGATGCAAGGTGTTCTGGGCCTACATTTGTGTTGTTGTTCTCCCAGTCTATTTCTTTAAAATTGAAATTAATGGCTTTAATGTCTGTGTCGTCTGTAAACATTTGCATTTTAATCTTCTTCTCTGAAACCACTGGGCCAATTGGAACCAAACTTGGAAGGAATGTTCTCTGGATGATCCTCTTTTATGTTTTTTGTTAATCATAGGTACATTAAAGAAACAAGAGGCCCAAATGTATCAAAAAAGGGTGTTGTCCATTTTTGTATGTGGAGTATTTATTTTTCAACCAATCTTGATGTGATATTTTCGTGATGTTTCTTATAAAATTATCTTTTTTCTTTATATAGTATGCTAATAGATTTGTTATGGCTCTTACCATTTCCAAGATATAAGGGGGTCAAAATAGGGCCAATACTTTCAAGTCTGATTTTAATAAGTTTTTTTCTTTAGATTCTGATGAAATTCCTTGCTTGCATTTTTTTTTCAAACAGATTGGTCCTAGCTCTCGTGGTTTCTGAGATAAAAGGGGTTAAAGGGAGGTAAAAGAGACCAACACCCAAAATGATCACTTTATTTTACATTAAGTCGGATCAGACTCAGATGTTTATGCAGGTTATTCTGTTGAATTCATTTGAAAATTTTAATTCTGTGGTATGGAATATTTTTTTTATACTTGCAGAAATCTGGATACTGGTATCATGGATAACAGTGTATTTAATACATTTCCTTTAGCACCTGCAGATAATGATGTGACAATTTGTGAACAGAATGGTCAACTTGTGACATCGTCGACTACAGAGCATGTTGGTGGATCTAAAGTAAGATTTTAGGCTTGGTTTGGTTTGGAAAAATCTTAACAGCACCTTTCAATTTTTTTTTTTTATCACATCACAAACATAAAACTTTCAGATTGCTTGATTTTTTTTAAAAAGTATATGAAAGTTCACCTCTAATCGGGGATGTCAATAGATTTTGAAGTAGCAGGAAAAAATTGAAAAGTAGCAGGCAAATTGATGCGGACGGCTGTGATGCGGAGGTCTGGGATAAATGGTGCAAAATCCTGCATTCTAGGTCTCTCCTGGCACTTAAAGGGATATTGTCTACTAAAATCGTAATTTTTTCATACCCAAAATTATTGTCGTTTTCCGTACTGACCTTGAAGATTAACACAGAGTTATGATGCAAAAGATACGATTTTTTGACAAAAAAGACCCAAAACTATCGTTATCAGAATTATTGTCCTGGATGACAAGAATTCAAATCTATTCATATGGCCTATGTGAACCTGTCTTGAGCATGCACACTGTTTAGAAACAATAAACAACATGTGGTTCTTGGGCAAAAGAGAAAGTGTCAACGCGTGGAAGAAAGCAGACTTTGACGGATTCAGAGAGAAAGATGAATAGAAGTGAAGTATCTTCCAAATGGAACAAATGCAGGATATACCGGTATGTAGATCAGTTGGACCGTTGGAACGAACTCAAGGAAGTGCTACGCGTCTAAGCTCACGCTGAAGTGGCAAAGATTTTGCTTGATAGGTAAGCCGAACATGTTTTTTCCTTCTGTTCTCAATCGTTTTTCATATTTTATGAATTTATGATGATGCCTATGATCATTTTCGGTAGATATTATTCAATATATGCAGGGTGCCCACTGAGTTTTGAAACTGGGGGTACAATTGCTGTTTTTTTCTTAACTTTGTACCCCTGCATATAGAAAGTTCCTACAATTTTGGGGATACAGGGCCTATTTTGGGGGTAAAAAACCCTCTGCAGAGGGTAAATGGGCATGCTGATATGTAATCTTGCACCTGGTAACAACAAATTATTGTCAATGAATAGCATAAAACGGATGTATTTGCGAGGTAAACAAACACAAATTTTAACATCCATGCTGCAGCATCCGGACTACTGGCATAAAAATAGATAAAAATAGATTTGGCCTCGCTCATGTCAGTGCATAATTAATTAGCTTCCAGTAACGATGGTTAGCTTTTTTAAATCGAAAAAACAACGTTTCGTAGCGTATTCGCCAATAATTCAGTGTTTAATCTTCATTTTATGAAGGTCAGTACGGAAAACGACAATAATTTTGGGTATGAAAAAATTACGATTGTGGTAGACAATATCCCTTTAATTTCATTATTGAAACTTCATTTTTTTGTACTATTTTTCTCATATATTTTTTTTTTTACATTTTTCTAATTGCCTGCATCACTGTCTATTCTTTGCTTTTTGAAAAAGCCGTCCAGTGAACCTTGTTTACATCTTTGTTTGCTCGGCGCCACCATAGCGTGTTTGATAAGGGTGCTCCTGAAGGTGTGAAACCTATAATTAATTCCTTTAACATTTTCTACTAAATTTATGTTTTTTCGATCCTGCCTGGCTATTTTATCTTAAATTTAACCTTTCTAAGACCATATATTTTCTGAAACGTACATGATTCCTCTACATCCTGTGAAAATATCAGGGCATGTTTAAAGTCTTGCAGTGAAATGCCAGGCTATGGAAAACACCTACTCTAAAAATAGCTTGGTCATCCCCGGGAAACTCAATATTATAGGTCATGCATCAAATCCTCCATAGAGGTATTAAAATACAACTAAATGCATCATATTTGGGCTCATAATAATCCTTATATATTTAACTTCAATTATCAATTTTAATTATTCCATACCATTCAGTATTTGTCACAATACAACAAAACGAAAGGAACTATTTTCTTTAAAAAGGACTACTTTTGTAAATGTTCTAAGCTCTGATTGGTGAATTATAGGTTTGACACCTGAAGTCCTGTATAGGAGAAACGTTTATAATTTTGTAAAGTGTCATTCGGAACTCATCGCAATATTCCTAAGAAAATTAGAAAAAAAAACGAGAATATGTAACCCGGATAATTCAGTCCCTCTCTGTCTACGATTTCATCTCAGATGAGCGGAAAATAACGACTGATATTATTAGGGTTAGAGGATAGGTAGCGATGTTTATTTGTAAAGATCTGCAAATGTAAACATGCTGATCAGTAGATACATGCACTGTACGTTGTATTGCTGATTTTCTCTCGTTATTTTTTTTAAAGAGAAAAAGTAACCAGCGGTGACAGCTAGAGTTACCGGAGATTTTCGCCGGTTGCCGGCTTCTAATGACATCCTTGCTAAAATCAGGTTCAACTTCTGTCAGATATAAGGCAGTGTTTCAGATAGACTTTGAAATCTTCAAGACAATTGCCATCAAAATTTCTTCTTGACATTCTTTGATAATTAAACTGATAAAGTTCTTAAGGACAATTTGAAAAATAGGTGGGAAAATGTTCTGAGATCGGTGCCTAGCTGAATCACTGAAGGGGTAGCTTAGCTTATTATAATAGTTGAGTTTAGTCAGAATGGAAGAACATTTTTCTTTCAGATTCAAGGCTATCCTATTGTGACTATTTCACATGACCATTACAAGAGTATGGATGGCAGAGAAAACGCTAAGTCAGCATTTCTACCCCATGATGAAACTGTGTGGAAGAGAGCAATGCATGCTTGGTAAAATACATTTTTGTTAGGCCAAGAAAAAAAATACCTGTGTATTTCTGCTAACATGCTCTAAAATATTAGGGTCGGTAGGTAGGAAAAAGATTTTATTATTTAAAATATTTCTAGCTAGTTTCTGCAAGTGACACATTCTGACTTTAATAGTGCTTGTTCAAAAATGGCAAAAAAAACTTTAGTCGTTTACAGGGTTAGTGGAAACACATAATTTGTTTTGCCTTATAAAATTGCTGTTTCTTGCAACTGTGCTGTTTGAGCTACCAAAATGTATTGATTGTAGAAATATTTGTTTTATACACTTGCTGATGGTATGTCACTTTTTGCTGTGATATCACATGGTAGTTGGATTTACATCTACCTATGCAATCAGTGCCTGACACCACGGATGTTTTGAGTTCGAATCTTGATCAGGGCGAGGGGTACAACATTATGTGATAAAGTTTGTCAGTGACTTGCAACACTTTACAGGTTGATGGTTTCCTCCACCAATAAAACTGATCGCCACGATATAACTGAAATATTGTTGAAAATGGCATTAAACACCATCAAACAAACAAACAAACACAATATGAAAACTTGGAATTTCACGACCTGATTTTTTCCCCTACTTACCCTTGTGACAACCTCTCTTATTTCTTAGTTTCTAACACTGCTTATATCGTCAAGTGAAAGAGATAATTTTTGCAGAATTTTTTGTCTGGGTATTCCAGTTTCCTCCACCAATAAAACTGACCGCGATATAACTGAAATATTGTTAAAAGTGGCGTTAAACACCATAAACCAATCCAACAATAATGTGAAGTAAAGCATACATCAAATAGTGATAGATTCTAGTTGTAGATTTGTTTGCTTTGTAGAATTTGAATTGAATTTAGAATTTTTGGTGTTTAATGTCACTTTCAGCAATATTTCAGCTATATCATGGCGACCAGTTTTAGTGGTGGAGGAAGCCGGAGTACCTGGAGAGAACCACCGACCCTGGGCAAGCAACTGGTAAGCTTTATCACTTGCGGCTGCGAGTCGAGTGCACCCTTTTTAGCTCACCTTGCCAAAGGCAATGTGAGCTTTTGCCATCACTTGGCGTCCGTCGTCCGTTAACGTTTCACATTTTAATCTTCTCCTCTGAAACCCCTAAGCCAAATGAACTAAAACTTTGTAGGAAGCATCTATGGAAGGTCCTCTATAAAGATTGCTCATTTCGTCCCGATCCATTAACAAACATGGCCACCACAGGCAATTCTTGTTTCTGATTGGCCGATTTTTAAATATCTTCTCTGAAACCGCTTGTCCAAATGAACCGAAACTTGGTAGGCAGCCTCTATGGAAGGTCCTCTATAAAGAGTGCTCATTTTGTCCTGATTGATTAACAAACAGGGCCGCCACAGGCAATTCTTGTTTCTGATTGGTTGATTTGTAAAAAATCTTCTCCTCTGTTAAAAGAAAGATAACTCTTGTTTAAATATAGATATCTGTATTCAAAATGCAATTATCTCTATACAGATATCTGAATTGAATTACAGATATATGCATTAAAATAGAAAAAAAATGCATTTGTAATAGATATACACATGTATCTCTATTTTTTTAGCTCACCTTGCCAAAGGCAATGTAAGCTTTTGCCATCTGTCGTCTGTTAACTTTTCACATTTTAATCTTCTCCTCTGAAACCCGATCTGAAACTTGGTAGGAAGCATCTTGGGAAGGTCCTTTATAAAGATTGCTCATTTTGTCCCAATCCATAAACAAACATGGCCACCACAGGCAATTCTTGTTTCTGATTGGCTAATTTTTTTTAATCTTCTCCTCTGAAACCACATGGCCAAATGAACTGAAACTTGGTAGGAAGCATCTATGGGTGGTCCTCTATAAAGAGTGCTCATTTCGTCCCGATCCATTAACAAACATGGCCACCACAGGCAATTCTTGTTTCTGATTGGTCGATTTCTAAAAATCTTCTCCTCTGAAACCGCTTGGCCAAATGATCCGAAACTTGGTAGGAAGCATCTATGGAAGGTCCTCTATGAAGATTGCTCATTCCTTCCCGATCTGTTAACAAACATGGCTACCACAGGCGATTCTTGTTTCTGATTGGATGATTCATTAGATTCTTCTCCTCTGAAACTGTTTGGCCAAATGAACCGAAACTTGGTAGGAAGCATCTATGGAAAGTCCTCTGTTACAATTGCTCATTTCATCCCGATCCATTAACAAATATGGCTGCCACAGGCAATTCTTGTTTCTAATTGGTCGATTTCTAAAAATCTTCTACTCTGAAACAGCTTGGCCAAATGAACCGAAACTTGGTAGGAAGCATCTATGGAAGGTTCTCTATGGGAATTGCTCATTCCGTTTTGATCCGTTAACAAGCATGGCCGTCATAGGCAATTCTTGTTTCTTATTGGTCGATTCCTAAAACAGCTTTTCCTCTGAAACCGCTTGGCCAAATGATATGAAACTTGGTAAGAAGCATCTATGGAAGGTTCTCTATGGAGATTTTTCATTTCGTTTTGATCCATTAACAAACATGGCTGCCACAGGCAATTCTTGTTTTAGATTGGTTGATTTCTAAAAATCTTCTTCTCTGAAACTGCTTTGCCAAAATGAACCGAAATTTGGTGGGAAGCTCCTGTGGAAGGTTCTGTATTAAATTTCCTCAAAGCAGAATGAAAGGTGAGCGACACAGGCTCAGCTCAGTGCTGAGCCTCTAGTTTGTAATTTATAAAGCTGGGTGCGAACCCACACCGTATTGGTGATAGGCTTGTATGAGCTGTTAGATCCATCGACCTAACTCATTGAGTCACCCGAGCCCCCTTTGCTTCGCAGAACATCGTTAAATGTCAATTAATTTTTAACTGTAACATTACACTGTTTTAGTTGTGATTGTATTTAAATTGACCAATCAAATTACAGGGCTCGTCCATCTTTGTTAGCCAATGGTTATCATCTGTTTTGCTTCCTCATTTCTCTTAGTCAGGTTAGCTGTAATTTCGTAATTTCTGAGCACGGCCATCTACTGGAATTGCAACAGTTAGCTGGGAAAGATGGGGGCTAACCATACTTGGTAAAAACTGGCAACTTGACTTTTCTATTTGAGTTGATGTATATCAGTGAAGTGAGGGAATTTCTGGGAGATTTTGGTATTTTCAGTCTATCTTTTTCTGCTATAACATTTACAAAACAGAGGAAATATGCTATCAACGGTCTTAAAAATGATTATTTTTGGTAGGGGCAGTTTTGATGTGACTAGTGTATTTGAACTGTTTATTTTTCAGGTATGAAATGGGACTGTCTGGTGTATTTGAACTGTTTATTTTTCAGGTATGAAATGGGACTGTCTGGTGTATTTGAACTGTTTATTTTTCAGGTATGAAATGGGACTGTCTGGTGTATTTGAGGAAATTGTTAACAGTAAAAGTGAAGGTAACAGCTACCGATATCATAACTTGAAAAGTTGATTTATTTTTATTTTTTTGACATTGTACAAACAAACAAATGCTTTATTTGCCAATCATAGGTGCCCTTGCGAGCAAATAATCACATAAAGAATTTATACAGTCTTTCCGAACGACCGTCGGACATGGCCGGTAAAAATTGGCATGGTCCAATAATTTTTACCGGAAGTCTGATAACCGATTCGGTAATTATCTACAACTGTATTTTTCATCCCGTCATCTGGGTGTTTTAATACTGCCACAATCTGCTCTTTGTCGGTAAGAAAATATTTTGCATAGTACATCAGAAGGTCATTGATGATGATGGTATTGTTCACTATTGAAGCCTAGATCGTGATGTTTGGCTTAGAATATTATGAGGCTGCTAACCCAGGTAAAAGAAAGCGAGAATTAGTTAAAATTGACAGGGGCGTAGCCAGAATAATGGAGAAGTATAGACACAAACTGTTTTGGCGAAGGTCCTTGGGGCGAATCCCCCGGAAGCTCATGGGTTATACAACAGAACGGGTGACGTTTTTGATAATTTTGCTTTTAACAACATGAAATTCAGATTATTTTGTCCCTTTTTGACAATGCCACTACATATACAACTAACTAGAACTTCAACGTCTTTGACTACCCAGACAGACCTCTCGCGGACGGATGGAAGATCACGTTACCCTTCGAAACTTTAATGCCGAAAGGAATAACAAAATACATGTCTGATAAAGGTTCCTCTCTGAACATTTATTCCTTGTTTTTCTCTTGTATAAGTTGATGAAAATACATAATAATCATATTCAGGTCTACTTTCACATGTCTGTGTAGTGTGTATATGCATATAAGTGATAAGTAGGACAGTCATTCATCACCAATAGTCAACTTTAAGTAGGATTTCACGCGTCTCATTGCACATAAAGATCTCTCGTTTGTTGCCGATGAAACCGGCATTATCAGTAAGATACTGACGATGGTGTATATAGCCGGTATAAGTCACGGTTTGTTGCATGCAGAGTGTCGTGTAGTCTCTCTGGATTGTCATCTACAAGAGTCCACCTGATTTCCCAATGCTTAACCTCATCCACAAAATCTACTTTCCTTGGTAAATCTGTCTGATAGGCATCGAACAATCTATCAACTATTTCAGGTTTGGAAGATTTGCAGGGTTATTGTAAAATGACCCCCCCCCCAAAAAAAACCGCTCCTCGTTGCTTACTACTCGCTTTGATATCTCTTCTACTAAATGATCCAAGAAGACAAGGCATATGGATATTTTCGAGTAGTCAGATGGGTTGTGTACATGATTATTTGCTCTGTACATTTATATTATAAACATTATAGATTTAATCATGGAATATATTTACATGCATATTCCAGTAGGAAAGTGGAGCATTGATTTATAAACAAAATTGTCAAATTTATGTATAGGCACGTGCCTACTTGAGCCTTACGTAGCTACGCCACTGATTGACAATGAAAAAAAGAAACAAAAATCAGCAACAGCTTTGTGTTTTATTGCTTTAATTATACCAACAAATTTCGGTCAGGTAAATTGTCTTCTGGTCAGGTAAACTTTGCAGGTTTACAGGATCAAATGTCCTGTAAAAAATAAAAAAAACCTTGGGAAAGACTGATTTATATACAATGATTACAATAATATGTGTATGATTTAAGACATATATGAAAAACAGATAATGACATAAATAAGTTCATATATTGTATGTATTATGTATTTCACATTTTTTTGTATTCTATCATTTTTAGTTCCACCGTGGACATCTGAATTGGCTAAGACGACCTTGACCTTTGTTAGATGGACGAGCTCTCTCCATGGGTCATTATTCCCACATTTATCAGTAAGTGTATGAACCTTGACCTTTATTTGTTAGTAGATGATCCTTGACCTTTATTTGTAAGTAGATGATCCTTGACCTCTCTTTGTAAGTAGATGATCCTTGACCTCTATTTATAAGTAGATGATCCTTGACCTTTATTTGTAAGTATATGATCCTTGACCTTTATTTGTAAGTTTATGACCCTTGACCTTTATTTGTAAGTAGATGAACCTTTATTTGTAAGTAGATGATCCATGACCTTTATTTGTAAGTATATAATCCTTGACCTGTATTTGTAAATATATAATCCTTGACCATTATTTGTAAGTATTTGATCCTTGACCTTTATTTGTAAGCATATGATCTTTATTCTCATCAGAGTAATATGAATTTTTGAAGGTCTTGCAAAATATCAATGAATGTAAATGTACAATTGATAGATTATTCAACCATGGAGTGAGTGATTGTTGTTTAATGCCAAAATGAGCAGTTTTTCAGCTATATCATGGCAAGAACAAGTTATATTCGATGAGATGATAGTGATGTCCACATTTATACTAGACCAACACACTTTTATAATGGAAGGTCACTGAAACAAAAGTCCGCGAGTAGACATGTCATTCCACTCAGACACATTATCCTGATTCTGAGCCAAACGGTCTTTGCTCTTACTCCTTAAAGCTGCGTGTTTAGCAGAAAAATAGCAAATACCAATTTTATAGTCTTTGATTTGACCCGACCGAAGCTCTAACCCACGATCTACCACACTCAAGGCGAGCACGCTAACCATTATTCCACCTATACAGGTCATCCAACCATAGAGGAATTCATACAAGTCATTAATGTGTTGTATGAAATGAAGAAATTTCATAAACAAAATATATTCAGTTACTTTATCAACAGAGAAAAAATGATGGGTGCCACTAGTGAATCAGGAATTGCTTACCCTTCGGTTGATTCACAAGCGTAATTTCTACAATTGTCACTTTATTCACACAGTCCTCAAGATCATCAAAACTTTATTCGGACCAATACATTTTTCAGTTTTTATTTAGAACATATAAAAATTAATTCAAGAATTTGATTCGGACCAGTAAATTCAAATTTTCAATTCGAGGACTGTTATCACAAAAATAATTTCTACAGTTGTCAGTTTATTCAAAATTATAATTATTTCAGTTGTTTATTCATTCACAAATATAATTTATTCCATGGTCAGTTTCTTCACAATTTTAATTTTGACAATTGAGTTCCATTTTGACAGTTTTCAGTGATATCAGTGTTTAATTTTTGACAATTTTCTGTTACTTCAGGACTTGATTTAGATGGTGATGTTTGATGGTGTGTAACGCCACTTTCAACAATATTTCAGTTATATCGAGGCGGTCCGTTTTATTGGTGGTGGAAACTGGAGCACCCGGAGAAAACCACCGACCTGTCGCAAGTCACTGACAAACTGTACACCTCGCCCTGATCGAGATTCGAACTCACAACATGAGAGAGTTTTTGCTGCCTTGAGTTAATAAAATTCTTTTTATGTTTTGAACAGATGTCTAATGAAGACATGATAAGTACATTTTCTGGTATATTTGATTGGTAAGTATTTTGTTTATGCTTTGCAAAAAAATATGTTTGTACAATTTTAGCATTCTAGTGACTAGTGACTTACTGAAAACAAGAAAAACACTCTTGCCCCCAAATACGATCCAATGAACCTATTTTATTTATTTGAACATTTATACGATATTGGCCATCATGTTTAATTAAGATTGCCAAAGTGATTTTGCCATCACTTGCCTTCCTTACTTTCAAATTTTAATTTTCTTTAGAAATGCTCAGCAAAATGCCCTATAATTTGAACCAATTATTGGACTGGGATGATCTTTAGGGAATTCTCAATAGAAGAACAAGCCTTATGCAAATGGTGTTGATCCCCTGTGAGGAGGGGTCAATGGGGGAAAAAAGAGGGAAATTATAGTATATTTTCACCAGAAAAATCAGAAATAGAAATATTTGAGATATGTACGTGTAGATTCAGATGTGTCTAAATGAAGGTCCAAGGATACTTGGAACACAACCCAATGGGTTCAAAGTTTTACAAGGGCCCGGGTGGCTCAATGAGTTAGGTAGTTGGATTACCTAACAACATATACAAGCCTATCACCAATTACAAAAAAGGGTGCACTCGACTCGCAGCCTCAAGTGATAAAGTTTACCAGTTGCTTGCCCATGGTCGGTGGTTCTCCGGGTACTCCGGCTTTATCCATCACTAAAACTGGTCGCCATGATATAGCAGAAATATTGTTGAAAGTGGCGTTGAACACAATAAATCAAATCAATCATTTCAAAGTTTTACAAAAGTTACAATGGGAAAAATTAAAAAAGAAAGCTGTATATACCAATACATTTTTTGGATTAAATTTTTTTGTTCTGAATAGACAGATGTTTGATTCACTGCATGAGCTTTTAGTACCAAAGCATAGTCGAAAATATCATTGAGCGTCCGACAATGAAAAACGAAGTTTTAGTTTTAAGCTTCAGGGGTGTGGAATTACCATGCCCGACTCGTACATCGAACCTTCCGGACAAGTAGATTTTCCTAGCTAGCTTGTCCAGGGACAAGTAAAAAAATAACCAGTCATAATAATTATAAAGTTTTCAGGAAGCATTTCCTCAAACGATAATATTGTAAATATTGACCTAATATAGTCAGCTAAAAATAACCAGAATTGTACAAGTTTTAAGTTGAGTATTACAACCCGATTGCAATGATAATTCTACTGCATTAACTTAACGATAACCGGGATCACGTAACAGGTTTTTATTTAAGTTGTCGTTTCCATGCCAGTCATATACAAATCTATTCAGTCGCATGAAAATGGACAAATATTTGATAAAGAAGACTGGGAAAAGAAGTGAAGACAAAGTACCACCCGATAAGGCTAATAAACGAAAATCACAATCAGAAAAAGATACAGAATATGAAGGAAAACGTCAACGGACTTTTCAGTCTAAGTGTTAGTGGATTTCGAATGGCTACGACTGGATGATGATGGTATTTTGTACTACCATGTCTGCAGGCAACATCCCGATATTGCGGACCAGAAATCGGGAATGTTTATTGGAAAAATCGTTGGCAGAAGAGATACTTTGTCATCTGCAAAGCATGCTGCTTGTCTGATGAAGGACTCCAATAAATCTAAACGGGTGACTGGTTTGATGGACAAAGCAATAGCCAAAGTTCACGAGCATGAACTCGATCGATATGAGAAGCTGTTCAACACAGCATATGCTGTAGCTAAAAACAACAGACCATTCTCCGACTACACCTTCCTGTGTGAAATACAAATGAAAAATGGTCTTCACTTGGGTAGTGACCATTTAGGAAGGGATGCTTGTGTAAACTTTATCAAAACTATTTCTGAAGTTATACGCAATGATATAAAAAAACGACATGAATCGAGTTTGATTCATTTCAATCATGTCAGATGGGAGTACAGACTCATCTGTCACCGATCAAGAGGCAGTGCTACTGAGATATGTCCACCCTGACACACATGAACCAGCAACTGTATTTGCCAGTATTGAAAAACTTGAAAATGCTGCTGCTGAAGGTGTACTTGAAGCTATAATAACAGGTGTTTCAGAATGTGGTGTAAATCTCAGAGAGCAAGAAGGGCCCAAAGTTGTCTGTTAATATGGATGGAGCGGCTTGTAACATGGGAGCAAAAAATGGAGTTGCCAAAAAAATGAATGATATTGTTGAAAATCAAGTCATTGTAACCCACTGTGTTGCCCAATTAATGATATTGTTGAAAATCAAGTCATTGTAACCCACTGTGTTGCCCAATTAATGATATTGTTGAAAATCAAGTCATTGTAACCCACTGTGTTGCCCAATTAATGATATTGTTGAAAATCAAGTCATTGTAACCCACTGTGTTGCCCAATTAATGATATTGTTGAAAATCAAGTCATTGTAACCCACTGTGTTGCCCAATTAATGATTTTGTTGAAAATCAAGTCATTGTAACCCACTGTGTTGCCCATAAATTGGAATTAGGTATTCTTGATGCTGTAAAAGAGGTGGGTAATCTGCAAAAGTTTGAAGATGGTCTTAAACGTAATGTAAATTTTATTCCTTCAGCCCAAAAAGGAGAAGTCAGATACAGAATTTGTCAGTTATATTTGATGAAGACATTTGAATGCCTTCTGAAATAAAGGCTGTCAGGTGGGTGAACTCAAAAAACAGGGTCCTTCGTGCCGTTTGTGAAGATTTACATGTCATCTCATTACACATGGAAGAAGTTATTTCCAATTCAAATAGGGCAGATGAGATTGGACAGGCCAAATTTATCTTATCTGAAATATCCCAAGCTATGTTTGTCAAGTACATTTATATGATAATGGATGTTTTGGCTGTAGTAAGTGCTACTTCAAAAATGTTTCAAGTAAAGGATTTAATGATTTTTGAAATAAAATGTGCCATTGATACACTATTTACCAAATTTCATGTCCTAGCACATGAACCAGGGAAGTATTTAGGCGAGTTCTATAAGAAGTATGACATAGATTCTAAAATGTTTGATGGAAAGATTAAACTTAAAGGTACCATTGTAGACTTTAAAGATGATAAGGACATTTCAGTTTTCTTGGAGAAAGTAAGTCATTACATTGTAAAAAGATTTTCGTGTTGTGACCAGTCTCTCTTGTCAAATTTTCAGGTGTTTGACTTCAGGACATGGCCAAATAAATTATCTGATCTGAGCACTTTCGGAAACTTGGACATTAAATCTTTGTGTCAATTCTTTAGTGATATCCTTTCTGAAACTGAGGTTAAGGAAATACCTGCTGAATGGCAAAGTCTAAAAGTGCAGATTTCCTTGCAGAAACATGACAACCCATTGCCTGTATACATTGATGTCATGAAACGTGTTCATGATGATACTCACAAGAACATTAGAGCTCTTGTTGCTATTATGCTTACTGTATCACCATGAGAACAGCTGCTTGTGAGCGTGTATTCTCTAACATGAACATAGTTAAAAATCCTCAAAGAAGTAGACTCGCCCAAGATAACCTACAAAATTAAATGCGTATTATAGCCAATGTTTCTGAGTTTGACACCAAACCTTGTGTTTCACACTGGTTGAAAACAGGTAACAGGCATCTTGTGCACAAACAGCCAGTTAAAAGCACAGTTGCTGCTGCTGAACCTAGTACGTCTAGTTTGACAGAAAGAAAGAGTATTACTCCACTTCTTCAAGACTTGGTGAAACAACTGGGAGGGGAAGAAGCTGCTAGAGCCAATCTTAATGAAATGGCATCAACTGGACAAGACCAGCGTATTATAATGTAACTTTATGACAATTGTGACAATGTCAAGTTCCAATAAGTCATACCAGTTTACAATTTTATTTATTTAGTTCACAATCAGTGAGCTTCACAATGGAGGGATTATTTGAATTTAGTTATACTTGTAATAATAAAGGGCATACGTGTTTTCCAAACAAGACCTAAATGCATCTAATCCAATCAAATGATAGCTTTACATTGCACTATAAACCTTAAGAAATTAAAACATTCTCATTCTGTTTTTAAGTGAATGTCTAAAAAACCAGAAGGACTTTGTCCGGACAAGTAACTTTTTTCAGATAACTTGCCCGTGGACAAGCAGAACATTTCCATATTTCCACACCCCTGAGCTTCTTAATTTGTACAAACAAAAGGGTAAAATCTATGTAGTAAAAATAATAACTACTCTTGTATTCCAAATATGGAATGTGTGCTAACTTACATTCATGAATTACTATGGGGGCCATCGTGGTCGTGATCATATGGTAGTTGGATTAACAACTACCTGTGCAATCAGTACCTATCACCACTAAAGTTGTGAGTTTGAACCCCGTTCATCATGAGGTGTACTTGATACAACATTATGTGATAATGTGAGTTGTGACAGGTCGATGGTTTTTGTGCATTAAACACCATAAACTAAACCAAGCCAAACTGAATTACTGTGTGTTCACTTAATCATGATTTATGATCAATATCTTGAAAACAAGAGTACATGTAGTTGTAATATATTTTCTTTTCAAAAGTAGCCTTTATTTCTTACTGTTTTAGGAAGAAAAGCCCAGTACATGCTTTTTCCTGGCATCCGCATACAGTCAAGTTTGCATATGCTTTACAAGACGATTCCATTCATGTCCACATGGGAAGAAGTGATATAGTACCAACATTGAAACACAAGCTGCAGAAAAATGTGGCAGATTTATCTTGGCAGTACGTGTAGTTTTGTTTGTTTGTTTGTTTGATGGTGTTTGATGCCACTTTCAACCATATTTCAGTTATATCGTAGCAGTGAGTTTTATTGGTGGAGGAAACCGGAGTACCCAGAGAAAACCACAGACCTGTCGCAAGTCACATAAAAGCTTCATCACATAATGTTGTACACCTCGCCCTGATCGAGATTCGAACTCACAACATCAGTGGTGATAGGCACTGATTGCATAGGTAGTTGTAAATCCAACTACCATACGGTCATGACCATGGCAGCCCCTTGATTGATTGGTGTTTAATGCTAACTTTAGCAGTATTTTAACTAAATTGTGGCTTATTTTATTAGAAAATAATAATTCCAGGAAAATTGATAGAAAATTGACAAATTTTGTGAATTCTGCAAATCAACGAAATTGGAGAATGTGTGAACAATATGAGATTTTGAATTGACATTGAAAAAATAGAGATTTACTAAATCTTAGGTATTGAATCTCCCCATCTTGCCTGTTTTACCACCTGAAAATTTTGATGTATTCCAGAAATAGATGTTGTAATTTCAGTGGTCAAAATCTGAATTTTGTTCTTGCTTGTGGATGTTAACAGATTAACTTACCTCCCTTGTTTATAATTGCCACGAAAAGTATATGATTTATCTCCCTTATTTAATAATGCTACTCTCAAGATTAAGAATTAATTCATGAAAGCCCGAGTTTGTATCATCTTTTAACATGGGTAACTTTATTTTCGTAAAAATGTTATCCTGAGAGATAGCGAGCGGTAAAGTGATACGAAAATAATTTTACCCATGTTAAAACGTTATACAAAATATGGCTTCCATGAATTATTTCGATTCTTATAGGAAAAATTAAAGTTTTTTTTTAAGTGGAAGTCAGTAATGGAAATGCAGGTCATAACAAAATCCACTAACTGTTGTTTTTTTTATATTGATAACTAGATTGTGATGCAATTAAGTTACTGATATTTTCCAATTTGATGGCATTTTGAGTTTAGAAACAAGTAAACATGCTCACAAAATCGTAAAATAAATTAGTAACTAGCCTGTTCCAATGTCAGCATTCCTTGTAAACTATGTCACCCGAAGACGAAAAATTACAAAGTCGATAGATGGTTGTCTTTAAGTATTTTTTCTGAAAAAAAAATTATATGTCATGAGACAATACGAGCAAATTTATGTTTGTATGCACCAAAGTCCTGTATGAATACATGAATTCACATAGGAATGATGTCTAATTTGTTTGTTAATGTGCATGTGCAATTTAAAATATATCGGGAGTTTTATCGCAGTATAATTTATATAGCCTATGACAATTTTTTTATTCTCATTGTGCAATATTTTTTATATGCAATACACAAGTAAAAAATATGTTTGAATTAAGATATGCAGGTTTTCTTTAAAATGCTATTAAAAATGCAATTTATATATTTTTTTATATAGGATATACAGTGGAACCTGTCTAATCCGACACACCAAGGGACCAGGGAAATGTGTCAGATTGTACAGGATGTCGGAATACTCAAGTTTTATTTATATTAACAGAACTACTTTGGGACCATAAATTTTTGTCGAATGGCACAGGATATCAGGAAAACTCAGGTGTCGGATTGCACAGGTTCCATTGTATATAGCTTTTGTAGAAAATTTAAAATACTAATAAGTTCTTCCAATTTCTCAAATTGAAGCAACTGTTTGTATGTACCATGAAGCCTCATGTTGCCTTAGTTCGTTGCATTGTAGTCATGTGTAATATTTCTATTTATAGACCACAGTCAGCTTCCGTTCTTGCAGTAGCCTGTCAGTCTTGTGTGTTAATTTGGCATGTAGAACCAACATCTTTAGCTACCAGGTAAGAAATACACACTGTATATCAGGGTTAGACACTAACATTTTCACCAAGAAAAAATATTTACATGCCTTGCAGCTGATGTACTAACCCTTGAGCAGGCCAAAGGCGTGCAAGCCTTCCAGGGGGATCCGGTAATGTACTGTCAAAATACATTGCGTAAGGCTCACCACGATCATGAAAATTCTTAATGAGATCAATCGTTGTCTATTGTGATAAATCTCGAAATTGCAGAAAGAAAAATAACGGGAAGCATTGTTCTTACTGCTTGCAGATTGTGAAGCAGAGAAAGGTCGCTCTGGAGGAAAGATTATAAAGACCTTACATTATTTTTTTACTAGCTCTGTTGGGCTACCAATTTACATGTCCATTAGTCACAGGACTAGCGGTCTGGCGTTAGTGTGGAACCCTAAATATAAACAATTGTTTGATTTGTTTTGTGAGAATGGAGACCTATGAGCAATATTACATCTCTGCCATAACCTGAGATACAAGATGCAATAAGAAATCCATTTTGAGCAAAATATATCAGTGATAGTATAATTATCAAGAAGAGTTTGAAGGTACCAAAGGGAGGTAATCAGAATCAAGGATTTTTCAAGATACACATAGAAATCAACAATAAAATGTTTGTATAACGATAGTTGCTATTTTTCGATTTGATTAAGCAAATTTTATGCAATTTTTCCTAGCCCAAACCAATTTTTACTAGACCGGCACATAGAGCTAGTGGTTTTTGGCACAGACTGCAAAGTTATGATTTTCTGCAAGGTTGAGTTTATTATAGTATTGTCATAATATTAGAATGCCATTGGGATAAGATTTAATAACTCTTAAAAGCAAGGGTTAGACATTTATTTAGTGGGTGCAGGATCTTTGAAGAAGATCAATTTGAATTAAAAAAAAAACACAAAAAACACTTTCTTATTAAACTAAAATATCAAATTTTCATATTTAGACCATCAACAAGTTCGGTACAAGTTTTACAGCAAAATAACCACAGTCCAGTGACATGTTTAGCCTGGGACCCAAATGGTAGAATCCTCTTGTCATCATCGCCAGTTGACACAGCTATAATGGTAAGTCTGAAGACCACAAAATAGCCATAGTCTTGTGACATATATAGCTGTTATGGTCATTTTTTAAACCATAGATCTTCAGGTTTCACCCACTTGTAAGCTTGCAGAATTCTGACTCAAACTGAGGTCAGGCCTTTTGGATGCTATAATCTCACTTTTGCCATCACTTGGCGTCCGGCATCCGTTGTCTGTTAACTGTTCACATTTTAATGTTCTCCTCTGAAACCCGCTTTGCCAAATGAACTGAAACTTGGTAGGAAGCATCTATGGAAGGTCCTCTCTAAATATTTCACATTTTGTCTCTATCCATTAACAAACATGGCTGCCTCAGGCAATTCTTGCTTCTGATTGGTTGATTTCTAAAAAAATCTTCTCCTATGAAACCACTTGGCCAAGTGAATCAAATCTTGCTAGGAAGCATCCTGTGAATGTCCTCTATAAAGATTGCTAATTTCGTCCCGATTTGTAAACAAACATGGCTGTAATAGACAATTCTTGTTTCTGGTTGGTAGAGTTCTAAAAATCATCTCTGAAACTGCTTAGCTAAATGAACCGAAACTTGGTAGGAAACACCTATGGAAGGTTCTGTATTTAGTTTCCTCAAAGCCGAATGAAAGGTGAGCGACACAGGCTCATCCCACTGAGCCTTCTAGTTGGAGTTTGCCGATACATTGATACCGTTCGCTTAAATTAATATTTTTCTATAAGCTTCCATAATTAATTATCTTTGAATATTTATATTTATGTGCTTCACTCGGCCTTTTGTTCTGCCATATTAACTACGAGAAAAGTATAGAAATATTGAATCGACTTTGCAAAATCTGACAACTACATGTGCAATCAGTGCCTATCACCATCAAAGCTGTGAGTTCAAATATAGCTCATGGCGAGGTATACTCGATACAACATTAATATTATGTGATAAAGTTTGTCAGTGACTTTCGAAAGGTCAGTGGTTTTTCTCCGGGTACTCAGGTTTCCTCCGCCAATAAAACTGACTGGCATGATATAGCTGAAATAATGTTGACAGTAGGGTGAAACACTTTAATCCTAACCGTAACAAACATCAAAGCAAAGCAGCACATTAGATCTTGGAAATATATTGATCTTTACATACAAATAACCTTATCATAGCCGTAATGCATAATCTTTATATATTTAATAGGCATGGGACGTTGCTATGGAGACAGGTATACCATTGCGAAGGGTTGGTGGAGGAGGAGTTTCTCTATTGAAATGGTCACCAGATGGCAGTAAAGTATTTTCAGCGACACCATCACATTTATTTAGGTATCCATTGTGAACATAATTCAACATCATCATAAAGATGAATTTTCTCCCTTGATGATAGTATGGTTAATTTAGTGGTGATAGGCACTGATCGCACATGTTGTTGTAAATCCAACTACTTACAAAATTTATCTAATACTAGTTTTATTGCCAAAGACAGAGTTCTTTTTTATCAAATTTATTGACAGCGGAAATCAATTGCCACAACTAATTTTCGGAAAAAAGCCAAAATCGGAACGATGAAAGAAACGCATGTGAAGTCGGTGGGACTTTGAAATCCTATATCTTTGAAGCACCTGCCGGGTGACAACACTTTCATTGGGTCAAGGGTGGAATTCACGGGTTTAACCTGCCGAAATCGGATGAGTTGGCAGGTATGATTATGAAGCATAAATTTCTGGTTTAGTTTGGTTGCCAGTCAGGTCATTGTTTGCTAGTTGATTTTTTTACAACTAGCAAAGTTTTACTTGTGGTTAAAGAAGTTAATTTCTAGCCCTGATAAAGTAACAATTTCTTAAAGCAAACATTATATCAGAAAATTGCATTATTTATTTAACAATTGTTCTGAATGATATTCGGTGTAATTAAACAGATGTATCATGGTTGAGAGAAGGGCATTTGTGAAAAATACCCATCAATAGACTAATTTTCACTTGCCTATCAGCTCAGGAAATTGTATGTCTCTTAAGAGGTATTTTTCACTAAAAAACCTCTCACAAGCATAATATACCTGTTCATAATACTAAACTGCCTCAAAATTTCATTAGAAGTTGTTGAAAGTCGTCCCATTCATTTTTCTTGATATAACTTGCTTTAAATGATGATGATAAAGTTGACAATCTGTTTATTAGTGATTGTTGTCATGACAACCGTCAGTAAATTTTATTTGCAGGGTTTGGGAGACAACAAAATGGAGTTGTGAAGTGTGGACAAAGTGTATTGGGAGGTTGAAGGTAAATTATGAACTTTCAATAGATCTTACAGCATCGGTGGTGTAATGAGTAGCGTGCTCGCCTCGAGTGTGGTAGATCGTGGCTTCGAGCCCCGATCAGGTCAAACCAAAGACTATGAAATTGGTATTGTTGCTTCTCCGCTAAGCACACAGCATTTAGGAGTAAGAACAAAGACTGGTTGGCTCGGAATCAGGATAATGTGTCAGAGTGGAGTGATATGTTTATCCCCAGACTGTTATTTCAGTGAGCTAGCACTATAAAAATCCAGCTAAGCGTGTTGGTCTAGTACAAAGCGGATCTCATCATTTCATTGAAAATTAATTTATTCTCACCATGATATAGCTGAAAAAATTGCTGAGTTGGCATTTAATAACAATCATTCACTCACTCAATAGATCTTTTTCAATTGTAGATAGATGAATATTTTATTTTTATGGCTAACATTAGTGTACAGCGACTCACAGCCCCAAGTGATAAAGTTTACCAGTTGCTTGTCCATGGTTGGTGGTTCTCTCCAGGAATTCCATCTTCTTCCTCCACTAAAACTGGTCGCCATGATATAGCTGAAATATTACTGAAAATGGCATTAAATACAATAAATAAAATAAAATAAAATTAAGTGTGCAGATTAATAAAAAACACATTTAAGAAGAGTTGACATATATTCTCTTATCAGACGTGATAGTACATTATGTACTTGACCAATCAATGAGATAGTGATTTGTGATATGAATAAAAATGGTGTTTAACTCCACTTTCAACAATTTTCAGTTATATCATGGCGGTCAGTTTTATTGGTGGAGGAAAAAGGAATACCTGGAGAAAACCAAGGACCTGTCACAAGTCACTGACAAACTTGATCATATAATGTTGTATAGAAACTAGGACAGATATGATACAATGACAGACGAAATACCCAGCCTTTGTTAGGTGTCTGTAAACCTTGACCTTTGGGGTGGGAAACAAGGCTTGAATTCATGTCAGTATTCCTAGGCTTGTGAACTTAAATCTTGACCACTCGGCCACCAAGGCCCCTCTAATGTTAAAACGTTTCCATGAGAAATTTGCTATTTATACATACAGTCAAACCTGTCTGATATGACCTTGAAGTAGGGTCACATGATACAGGTGGTTGCTAATTACAGGTTTAATTAATATGTTGTGCACTGTGAAGGGAGATGGAATTATGGTCGCATAATACAAGATATTGCATAATAAAGGTGGTCACTATGGCAGGTTTGACTTAAAATATTTAATATCTTTACAGACAGCATGTTGGAGTCCGGATGGAAGTGTCCTTCTGTTTGCAACTGAAATCGAACCAATCATTTATTCCCTTTCATTCTCAACAGCACAAGATGAAAGAAAGGCTGTGATTGGAGGATCTCACTCAGCTATTGCTGCTGTTGATCTATCAGAAGTGCTGATGCAAGGAGAGGATGGAAATGATATCAAGTAATATTTTATCTTGTTTTAAAATGGATCTTTATGTTTAGTTATAATTGAAAACAATTTATGGTAGCTTCTGTTAACTAAAATTCAGATCAAGATTGAAAAACATCCATTTTCAAAATTTCTTCTTGCTGAGTAGAATATTATTATCAATCCACAACCAATCTTGAAGCATGGAGTATGTGAGCTGATGACTCACTCTTTTCTTTAATTTCACAATGATGCACTGATCTGGAGAAAAGTTTTTTAAGACTTTTCACTAAATTTATATTGGATTATTTGAATGCCATAAAACGCCATTACGAAAACAACATTATTTGAAATTTATAGATAATTTGGACATTTTGTCTTTGGTTGATATTGTCAGTATCAACAAAACTGTTCTGGTATTCAAAATTATAAGTCTGTGTGACATCATACACATTATGACATTACTGATAAAAACAATATCATCAGTTTTGTCTTATCATACATTATCACTACTATCGGTCTCGCTGCAATACTAGCGATAATGCAGAGCCAGCGAAACTTAATTTTTTTTACACGTCATGACCGATGGTCCGACTATGTTTGGGTTGGTCTGATAATGTCTGTCTCTACCATTATTGAATATTTATAAACAAATTATATAACCTATTTTTTGTAGAGTTGGTGGTTTAGTGCACACGATGGTTTGGGATCAGACAGGAGAGCGACTAGCAGTTCTACTTCAAGGTTTGTTCAAAATTAGAAGTTATTGGCTTACACTGCTGGTCATCCGTCTGTTTGTATTCTGGTTTTTTGGTTCCTCTCTTCTCTCTGTTTGTATTCTGGTTTCTTGGTTCCTCTCTTCTCTCTGTTTGTATTCTGGTTTCTTGGTTCCTCTCTTCTCTCTGTTTGTATTCTGGTTTCTTGATTCCTCTCTTCTCTCTGTTTGTATTCTGGTTTCTTGGTTCCTCTCTTCTCTCTGTTTGTATTCTGGTTTCTTGGTTCCTCTCTTCTCTCTGTTTGTATTCTGGTTTCTTGGTTCATCTCTTCTCTCTGTTTGTGTTCTGGTTTCTTGGTTCCTCTCTTCTCTCTGTTTGTATTCTGGTTTCTTGGTTCCTCTCTTCTCTTTGTATCCTGGTTTCTTGGTTCCTCTCTTCTCTCTGTTTGTATTCTGGTTTCTTGGTTCATCTCTGTTTGTATTCTGGTTTCTTGGTTCCTCTCTTCTCTCTGTTTGTATTCTGGTTTCTTGGTTCATCTCTGTTTGTATTCTGGTTTCTTGGTTCCTCTCTTCTCTCTGTTTGTATTCTGGTTTCTTGGTTCCTCTCTTCTCTCTGTTTGTATTCTGGTTTCTTGGTTCCTCTCTTCTCACTGTTTGTATTCTGGTTTCTTGGTTCCTCTCTTTTCTCTGTTTGTATTCTGGTTTCTTGGTTCATCTCTTCTCTCTGTTTGTATTCTGGTTTCTTGGTTCTTCTCTTCTCTCTGTTTGTATTCTGGTTTCTTGGTTCATCTCTGTTTGTATTCTGGTTTCTTGGTTCCTCTCCTCTCTCTGTTTGTATTCTGGTTTCTTGGTTCCTCTCTTCTCTTTGTATCCTGGTTTCTTGGTTCCTCTCTTCTCTCTGTTTGTATTCTGGTTTCTTGGTTCCTCTCTTCTCTCTGTTTGTATTCTGGTTTCTTGGTTCCTCTCTTCTCTGATTGTATTCTGGTTTCTTGGTTCCTCTCTTCTCTCTGTTTGTATTCTGGTTTCTTGGTTCCTCTCTTCTCTCTGATTGTATTCTGGTTTCTTGGTTCCTCTCTTCTCTCTGTTTGTATTCTGGTTTCTTGGTTCCTCTCTTCTCTCTGTTTGTATTCTGGTTTCTTGGTTCCTCTCTTCTCTTTGTATCCTGGTTTCTTGGTTCCTCTCTTCTCTCTGTTTGTATTTTGGTTTCTTGGTTCCTCTCTTCTCTGATTGTATTCTGGTTTCTTGGTTCCTCTCTTCTCTGATTGTATTCTGGTTTCTTGGTTCCTCTCTTCTCTCTGTTTGTATTCTGGTTTCTTGGTTCCTCTCTTCTCTCTGTTTGTATTCTGGTTTCTTGGTTCCTCTCTTCTCTGATTGTATTCTGGTTTCTTGGTTCCTCTCTTCTCTCTGTTTGTATTCTGGTTTCTTGGTTCCTCTCTTCTCTCTGATTGTATTCTGGTTTCTTGGTTCCTCTCTTCTCTCTGTTTGTATTCTGGTTTCTTGGTTCCTCTCTTCTCTCTGTTTGTATTCTGGTTTCTTGGTTCCTCTCTTCTCTGTTTGTATTCTGGTTTCTTGGTTCCTCTCTTCTCTCTGTTTGTATTCTGGTTTCTTGGTTCCTCTCTTCTCTTTGTATCCTGGTTTCTTGGTTCCTCTCTTCTCTCTGTTTGTATTCTGGTTTCTTGGTTCCTCTCTTCTCTCTGTTTGTATTCTGGTTTCTTGGTTCCTCTCTTCTCTTTGTATCCTGGTTTCTTGGTTCCTCTCTTCTCTCTGTTTGTATTCTGGTTTCTTGGTTCCTCTCTTCTCACTGTTTGTATTTTGGTTTCTTGGTTCCTCTCTTCTCTGATTGTATTTTGGTTTCTTGGTTCCTCTCTTCTCTCTGTTTGTATTCTGGTTTCTTGGTTCCTCTCTGTTTGTATTCTGGTTTCTTGGTTCCTCTCTTCTCTCTGTTTGTATTCTGGTTTCTTGGTTCATCTCCGTTTGTATTCTGGTTTCTTGGTTCATCTCTGTTTGTATTCTGGTTTCTTGGTTCCTCTCTTCTCTCTGTTTGTATTCTGATTTCTTGGTTCCTCTCTTCTCTGTTTGTATTCTGGTTTCTTGGTTCCTCTCTTCTCTCTGTGGCATTTTACTTCCTATATCAAGCCAATTTTGGTTTCTTTGCAATTTTATGGAATGATCGAAATTGATACACAATACTAGAAATGTCCAATGGTAGTTCTAAGATTTTTTTGGGACAGTTTCTATACCCATGCCACTAGGAATTTGGTTCATTTAGTTTTACCCATGTCCGTCCTAACATATGTCTGATCATGAGTCCTTTTTTGCTTAGTCCAACATTTGAGCGCTATCCTTCGCTTTTTATACCTAAAAATTCTCAGAAATCTATTTTGACCCCCATCTGGTAGGCATCAGGCATTAAATTTTAAGTCTGTCCATCCGTCCTGCTTTGGTTTCTGTTCAATAACATTATTTCCTATTAGCCAATAATTTCATATTGATACACAAGGTTAAAGGAACCATAACAGTTTGATTTTGATTTTCCGATTCTGGGGTTATGGCCCTTGTTTTCTTTAGCTAGAAGTGAGGACATCAGTGTTCTATGACCACATTCTTCTACATTTAGTAGAAAAAAAATGTAGAAGTCGGGAACAATAGATGGGATATGCACTCGAACTTCCAAGTCTATACCTTCTGAAATATCTATACCGTCACATCCGACATCTTGGGAAAAGTTTCTCAAACCTATCATAGTATATAATCTGCACCCCCATCCCCGAAAATCCCTTTAAGGGTATATTTCTGCAGCTAATACAAGGCTTTCTACGGTATGGAAATGATGTTTAATGGGATATAATATATATTTGACACTCCCTGTGTAAATTGTCAATATTTTCTTTTACTTTTTCAGATACTGCTGGACATGTTCAGAGACAGATTGTGTTATTTAGGACCAAAGTCGATATGATACTAGAAGTAACACCATGGTAAGATTGATTTGTTTGGCTGGCTTATATGGTGTTTAATGCGACTTTCAACAATATTTCAGTTATATCATGGCTGTCAGTTTTATTGCTGGAGAAAAGAGGATGACCCGGAAAAAAACACCGACCTGTCGCAAGTCACTGTCAGTGACTTGCGACAGGTTGGTAGTTTTCTCCCGGTACACCGGTTTCCGCCACGATATAGCTAAAATATTGTTGAAAGTCGCGTTAAACACCATAAAACCAAACCAAACCATCAAATTATCACAATGTCAAAATAAAAATAAAATAAGTATGCTTAAATATATGTATACTCAAATTTGTGTGTTTATTTTGATATTCTGTCAAATTAAGTCAACATCAGGGATTGTTTTTATATATTTATTGTAAAAATCAAGACCTACAGGCAGAAATGAGGTTCGCTGTTAAGTGGTGGGAGCAGTAAGTTTTACCTACGTCCGTTCGTCAGTCATTTGGTTTCCGTATAGAAATTGCAGACTTGTTTAGACCAAAATATCACATGATTAAATTTCATAATAACGCTGTTCGCCCGGTTATATGCAAGGGTTGACATTTTACACACATGTGAAAATCACTAAGAGGAGAAATTTAGACCCATAAAACTAGTTGTATGAAACTAACGTTGTATCGAGTACATCTTGCCATGTGCCTGAAATGAACACACATTTTTGTGACTGTCCAATGCCAAGACATGAATTTATGATGTCATATGTCATGGTCTTTTTTTTAAAGCTCTTCTGTCCGTCCATCGTATGTCGTAAACTTTCACATTTAAATCTTTTCCTCTGAAACCACTGAACTGAATTCAACCAAACCTGTTAGGGATGGAGCTTGGGTGGTCCCCTTTCAAAATTGAGTCTGACAGCCCTGGCATCCATTCAAGATGGCTGCAGTTACTATAAATAGAAAATGTTTTATTTTGAATAAAAATAAGCTCATATTTTAAGTGCAACTATATGGCAATGAGTAGTTTAACATATATTCCAGGTTTTTCTGTGAAATTGTATTTATACTGATTATGCAAATTAGGCTTAATAAAAGATCACATTTAAATATTCTCCTCTGAAACTGCTGAACCCAATTAGACCAAATTTGGATGGTCGGTCCCCTTTTAGATTTATGTTTTGATAGCCCCGCCCTCTATTAAAGATAGAAATTTCTTTCATTGTCTATTGTTGCTTTACTATCAATCAAAATGAGCTAAAATTTTAGCAGCATGTACTACATGGCAATAAATAGTTAACATATATTTCAGGTTTTTCTGTGAAATATTAGTGGAATTGTTGACCGTCACTTTTTATTAGCTCACCTTGCCAAAGGCAATGTGAGCTTTTGCCATCATTTGGTGTCCGTCGTCCATTAACTTTTCACATTTTAATCTTCTCCTCTGAAACCCCTCAGCCAAATGAAGTGAAACTTGGTAGGAAGCATCTATGGAAGGTCCTCTCAAAGATTGCTCATTTTGTCCCGATCCATTAACCAACATGGCCACCGTAGGCAATTCCTGTTTCTGATTGGCAGATTTTTTTTAATCTTCTCCTCTGAAACCGCTTTGCCAAATGAATCGAAACTTGGTAGGAAGCATCCTTGGAAGATCCTCCATAAAGATTGCTCATTCAGTTCCGATCCGTTAACAAACATGGCCGCAATAGGCAATTCTTGTTTCTGATTTGTTGATTTCTAAAAATCTTCTTCTCTGAAACCCCTTTGCCAAATGAATCAAAACTTGGTAGGAAGCATCCTTGGAAGGTCATCTATAACAATTGCGCATTTTGTTGCCATCTGTTAATAAACAGGACTGCCACAGGCCATTCTTGTTTCTGATTGGTCGATTTCTAAAATCTTCTCTGTAACTGCTTAGCCAAATGAACCGAACCTTGATGGGAAGCACCTATGGAAGGTTCTGTATTAAGTTTCCTCAAAGCAGAATGAAAGGTGAGCGACACAGGCTCAGCCCACTGACACAGACTCGGCCCACTGAGCCTCTAGTTAAAATTTCTTTTTGTAACAGGGCCCGGGTGGCTCAATGAGTTAGGAATTTAGTTAGATTACCTAACAACTCGTACAAGTCTATCACCGAAAAAGGTGCACTTGACTCGCAGCCGCAAATGATAAAGTTTACCAGTTGCTTGCCCATGGTCGGTGGTTCTCTCCGGGTACTCCGGCTTCTTCCACCACTAAAACTGGTCGCCATGATATAGCTGAAATATTGCTGAAAATGGCGTTGCACACCAAAAAAATCAAATCAAATATTTTTGTATCCGATTGATGTCAAAATGTTCTTTGATCCAAGATGGCTGCTATTATTATTAGCAGAAGTTTCAAAAATTTTCTATGAAATTTAGAAGTCAAATTGAAAACCAGACGAGCAATTTACAGGCTCCTGAGAGCCTCTAGTTTTTGTGTTCATTAAGTTAAGGCGATTGTTTGTTTTGTTGATATTGATGGATTCATTGACCATCTCTTTTCATAACACACAATGTCTGTACCAAATACTACATATAGTTTTTATTTACAGTGGGTTTTTACAAGGAAAAGTGACAGCAATTCCACATCACATATCATTCCAACCTAAGTATGACAACGGAGCTGTTTTAACAGTGGTAAGTGTTTATGGTGTTTAATGCCACTTTCAACACTATTTTAGTTACATCGTGGTGGTCAGTTTTATTGGCGGAGGAAACAGGAGTACATGGAGAAAACCACAGACCTGCCATAAACCCCTGACAAACTTTATCACATAATGTTGTATTGAGTACACCTCGCCTAAGCGGGAATCAAACTCACAACGTTAGTGGTGATAGGCACTGATTGTGCAGGTAGTTGTAAATCCAACTACCATACGATCAGGACCACGACGGCACCTAACAGTGATAAGTAAAATACTTCAAAATTATTACGCTTCATGGGTCATCAGTGTTTTGGTTCACGTGACCATAACTCATATACAGTGAAACCTGTCTAAGCCGAACCCTGCCTAAACCAGACAGACTTTACAGTCACATCTACTAAATGTCTATGTAACTTGAACCTGTCTAAACTGAGCAAATTCTTCAGGCCGGAAGGGGGTTGGTTTAGACAGGTTTGACTGTACATGTATATGCAATCGTTGTCATGTGTGTAACATTATCGGTCTACTGTCGTCCTTCTTCTTGTCACATTGTAATCTTATTCTTTGACGCCATGTGGCCAAATTAAGCCATATATATGGCTTGGATGATCCATTAGATGTTCCATTTTACATATGTAATTGACAGTTCCCCCAATCTCCACTCCTCTATTAGAGATGGTCACCGATACTAAAAATAGACATTTCTTTAATAGCAAAATCTGCTTCATTTTGAAATGAGCTAAAAAAAAAACAATTTTAGCTACTTTGTTTAACATATATTCCTGATTTCTTTTGGATGAAACTTGTAATTAATTTTTGTCAATTTTTTTACTTATTTAAATTTACAAAAAATCAACTGAAAAAAAAAAAAAAAAAACAATTGACAAAACTAAACCAAAGTTAAGTGGAATAGTACTGGGTGATCTCCTGCCTAATTTTTTTTTATCCAAAAGTCCTGTCTATCCTAAATCCAAAAATCCAAAATCCAATGGCCGTCATTTCAGAAATTAGAAATCTCATAGAATGGGGTTAGGATGTTTATTGTCACTTTCAACAATATTTCAACTATATCGTGGCGATTCTCATAAAATATCAAAATCTTTCATTTGAATGGTCCTAATGCACATTCCTGATTTCAACGAAAAATTTTGCCCTTTTATACGAGTTATTTCCCTTTTGACAAGCAAAATGGTACCAGTCTAGCAAGAGCAATGGAAAAGACAAAGACTTTAAGTATAATTTTATCATAATTTGTAGATATTTTAACCAGAGGGTAATTTTATAGAAAATAAAAAAGTTTTTCAGCTAGACTTTGAAATCTTTAGGACAATTGCAAGTTTTAATAATTAAACTAATTTTTATAAAGTTCTTCAGGACAATTTGAGAAATAGGTGGGCAGATGTCATGAGACCGGTGTCTAGCTGAATCATTGTTACAATTTTGAACAGAGGCATTTTTGATGGAGAAAAAATGTTATTTTCATTGAACTTTTGCATGAAAGGGGACCCCTGTCCTCTTTAAAGGGAAATAACTCATGTAAAATGATGAACAATGTTGTTTCATATGTATTCTGGGATTTTGTTTGGAAGTTGTCATTTCACCAGTTTTTCTTGATGATGCAAATTTGAACAATAATCATTTAAAATAACTTAGCCAATTTACACAAAACTCATTGTGATAGCTTTTAGTGGCCCCTTTAAAATAGTATATCTGACTTTGGACTGTTGGTCAGTGAAGTAGCACTTTAAAAAATCAAACTAAGCATCTTGTTCTAGTACAATGTGAACATCATCATCTTGTTCTAGTACAATGAGAACATCATCATCTTGTTCTAGTACAATGTGAACATCATCATCTTGTTCTAGTACAATGTGAACATCATCTTGTTCTAGTACAATGAGAACATCATCATCTTGTTCTAGTACAATGAGAACATCATCATCTTGTTCTAGTACAATGAGAACATCATCATCTTGTTCTAGTACAATGAGAACATCATCATCTTGTTCTAGTACAATGAGAACATCATCATCTTGTTCTAGTACAATGTGAACATCATCATCTTGTTCTAGTACAATGAGAACATCATCTTGTTCTAG
Source organism: Bathymodiolus septemdierum (assembly GCA_963383655.1). Taxonomy (NCBI): domain Eukaryota; kingdom Metazoa; phylum Mollusca; class Bivalvia; order Mytilida; family Modiolidae; genus Bathymodiolus; species Bathymodiolus septemdierum. The sequence goes on along the minus strand of OY726517.1, from coordinate 55,399,803 downwards.
TACAATGAGAACAACATCATCTTGTTCTAGTACAATGTGAACATCATCATCTTGTTCTAGTACAATGTGAACATCATCTTGTTCTAGTACAATGAGAACATCATCATCTTGTTCTAGTACAATGTGAACATCATCATCTTGTTCTAGTACAATGAGAACATCATCATCTTGTTCTAGTACAATGAGAACATCATCATCTTGTTCTAGTACAATGTGAACATCATCATCTTGTTCTAATACAATGTGAACATCATCTTGTTCTAGTACAATGAGAACATCATCATCTTGTTCTAGTACAATGTGAACATCATCATCTTGTTCTAGTACAATGAGAACATCATCATCTTGTTCTAGTACAATGAGAACATCATCATCTTGTTCTAGTACAATGAGAACATCATCATCTTGTTCTAGTACATTGTGAACATCATCATCTTGTTCTAGTACAATCTGAACATCATCATCTTGTTCTAGTACAATGAGAACATCATCATCTTGTTCTAGTACAATGAGAACAACATCATCTTGTTCTAGTACAATGTGAACATCATCATCTTGTTCTAGTACAATGAAAACATCATCATCTTGTTCTAGTACAATGTGAACATCATCATTTTGTTCTAGTACAATGAGAACATCATCATCTTGTTCTAGTACAATGAGAACATCATCATCTTGTTCTAGTACAATGAGAACATCATCATCTTGTTCTAGTACAATGAGAACATCATCATCTTGTTCTAGTACAATGAGAACATCATCATCTTGTTCTAGTACAATGTGAACATCATCATCTTGTTCTAGTACAATGTGAACATCATCATCTTGTTCTAGTACAATGTGAACATCATCATCTTGTTCTAGTACAATGTGAACATCATCATCTTGTTCTAGTACAATGTGAACATCATCATCTTGTTCTAGTACAATGAGAACATCATCATCTTGTTCTAGTACAATGTGAACATCATCATCTTGTTCTAGTACAATGTGAACATCATCATCTTGTTCTAGTACAATGAGAACAACATCATCTTGTTCTAGTACAATGTGAACATCATCATCTTGTTCTAGTACAATGAGAACATCATCATCTTGTTCTAGTACAATGTGAACATCATCATCTTGTTCTAGTACAATGTGAACATCATCATCTTGTTCTAGTACAATGAGAACATCATCATCTTGTTCTAGTACAATGTGAACATCATCATCTTGTTCTAGTACAATGAGAACATCATCATCTTGTTCTAGTACAATGTGAACATCATCATCTTGTTCTAGTACAATGTGAACATCATCATCTTGTTCTAGTACAATGTGAACATCATCATCTTGTTCTAGTACAATGAGAATATCATCATCTTGTTCTAGTACAATGAGAACATCATCATCTTGTTCTAGTACAATGAGAACATCATCATCTTGTTCTAGTACAATGTGAACATCATCATCTTGTTCTAGTACAATGTGAACATCATCATCTTGTTCTAGTACAATGAGAACATCATCATCTTGTTCTAGTACAATGAGAACATCATCATCTTGTTCTAGTACAATGAGAACATCATCATCTTGTTCTAGTACAATGAGAACATCATCATCTTGTTCTAGTACAATGAGAACATCATCATCTTGTTCTAATACAATGAGAACATCATCATCTTGTTCTAGTACAATGAGAACATCATCATCTTGTTCTAGTACAATGAGAACCTCTATTAAGCAATCACCTGTATTAAAATGTTACCTTTTTCTTGTCCTGTCACAAAAATGTCATATGAATTGAACCTCTTTTAAGAGGTAGCCTGTCTTAAAAGGCCACTTTTTCTTGGTCCCAAAGGTGGCCTCTTAATACAGGTTGGACTGTATATGGATATGAAAAAGTGACCTTATAAGACAGATTACCTCTTAAAAGAGGTTCAATTCATATGGAATTTTCCAACACCGGGCCAAAAAAATGTAACCTTTTAATACAGGTGACTGCTTAATAGAGGTGACCACATTGATAGGTTTGACTGTAATTTCTTGTTATTTTTTTTTGATGAGAGGCCTGTAATTGTTTATATTTGTTCTTTTGTTATGATAGACCTATTGATGACAGTAGTTATAATTTTACATTATCCATATTAAGTACCCATATGTAGGGCTCCATAGTAGCTTTAACAAAATTCTTGGGGTCCAACAACAGACACGACAGGTGCCACTAGTGGAGCAGGAACTGCTTACCCTTCTGGAGCACATGAGTTCAGCCTTGATATTTAGTGGGGTTCGTGTTACTCTTTAATTTTATATGTATGTTTTGTTGATCGTTGTTTGTCCTTTTGTACTTTTTCTTTTGGCCATTGTGTTGTCTGTTCTTCTTCAATATACAGATTCTGATTACCCCTTTGGTATCTTTTGGCCATTGTGTTGTCTGTTCTTCAATATACAGATTCTGATTACCTCCCTTTGGTATCTTCAAACTCTTTATGTACATGAACTATTCAATATATCAGTAGCCAACTGTGCTACTGTTTGACAATTTTCAAGGGCCCAGTCCCAGTCCCAATGTTAATGGTCTTGGGGTACTTGTCCCATGTTAAGTCTTATGTTTGTTTGCATTGGTTGATGGTGTTTAACTTTGAACAATATTTCAGTTATATTGTGGCGGTCAGTTTTATTGGTCTAGGAAACCGGGGGACCCGGAGAAAACCACTGACCTGTCGCAAGTCACTGACAAACTTTATCACATAATGTTGTACAGTACACTTCGGCATGAACGGGGTTTGAACTCACAACATCAGTGGTGATAGGCACTGATTGCATAGGTAGTTGTAAATGCAACTACCATACGATCACAGCCACGGTGGCCCATGTGTTAAGTTTTATCCCTGATATGAGTGATGCATGTTCCAATAAACTGTACTGAGTAAGCGATGGTGAGTTGTATCAGTTTTATATAATGTTGTAGGTATGGTCTACAGGTAATGTGACGTATGTTCCGCTATACTTCGTACCAAGTAAAGATGTCGAGTTTCATCAGTTCCAACAGACAACAAACAATATAAATGGACATATACTCTCACCTATAAATTCCTGACTTGACATATAAATTATATGTTCATAGACAGCCTATTATAAATAAACTATTTTGTTTATCTGTCTTTAAAATTTGTTGGTATAAAGTGAAGAATATAATCGTAATAATGATTTTGATTGATTTTTGGTGTTTAATGCCACTTTCAGCTATATCATGGTGACCAGTTTTAGTGGTGGGAGAAGCTGGAGTGCCCGGAGGGAACCACGGACCATGGGCCAGTATATAATTGTAATAATGATACTACTAGTATAGTATACAATACCAGTACATCATTCAAGTATTCTTTGGAAGATACTGGTAACCACTAGTATTCCAGTATCTGTAGCTCTGGAAGATACTGTGAAAGACAAGTATTCCAGTATTATTTACTAGTGTCTTCCAGTATCTGTAGCTCTGGAGGATACTGGGAAACACTAGTATTCCAGTATTCTTTATCAGTATCTTCCAGTATATGTAGCTCTAGAAGATACTGGGAAACACTAGTATTCCAGTGTATTATTTACCAGTATCTGTAGCTCAGTAGCCCTTTTCACAAAAACTCTTACAATAAAAAATTGTCGTAAGTGTAAAACTAAGATTAAAAAGAGTTTCACAAAAATACTTACGATAATCTTAAGTGTAAAAATAGTCCTAACTTTACGTGTAAGACTACCCTGTCGTAAGTGTAAAATTTTGAACGTATCTTTAATCATAAGTGAAGAAATAGAAAAAAAAGATGGACGATGCATTGGCGCTTCGGCTTGAAAATAAAGAGAGCAATTCACCGTTAGCGCATTTTCTCTGACCGTATGACAAACCTCATTACACATATTGATAAATGTTTATTGAAATAAATATGGTTTAATACAAACAGACGCTACAAATGACATTGTTGTTTACTCCTTTTTGGCATGACTAATAACAGAGTCTACAACAATGCATTCCATGTATTTAACCTTTTCAACGCAGCAAAGTTTACATATCAACTACCATATGGCCAAAAAAAAATCAGGATCATTCTTTTAATTTTAGATTTCAAATTGGGAACGGTCGACAATCGAAAAGACTACTTGCAAACTTAAAAAAATTCTTCTTTTTCATTATTTATTTTTTTGATAAAAACAGGAATACAGGATTTTCTTCTAAACATCTACTTCGCTTATAAAAGTTTTGTATGAACAGCCGTTATAGGACTGGAAGTTTCTGGATCCAATAATATCGTTTCGATATTGCCTTTATATTAGTAATATAATTTATTAATTTCTGGCAACTTCAATGATCATCGAACACTCTGGCAATACATAAAGACATCTTAATTTGGGTTATCTCAGAAAAATCGGGATAAATTTTCATCAGTAAAAGAACAAGCGTTTAATTTTATATGGGATGGGATTAATTGGAAAAATGGTGGGGGGTGGGGGGTAAATATTTTGTTGAAACACAACCGATCAAATGAATTATCCAGCATGGATAATATATTTATATGAATAGGTTTTATTTTTAACTCCAGATGCACTCCCTTAAAAAAGACTTCTATCAAAAGTGATCACGCGTGGATGTGGACGAATAACTCCAAGTAATGACAAATTTGATAGATAATTATAATTTACATGCATAAGAAACTTTTCTTTATATGAAAATCATACCCGCTCATATTTTGTGGAGTTATTGTTGACCAATTCATATATTAGATAAATATTCAATATAAACATACAAACACAGTCTCATACTCAGATTTGATTACACAAAGATGTAAATGCCAACTGGTTTAGTGTTCCAACACTGATTTTACAAAACTTTTGCAATATATATGCATCATAACTTCTTGTCACTTGTGATGTTCAATCGGACAGCTTGATTTTGTAAATGCAGACGAGATAGAAGACCCGTTGCTATGGTAACATAAAAACTGCTTATAAATTAGTGCCGGGAATGTTTTATAGAATATGTTTATTTAAAAATAATAAATTTTGTATGAGTATATTCTCTGAGACTGTCTGTGATACAGGGACATATTTTCTGAGAAATCGTAGTTCAGATAATATTGAAAGCAATACAAAGACATTGTTCAATAAAAATGAAACTAGGTTGCTGAGGAAGATAGTTTATGGTGTTTAATTCCCCTTTCAACAATATTTCAGTTATATTGTGGCGGTAAAACCTGAGAAAACCACTGACCTGCCGCAAGTCACTGACAAACTTTATCACATAGTGTTTGTATCGAGCACACATAAGGATGAATTTTTTATTGTAAGTGTAATTTTAGTCGTAAGATTAAAATTTGTCGTAAGATAATCTTTGTGAAAATGACTTGGGAATTAATTGTAGGATTAATCGTAAGTGAAAAAGTTAAGATTATACTTACAAATTTTTGTGAAAAGGGCTACAGGAGGATACTGGGAAAAACTAGTATTCCATTATTCTTTACTAGTGTCTTCCAGTATCTGTAGCTCTAGAAGATACTGGGAAACACTAGTATTCCTGTATTATTTATCAGTATCTCTAGCTCTGGAGCATACTGGGAAACATGAGTGTTCCAGTATTCTATTCATGTGTCCTCCAGTATCTAGCTCTGGAAGATACAGGGAAACACTAGTATTCCAGTATTATTTATCAGTATCTGTAGCTCTAGATCTGAAGATATTGCAAAACACTAGTATTCCAGTATTATTTACCAGTATCTGTAGCTCTAGAAGATACTGGGAAGCACTAGTATTCCAGTATTATTTATCAGTATCTGTAGCTCTGGAGGATACTGGGAAACACTAGTATTCCAGTATTCTTTACCAGTGTCTTCCAGTATCTGTAGTTCTGGAGGATACTGGGAAACACGAGTGTTCCAGTATTCTATACATGTGTCCTCCAGTATCTAGCTTTGGAAGATACAGGGAAACACTAGTATTCCAGTATTATTTATCAGTATCTGTAGCTCTAGATCTGAAGATATTGCGAAACACTAGTATTCCAGTATTATTTACCAGTATCTGTAGCTCTAGAAGATACTGGGAAGCACTAGTATTCCAGTATTATTTATCAGTATCTGTAGCTCTGGAGGATACTGGGAAACACTAGTATTCCAGTATTCTTTACCAGTGTCTTCCAGTATCTGTAGTTCTGGAGGATACTGGGAAACACGAGTGTTCCAGTATTCTATACATGTGTCCTCCAGTATCTAGCTTTGGAAGATACAGGGAAACACTAGTATTCCAGTATTATTTATCAGTATCTGTAGCTCTAGATCTGAAGATATTGCGAAACACTAGTATTCCAGTATTATTTACCAGTATCTGTAGCTCTAGAAGATACTGGGAAACACTAGTATTCCAGTATTATTTACCAGTATCTTCCAATATCTGTGCTTTAGAGGATACTGGGAAACACTAGTATTCCAGTATTATTTACCAGTATCTGTAGCTCTGGAAGATACAGGGAAACACTAGTATTCCAGTATTATGTACCAGTATCTGTAGCTCTAGATCTGAAGATACTGCAAAACACTAGTATTCCAGTATTATTTACCAGTGTCTTCCAGTATCTGTAGCTCTGGAAGATACATGGAAACACTAGTATTCCAGTATTATTTACAGTATCTGTAGCTCTGGAAGATACAGGGAAACACTAGTATTCCATTATTATTTATCAGTATCTGTAGCTCTGGAGGATTCTGTGAAACACTAGTATTCCAGTATTATTTACCAGTATCTTCCAGTATTTGTAGCTCTAGAAGATACTGGGAAACACTAGTATTCCAGTATTATTTACCAGTATCTGTAGCTCTGGAGGATACTGGGAAACACTAACATTCCAGTATTATTTACTAGTATCAGTAGTATTATTTACCAGTATCTTCCAGTATCTGTAGCTCTGGCAGAAACAGGAAAACAGTAGTATTCCAGTATTATTTACCAGTATCTGTAGCTCTGGAGGATACTGGGAAACACTAGCATCCCAGTATTATTTACCAGTATCTTCCAGTATCTGTAGCTGTGGAAGATACAGGGAAACACTTGTATTCCAGTATTATTTACCAGTATCTGTAGTTCTGGAGGATACTGGGAAACACTAGTATTCCAGTATTCTTTACCAGTGTCTTCCAGTATCTGTAGATCTGGAGGATACTGGGAAACACTAGTATTCCAGTATTATTTACCAGTATCTTTCAGTATCTGTAGCTCTGGAAGATACAGGGAAACACTAGTATTCCAGTATTATTTACCAGTATCTGTAGCTCTGGAATATACAGGGAAACACTAGTATTCCATTATTATTTATCAGTATCTGTAGCTCTTGAGGATACTGTGAAACACTAGTATTCCAGTATTGTTTACCAGTATCTTCCAGTATTTGTAGCTCTAGAAGATATTGGGAAACACTAGTATTCCAGTATTATTTACCAGTATCTGTAGCTCTGGAGGATACTGGGAAACACTAACATTCCAGTTTTATTTACTAGTATCAGTAGCTGTGGAAGATACTGGGAAACACTAGTATTCCAGTATTATTTACCAGTATCTTCCAGTATCTGTAGCTCTTGAAGAAACAGGGAAACACGAGTATTCCAGTATTATTTACGAGTATCTGTAGCTCTAGATCTGAAGATATTGCGAAACACTAGTATTCCAGTATTATTTACCAGTATCTGTAGCTCTAGGAGATACTGGGAAACACTAGTATTCCAGTATTATTTACCAGTATCTGTAGCTCTGGAAGATACAGGGAAACACTAGTATTCCAGTATTATGTACCAGTATCTGTAGCTGTAAATCTGAAGATACTGCAAAACACTAGTATTCCAGTATTATTTACCAGTGTCTTCCAGTATCTGTAGTTCTGGAGGATACTGGGAAACACGAGTGTTCCAGTGTTCTATACCTGTATCTTCCAGTATCTGTAGCTCTGGAAGATACAGGAAAACACTAGTATTCCAGTATTATTTACCAGTATCTGTAGCTCTGGAGGATACTGGGAAACACTAACATTCCAGTATTATTTACCAGTATCTTCCAGTATCTGTAGCTGTGGAAGATACAGGGAAACACTTGTATTCCAGTATTATTTACCAGTATCTGTAGTTCTGGAGGATACTGGGAAACACTAGTATTCCATTATTATTTATCAGTATCTGTAGCTCTGGAGGATACTGTGAAACACTAGTATTCCAGTATTATTTACCAGTATCTTCCAGTATCTGTAGCTCTGGAAGATACTGGGAAACACTAGTATTCCAGTATTATTTACCAGTATCTGTAGCTCTGGAGGATACTGGGAAACACTAACATTCCAGTATTATTTACTAGCATCAGTAGCTGTGGAAGATACTGGGAAACACTAGTATTCCAGTATTCTTTACCAGTATCTTCCAGTATCTGTAGCTCTGGAAGATACAGGGAAACACTTGTATTCCAGTATTATTTACCAGTATCTGTAGTTCTGGAAGATACAGGGAAACACTAGTATTCCATTATTATTTATCAGTATCAGTAGCTCTGGAGGATACTGTGAAACACTAGTATTCCAGTATTATTTACCAGTATTTGTAGCTCTAGAAGATACTGGGAAACACTAGTATTCCAGTATTATTTACCAGTATCTTCCAATATCTGTTGCTCTAGAGGATACTGGGAAACACTAGTATTCGAGTATTATTTACCAGTATCTGTAGCTGTAGATCTGAAGATACTGCAAAACACTAGTATTCCAGTATTATTTACCAGTGTCTTCCAGTATCTGTAGTTCTGGAGGATACTGGGAAACACGAATGTTCCAGTGTTCTATACCTGTATCTTCCAGTATCTGTAGCTCTGGAAGATACAGGGAAACACTAGTATTCCAGTATTATTTACCAGTATCTGTAGCTCTGGAAGATACAGGGAAACACTACTATTCCATTATTATTTATCAGTATCTGTAGCTTTGGAGGATACTGTGAAACACTAGTATTCCAGTATTATTTACCAGTATCTTCCAGTATTTGTAGCTCTAGAAGATACTGGGAAACACTAGTATTCCAGTATTATTTAACAGTATCTGTAGCTCTGGAGGATACTGGGAAACACTAACATTCCAGTATTATTTACTAGTATCAGTAGCTGTGGAAGATACTGGGAAACACTAGTATTCCAGTATTATTTACCAGTATCTTCCAGTATCTGTAGCTGTGGAAGATACAGGGAAACACTTGTATTCCAGTATTATTTACCAGTATCTGTAGTTCTGGAGGATACTGGGAAACACTAGTATTCCATTATTATTTATCAGTATCTGTAGCTCTGGAGGATACTGTGAAACACTAGTATTCCAGTATTATTTACCAGTATCTTCCAGTATCTGTAGCTCTGGAAGATACTGGGAAACACTAGTATTCCAGTATTATTTACCAGTATCTTTTGCTCTGGAGGATACTGGGAAACACTAACATTCCAGTATTATTTACTAGTATCAGTAGCTGTGGAAGATACTGGGAAACACTAGTATTCCAGTATTCTTTACCAGTATCTTCCAGTATCTGTAGCTCTGGAAGATACAGGGAAACACTTGTATTCCAGTATTATTTACCAGTATCTGTAGTTCTGGAAGATACAGGGAAACACTAGTATTCCATTATTATTTATCAGTATCAGTAGCTCTGGAGGATACTGTGAAACACTAGTATTCCAGTATTATTTACCAGTATTTGTAGCTCTAGAAGATACTGGGAAACACTAGTATTCCAGTATTATTTACCAGTATCTGTAGCTCTAGAAGATACTGGGAAACACTAGTATTCCAGTATTATTTACCAGTATCTTCCAATATCTGTTGCTCTAGAGGATACTGGGAAACACTAGTATTCGAGTATTATTTACCAGTATCTGTAGCTGTAGATCTGAAGATACTGCAAAACACTAGTATTCCAGTATTATTTACCAGTGTCTTCCAGTATCTGTAGTTCTGGAGGATACTGGGAAACACGAATGTTCCAGTGTTCTATACCTGTATCTTCCAGTATCTGTAGCTCTGGAAGATACAGGGAAACACTAGTATTCCAGTATTATTTACCAGTATCTGTAGCTCTGGAAGATACAGGGAAACACTACTATTCCATTATTATTTATCAGTATCTGTAGCTTTGGAGGATACTGTGAAACACTAGTATTCCAGTATTATTTACCAGTATCTTCCAGTATTTGTAGCTCTAGAAGATACTGGGAAACACTAGTATTCCAGTATTATTTAACAGTATCTGTAGCTCTGGAGGATACTGGGAAACACTAACATTCCAGTTTTATTTACTAGTATCAGTAGCTGTGGAAGATACTGGGAAACACTAGTATTCCAGTATTATTTACCAGTATCTTCCAGTATCTGTAGCTGTGGAAGATACAGGGAAACACTTGTATTCCAGTATTATTTACCAGTATCTGTAGTTCTGGAGGATACTGGGAAACACTAGTATTCCATTATTATTTATCAGTATCTGTAGCTCTGGAGGATACTGTGAAACACTAGTATTCCAGTATTATTTACCAGTATCTTCCAGTATCTGTAGCTCTGGAAGATACTGGGAAACACTAGTATTCCAGTATTATTTACCAGTATCTGTAGCTCTGGAAGATACTGGGAAACACTAACATTCCAGTATTATTTACTAGTATCAGTAGCTGTGGAAGATACTGGGAAACACTAGTATCCCAGTATTCTTTACCAGTATCTTCCAGTATCTGTAGCTCTGGAAGATACATGGAAACACTAGTATTCCAGTATTATTTACCAGTATCTCTAGCTCTGGAAGATACAGGGAAACACTAGTATTCCATTATTATTTATCAGTATCTGTAGCTCTGGAGGATACTGTGAAACACTAGTATTCCAGTATTATTTACCAGTATTTGTAGCTCTAGAAGATACTGGGAAACACTAGTATTCCAGTATTATTTACCAATATCTGTAACTCTGGAGGATACTGGGAAACACTAACATTCCAGTATTATTTACTAGTATCAGTATCTGTGGAAGATACTGGGAAACACTAGTATTCCAGTATTCTTTACCAGTGTCTGTAGCTCTGGAAGATACAGGGAAACACTAGTATTCCAGTATTATGTACCAGTATCTGTAGCTGTAGATCTGAAGATACTGCAAAACACTAGTATTCCAGCATCTGTAGTTCTGGAGGATACTGGGAAACACGAGTGTTCCAGTGTTCTATACCTGTATCTTCCAGTATCTGTAGCTCTGGAAGATACAGTGAAACACTAGTATTCCAGTATTATTTACCAGTATCTGTAGCTCTGGAAGATACAGGGAAACACTGCTATTCCATTATTATTTATCAGTATCTGTAGCTTTGGAGGATACTGTGAAACACTAGTATTCCAGTATTATTTACCAGTATCTTCCAGTATTTGTAGCTCTAGAAGATACTGGGAAACACTAGTATTCCAGTATTATTTACCAGTATCTGTAGCTCTGGAGGATACTGGGAAACACTAACATTCCAGTATTATTTACTAGTATCAGTAGCTGTGGAAGATACTGGGAAACACTAGTATTCCAGTATTATTTACCAGTATCTTCCAGTATCTGTAGCTCTGGAAGAAACAGGGAAGCAGTAGTATTCCAGTATTATTTACCAGTATCTGTAGCTCTGGAGGATACTGGGAAACACTAACATTCCAGTATTATTTACCAGTATCTTCCAGTATCTGTAGCTGTGGAAGATACAGGGAAACACTTGTATTCCAGTATTATTTACCAGTATCTGTAGTTCTGGAGTATACTGGGAAACACTAGTATTCCATTATTATTTATCAATATCTGTAGCTCTGGAGGATACTGTGAAACACTAGTATTCCAGTATTATTTATCAGTATCTTCCAGTATCTGTAGCTCTGGAAGATACTGGGAAACACTAGTATTCCAGTATTATTTACCAGTATCTGTAGCTCTGGAGGATACTGGGAAACACTAACATTTCAGTATTATTTACTAGTATCAGTAGCTGTGGAAGATACTGGGAAACACTAGTATTCCAGTATTCTTTACCAGTGTCTTCCAGTATCTGTAGTTCTGGAGGATACTGGGAAACACTAGTATTCCAGTATTATTTACCAGTATCTTCCAGTATCTGTAGCTCTGGAAGATACAGGGAAACACTAGTATTCCAGTATTATTTACCAGTATCTGTAGCTCTGGAAGATACAGGGAAACACTAGTATTCCATTATTATTTATCAGTATCAGTAGCTCTGGAGGATACTGGGAAACACTAGTATTCCATTATTATTTATCAGTATCTGTAGCTCTGGAGGATACTGTGAAACACTAGTATTCCAGTATTATTTACCAGTATTTGTAGCTCTGGAAGATACAGGGAAACACTAGTATTCCATTATTATTTATCAGTATCTGTAGCTCTGGAAGATACAGGGAAACACTAGTATTCCATTATTATTTATCAGTATCTGTAGCTCTGGAGGATACTGTGAAACACTAGTATTCCAGTATTATTTACTAGTATCAGTATCTGTGGAAGATATTGGGAAACACTAGTATTCCAGTATTCTTTACCAGTGTCTTCCAGTATCTGTAGGTGTGGAGGATACTGGGAAACACGAGTGTTCCAGTATTATTTATCAGTATCTGTAGCTCTAGATCTGAAGATACTGCAAAACACTAGTATTCCAGTATTATTTACCAGTATCTGTAGCTCTAGGAGATACTGGGAAACACTAGTATTCCAGTATTATTTACCAGTGTCTACCAGTATCTGTAGTTCTGGAGGATACTGGGAAACACGAGTGTTCCAGTATTCTATACCTGTGTCCTCCAGTATCTAGCTCTGGAAGATACAGGGAAACACTAGTATTCCAGTATTATTTATCAGTATCTGTAGCACTAGATCTGAAGATACTGCGAAACACTAGTATTCCAGTATTATTTACCAGTATCTGTAGCTCTAGAAGATACTGGGAAACACTAGTATTCCAGTATTATTTACCAGTATCTGTAGCTCTAGAAGATACCGGGAAACACTAGTATTCCAGTATTATTTATCAGTATCTGTAGCTCTAGATCTGAAGATACTGCGAAACATTAGTATTCCAGTATTATTTACCAGTATCTGTAGCTCTGGAGGATACTGGGAAACACTAACATTCCAGTATTATTTACTAGTATCAGTAGCTGTGGAAGATACTGGGAAACACTAGTATTCCAGTATTATTTACCAGTATCTTCCAGTATCTGTAGCTGTGGAAGATACAGGGAAACACTTGTATTCCAGTATTATTTACCAGTATCTGTAGTTCTGGAGGATACTGGGAAACACTAGTATTCCATTATTATTTATCAGTATCTGTAGCTCTGGAGGATACTGTGAAACACTAGTATTCCAGTATTATTTACCAGTATCTTCCAGTATCTGTAGCTCTGGAAGATACTGGGAAACACTAGTATTCCAGTATTATTTACCAGTATCTTTAGCTCTGGAGGATACTGGGAAACACTAACATTCCAGTATTATTTACTAGTATCAGTAGCTGTGGAAGATACTGGGAAACACTAGTATTCCAGTATTCTTTACCAGTATCTTCCAGTATCTGTAGCTCTGGAAGATACAGGGAAACACTTGTATTCCAGTATTATTTACCAGTATCTGTAGTTCTGGAAGATACAGGGAAACACTAGTATTCCATTATTATTTATCAGTATCAGTAGCTCTGGAGGATACTGTGAAACACTAGTATTCCAGTATTTGTAGCTCTAGAAGATACTGGGAAACACTAGTATTCCAGTATTATTTACCAGTATCTGTAGCTCTAGAAGATACTGGGAAACACTAGTATTCCAGTATTATTTACCAGTATCTTCCAATATCTGTTGCTCTAGAGGATACTGGGAAACACTAGTATTCGAGTATTATTTACCAGTATCTGTAGCTGTAGATTTGAAGATACTACAAAACACTAGTATTCCAGTATTATTTACCAGTGTCTTCCAGTATCTGTAGTTCTGGAGGATACTGGGAAACACGAATGTTCCAGTGTTCTATACCTGTATCTTCCAGTATCTGTAGCTCTGGAAGATACAGGGAAACACTACTATTCCATTATTATTTATCAGTATCTGTAGCTTTGGAGGATACTGTGAAACACTAGTATTCCAGTATTATTTACCAGTATCTTCCAGTATTTGTAGCTCTAGAAGATACTGGGAAACACTAGTATTCCAGTATTATTTAACAGTATCTGTAGCTCTGGAGGATACTGGGAAACACTAACATTCCAGTATTATTTACTAGTATCAGTAGCTGTGGAAGATACTGGGAAACACTAGTATTCCAGTATTATTTACCAGTATCTTCCAGTATCTGTAGCTGTGGAAGATACAGGGAAACACTTGTATTCCAGTATTATTTACCAGTATCTGTAGTTCTGGAGGATACTGGGAAACACTAGTATTCCATTATTATTTATCAGTATCTGTAGCTCTGGAGGATACTGTGAAACACTAGTATTCCAGTATTATTTACCAGTATCTTCCAGTATCTGTAGCTCTGGAAGATACTGGGAAACACTAGTATTCCAGTATTATTTACCAGTATCTGTAGCTCTGGAGGATACTGGGAAACACTAACATTCCAGTATTATTTACTAGTATCAGTAGCTGTGGAAGATACTGGGAAACACTAGTATTCCAGTATTCTTTACCAGTATCTTCCAGTATCTGTAGCTCTGGAAGATACAGGGAAACACTTGTATTCCAGTATTATTTACCAGTATCTGTAGTTCTGGAAGATACAGGGAAACACTAGTATTCCATTATTATTTATCAGTATCAGTAGCTCTGGAGGATACTGTGAAACACTAGTATTCCAGTATTATTTACCAGTATTTGTAGCTCTAGAAGATACTGGGAAACACTAGTATTCCAGTATTATTTACCAGTATTTGTAGCTCTAGAAGATACTGGGAAACACTAGTATTCCAGTATTATTTACCAGTATCTTCCAATATCTGTTGCTCTAGAGGATACTGGGAAACACTAGTATTCGAGTATTATTTACCAGTATCTGTAGCTGTAGATCTGAAGATACTGCAAAACACTAGTATTCCAGTATTATTTACCAGTATCTTCCAGTATCTGTAGCTCTGGAAGATACAGGGAAACACTAGTATTCCAGTATTATTTACCAGTATCTGTAGCTCTGGAAGATACAGGGAAACACTACTATTCCATTATTATTTATCAGTATCTGTAGCTTTGGAGGATACTGTGAAACACTAGTATTCCAGTATTATTTACCAGTATCTTCCAGTATTTGTAGCTCTAGAAGAAACTGGGAAACACTAGTATTCCAGTATTATTTAACAGTATCTGTAGCTCTGGAGGATACTGGGAAACACTAACATTCCAGTTTTATTTACTAGTATCAGTAGCTGTGGAAGATACTGGGAAACACTAGTATTCCAGTATTATTTACCAGTATCTTCCAGTATCTGTAGCTGTGGAAGATACAGGGAAACACTTGTATTCCAGTATTATTTACCAGTATCTGTAGTTCTGGAGGATACTGGGAAACACTAGTATTCCATTATTATTTATCAGTATCTGTAGCTCTGGAGGATACTGTGAAACACTAGTATTCCAGTATTATTTACCAGTATCTTCCAGTATCTGTAGCTCTGGAAGATACTGGGAAACACTAGTATTCCAGTATTATTTACCAGTATCTGTAGCTCTGGAAGATACTGGGAAACACTAACATTCCAGTATTATTTACTAGTATCAGTAGCTGTGGAAGATACTGGGAAACACTAGTATCCCAGTATTCTTTACCAGTATCTTCCAGTATCTGTAGCTCTGGAAGATACATGGAAACACTAGTATTCCAGTATTATTTACCAGTATCTCTAGCTCTGGAAGATACAGGGAAACACTAGTATTCCATTATTATTTATCAGTATCTGTAGCTCTGGAGGATACTGTGAAACACTAGTATTCCAGTATTATTTACCAGTATTTGTAGCTCTAGAAGATACTGGGAAACACTAGTATTCCAGTATTATTTACCAATATCTGTAACTCTGGAGGATACTGGGAAACACTAACATTCCAGTATTATTTACTAGTATCAGTATCTGTGGAAGATACTGGGAAACACTAGTATTCCAGTATTCTTTACCAGTGTCTGTAGCTCTGGAAGATACAGGGAAACACTAGTATTCCAGTATTATGTACCAGTATCTGTAGCTGTAGATCTGAAGATACTGCAAAACACTAGTATTCCAGCATCTGTAGTTCTGGAGGATACTGGGAAACACGAGTGTTCCAGTGTTCTATACCTGTATCTTCCAGTATCTGTAGCTCTGGAAGATACAGTGAAACACTAGTATTCCAGTATTATTTACCAGTATCTGTAGCTCTGGAAGATACAGGGAAACACTGCTATTCCATTATTATTTATCAGTATCTGTAGCTTTGGAGGATACTGTGAAACACTAGTATTCCAGTATTATTTACCAGTATCTTCCAGTATTTGTAGCTCTAGAAGATACTGGGAAACACTAGTATTCCAGTATTATTTACCAGTATCTGTAGCTCTGGAGGATACTGGGAAACACTAACATTCCAGTATTATTTACTAGTATCAGTAGCTGTGGAAGATACTGGGAAACACTAGTATTCCAGTATTATTTACCAGTATCTTCCAGTATCTGTAGCTCTGGAAGAAACAGGGAAGCAGTAGTATTCCAGTATTATTTACCAGTATCTGTAGCTCTGGAGGATACTGGGAAACACTAACATTCCAGTATTATTTACCAGTATCTTCCAGTATCTGTAGCTGTGGAAGATACAGGGAAACACTTGTATTCCAGTATTATTTACCAGTATCTGTAGTTCTGGAGTATACTGGGAAACACTAGTATTCCATTATTATTTATCAATATCTGTAGCTCTGGAGGATACTGTGAAACACTAGTATTCCAGTATTATTTATCAGTATCTTCCAGTATCTGTAGCTCTGGAAGATACTGGGAAACACTAGTATTCCAGTATTATTTACCAGTATCTGTAGCTCTGGAGGATACTGGGAAACACTAACATTTCAGTATTATTTACTAGTATCAGTAGCTGTGGAAGATACTGGGAAACACTAGTATTCCAGTATTCTTTACCAGTGTCTTCCAGTATCTGTAGTTCTGGAGGATACTGGGAAACACTAGTATTCCAGTATTATTTACCAGTATCTTCCAGTATCTGTAGCTCTGGAAGATACAGGGAAACACTAGTATTCCAGTATTATTTACCAGTATCTGTAGCTCTGGAAGATACAGGGAAACACTAGTATTCCATTATTATTTATCAGTATCAGTAGCTCTGGAGGATACTGGGAAACACTAGTATTCCATTATTATTTATCAGTATCTGTAGCTCTGGAGGATACTGTGAAACACTAGTATTCCAGTATTATTTACCAGTATTTGTAGCTCTGGAAGATACAGGGAAACACTAGTATTCCATTATTATTTATCAGTATCTGTAGCTCTGGAAGATACAGGGAAACACTAGTATTCCATTATTATTTATCAGTATCTGTAGCTCTGGAGGATACTGTGAAACACTAGTATTCCAGTATTATTTACTAGTATCAGTATCTGTGGAAGATACTGGGAAACACTAGTATTCCAGTATTCTTTACCAGTGTCTTCCAGTATCTGTAGGTGTGGAGGATACTGGGAAACACGAGTGTTCCAGTATTATTTATCAGTATCTGTAGCTCTAGATCTGAAGATACTGCAAAACACTAGTATTCCAGTATTATTTACCAGTATCTGTAGCTCTAGGAGATACTGGGAAACACTAGTATTCCAGTATTATTTACCAGTGTCTACCAGTATCTGTAGTTCTGGAGGATACTGGGAAACACGAGTGTTCCAGTATTCTATACCTGTGTCCTCCAGTATCTAGCTCTGGAAGATACAGGGAAACACTAGTATTCCAGTATTATTTATCAGTATCTGTAGCACTAGATCTGAAGATACTGCGAAACACTAGTATTCCAGTATTATTTACCAGTATCTGTAGCTCTAGAAGATACTGGGAAACACTAGTATTCCAGTATTATTTACCAGTATCTGTAGCTCTAGAAGATACCGGGAAACACTAGTATTCCAGTATTATTTATCAGTATCTGTAGCTCTAGATCTGAAGATACTGCGAAACATTAGTATTCCAGTATTATTTACCAGTATCTGTAGCTCTAGAAAATACTGGGAAACACTAGTATTCCAGTATTATTTACCAGTATCTTCCAGTATCTGTGGCTCTAGAAGATACTGGGAAACACTAGTATTCCAGTATTATTTACCAGTATCTTCCAGTATCTGTAGCTCTAGAAGATACAGGGAAACACTAGTATTCCAGTATTATTTACCAGTATATGTAGCTGTAGGAGATACCGGGAAACACTAGTGTTCCAGTATTCTTTACCAGTGTCTTCCAGTATCTAGTTCTGGAGGATACTGGGAAACACGAGTGTTCCAGTATTCTATACATGTGTCCTCCAGTATCTAGCTCTGGAAGATACAGGGAAACACTAGTATTCCAGTATTATTTATCAGTATCTGTAGCTCTAGATCTGAAGATACTGCGAAACACTAGTATTCCAGTATTATTTACCAGTATCTGTAGCTCTAGAAGATACTGGGAAACACTAGTATTCCAGTATTATTTACCAGTATCTGTAGCTGTGGAAGATACTGGGAAACACTAGTATTCCAGTATTATTTACTAGTATCTTCCAGTATCTGTAGCTCTAGAAGATACTGGGAAACACTATTATTCCAGTATTATTTACCAGTATCTGTAGCTCTGGAAGATACAGGGAAACACTGCTATTCCATTATTATTTATCAGTATCTGTAGCTTTGGAGGATACTGTGAAACACTAGTATTCCAGTATTATTTACCAGTATCTTCCAGTATTTGTAGCTCTAGAAGATACTGGGAAACACTAGTATTCCAGTATTATTTACCAGTATCTGTAGCTCTGGAGGATACTGGGAAACACTAACATTCCAGTATTATTTACTAGTATCAGTAGCTGTGGAAGATACTGGGAAACACTAGTATTCCAGTATTATTTACCAGTATCTTCCAGTATCTGTAGCTCTGGAAGAAACAGGGAAGCAGTAGTATTCCAGTATTATTTACCAGTATCTGTAGCTCTGGAGGATACTGGGAAACACTAACATTCCAGTATTATTTACCAGTATCTTCCAGTATCTGTAGCTGTGGAAGATACAGGGAAACACTTGTATTCCAGTATTATTTACCAGTATCTGTAGTTCTGGAGTATACTGGGAAACACTAGTATTCCATTATTATTTATCAATATCTGTAGCTCTGGAGGATACTGTGAAACACTAGTATTCCAGTATTATTTATCAGTATCTTCCAGTATCCGTGGCTCTGGAAGATACTGGGAAACACTAGTATTCCAGTATTATTTACCAGTATCTGTAGCTCTGGAGGATACTGGGAAACACTAACATTTCAGTATTATTTACTAGTATCAGTAGCTGTGGAAGATACTGGGAAACACTAGTATTCCAGTATTCTTTACCAGTGTCTTCCAGTATCTGTAGTTCTGGAGGATACTGGGAAACACTAGTATTCCAGTATTATTTACCAGTATCTTCCAGTATCTGTAGCTCTGGAAGATACAGGGAAACGCTAGTATTCCAGTATTATTTACCAGTATCTGTAGCTCTGGAAGATACAGGGAAACACTAGTATTCCATTATTATTTATCAGTATCTGTAGCTCTGGAGGGTACTGTGAAACACTAGTATTCCAGTATTATTTACCAGTATTTGTAGCTCTGGGGGATACTGGGAAACACTAACATTCCAGTATTATTTACTAGTATCAGTATCTGTGGAAGATACTGGGAAACACTAGTATTCCAGTATTCTTTACCAGTGTCTTCCAGTATCTGTAGGTGTGGAGGATACTGGAAAACACGAGTGTTCCAGTATTATTTATCAGTATCTGTAGCTCTAGATCTGAAGATACTGCAAAACACTAGTATTCCAGTATTATTTACCAGTATCTGTAGCTCTAGGAGATACTGGGAAACACTAGTATTCCAGTATTATTTACCAGTGTCTACCAGTATCTGTAGTTCTGGAGGATACTGGGAAACACGAGTGTTCCAGTATTCTATACCTGTGTCCTCCAGTATCTAGCTCTGGAAGATACAGGGAAACACTAGTATTCCAGTATTATTTACCAGTATCTGTAGCTCTAGAAGATACCGGGAAACACTAGTATTCCAGTATTATTTACCAGTATCTGTAGCTCTAGAAGATACTGGGAAACACTAGTATTCCAGTATTATTTACCAGTATCTGTAGCTGTGGAAGATACTGGGAAACACTAGTATTCCAGTATTATTTACTAGTATCTTCCAGTATCTGTAGCTCTAGAAGATACTGGGAAACACTATTATTCCAGTATTATTTACCAGTATCTGTAGCTCTGGAAGATACAGGGAAACACTGCTATTCCATTATTATTTATCAGTATCTGTAGCTTTGGAGGATACTGTGAAACACTAGTATTCCAGTATTATTTACCAGTATCTTCCAGTATTTGTAGCTCTAGAAGATACTGGGAAACACTAGTATTCCAGTATTATTTACCAGTATCTGTAGCTCTGGAGGATACTGGGAAACACTAACATTCCAGTATTATTTACTAGTATCAGTAGCTGTGGAAGATACTGGGAAACACTAGTATTCCAGTATTATTTACCAGTATCTTCCAGTATCTGTAGCTCTGGAAGAAACAGGGAAGCAGTAGTATTCCAGTATTATTTACCAGTATCTGTAGCTCTGGAGGATACTGGGAAACACTAACATTCCAGTATTATTTACCAGTATCTTCCAGTATCTGTAGCTGTGGAAGATACAGGGAAACACTTGTATTCCAGTATTATTTACCAGTATCTGTAGTTCTGGAGTATACTGGGAAACACTAGTATTCCATTATTATTTATCAATATCTGTAGCTCTGGAGGATACTGTGAAACACTAGTATTCCAGTATTATTTATCAGTATCTTCCAGTATCCGTGGCTCTGGAAGATACTGGGAAACACTAGTATTCCAGTATTATTTACCAGTATCTGTAGCTCTGGAGGATACTGGGAAACACTAACATTTCAGTATTATTTACTAGTATCAGTAGCTGTGGAAGATACTGGGAAACACTAGTATTCCAGTATTCTTTACCAGTGTCTTCCAGTATCTGTAGTTCTGGAGGATACTGGGAAACACTAGTATTCCAGTATTATTTACCAGTATCTTCCAGTATCTGTAGCTCTGGAAGATACAGGGAAACGCTAGTATTCCAGTATTATTTACCAGTATCTGTAGCTCTGGAAGATACAGGGAAACACTAGTATTCCATTATTATTTATCAGTATCTGTAGCTCTGGAGGATACTGTGAAACACTAGTATTCCAGTATTATTTACCAGTATTTGTAGCTCTGGGGGATACTGGGAAACACTAACATTCCAGTATTATTTACTAGTATCAGTATCTGTGGAAGATACTGGGAAACACTAGTATTCCAGTATTCTTTACCAGTGTCTTCCAGTATCTGTAGGTGTGGAGGATACTGGAAAACACGAGTGTTCCAGTATTATTTATCAGTATCTGTAGCTCTAGATCTGAAGATACTGCAAAACACTAGTATTCCAGTATTATTTACCAGTATCTGTAGCTCTAGGAGATACTGGGAAACACTAGTATTCCAGTATTATTTACCAGTGTCTACCAGTATCTGTAGTTCTGGAGGATACTGGGAAACACGAGTGTTCCAGTATTCTATACCTGTGTCCTCCAGTATCTAGCTCTGGAAGATACAGGGAAACACTAGTATTCCAGTATTATTTACCAGTATCTGTAGCTCTAGAAGATAACGGGAAACACTAGTATTCCAGTATTATTTATCAGTATCTGTAGCTCTAGATCTGAAGATACTGCGAAACATTAGTATTCCAGTATTATTTACCAGTATCTGTAGCTCTAGAAAATACTGGGAAACACTAGTATTCCAGTATTATTTACCAGTATCTTCCAGTATCTGTGGCTCTAGAAGATACTGGGAAACACTAGTATTCCAGTATTATTTACCAGTATCTTCCAGTATCTGTAGCTCTAGAAGATACAGGGAAACACTAGTATTCCAGTATTATTTACCAGTATATGTAGCTCTAGGAGATACCGGGAAACACTAGTGTTCCAGTATTCTTTACCAGTGTCTTCCAGTATCTAGTTCTGGAGGATACTGGGAAACACGAGTGTTCCAGTATTCTATACATGTGTCCTCCAGTATCTAGCTCTGGAAGATACAGGGAAACACTAGTATTCCAGTATTATTTATCAGTATCTGTAGCTCTAGATCTGAAGATACTGCGAAACACTAGTATTCCAGTATTATTTACCAGTATCTGTAGCTCTAGAAGATACTGGGAAACACTAGTATTCCAGTATTATTTACTAGTATCTTCCAGTATTTGTAGCTCTAGAAGATACTGGGAAACACTATTATTCCAGTATTATTTATCAGTATCTGTATCTCTGGAAGATACAGGGAAACACTAGTATTCCAGTATTATTTATCAGTGTCTGTAGCTCTGGAGGATACTGCGAAACACTAGTATTCCAGTATTATTTACCCGTATCTTCCAGTATTTGTAGCCCTAGAAGATACTGGGAAACACTAGTATTCCAGTATTATTTAACAGTATCTGTAGTTCTGGTGGATACTGGGAAACACTTGTATTCCAGTATTCTATACCTGTTTCTTCCAGTATCTAGCTCTGGAAGACACAGGAAAACACTAATATTCCAGTATTATTTATCAGTATCTGTAGCTCTATGAGATACTGGGAAATACTAGTATTCCAGTATTGTTTACCAGTATCTGTAGCTGTGGAAGATACTGGGAAACACTAGTATTCCAGTATTATTTACTAGTATCTTCCAGTATCTGTAGCTCTAAAAGATACTGGGAAACACTAGTATTCCAGTATTATTTACCAGTATCTGTAGTTCTGGAGGATACTGGGAAACACGAGTGTTCCAGTATTCTATACCTGTGTCTTCCAGTATCTGTAGCTCTGGAAGATGCTTGTATTCAGTATTATTTACCAGTATCTGTAGCTGTGGAAGATACTGGGAAACACTAGTATTCCAGTATTATTTACCAGTGTTTGTAGCTGTGGAAGATACTGGGAAATACTAGTATTCCATTATTCTTTACCAGTGTCTTCCAGTATCTGTAATTCTATAAGATACTGGGAAATACTAGTATTCCAGTATTATTTACCAGTATCATCCAGTATCTGTAGCTCTGGAGGATACTAATAAACACGTATTCCAGTATTATTTACCAGTATCTGTAGCTCTAGAAGATGCTGGGAAATACTAGTATTCCAGTATTATTTACCAGTATCATACCGTATATGTAGCTCTGGAGGATACTGGGAAACACTAGTATTCCAGTATTATTTACCAGTATCTGTAGCTCAGGAGGATACAGGGAAACACTAGTATTCCAGTATTATTTACCAGTATCTGTAGCTCTGGAGGATGCAGGGAAACACAAGTATTCCAGTATTGCTTACCAGTATCTTCCAGTATCTGTAACTCTAGAAGATACTGGGAAACACTAGTATCCCAGTATCTGTAGTTCTGGAGGATACAGGGAAACACTAGTATTACCGTATTATTTACAGTATCTAGCTCTGGAGGATACTGGGAAACACAAGTATTCTAGTATTATTTACCAGTATCTGTAGCTCTGAAGGATACTGGGAAACACTAGTATTCCAGTATCTGTAGTTCTGGAGGATACAGGGAAACACTAGTATTACAGTATTATTTACCAGTATCTAGCTCTGGAGGATACTGGGAAACACAAGTATTCCAGTATTATTTACCAGTATCTGTAGCTCTGAAGGATACTGGGAAACACTAGTATTCCAGTATTCTATACCAGTATCTGTAGCTCTGAAGGATACTGGCAACCACTAATATTCCATTATTATTTACCAGTATCTGTAACTCTGGAGGATACTGACAACCACTAGTATTCTAGTATTATTTACCAGTGTCTGTAGCTCTGAAGGATATTTGGGAAACATTAGTATTCCAGTCTTATTTACCAGTATTAGTAGCTCTTAAGGATACTGGGAAACGCTAGTATTCCAGTATTATTAAACTTGAAACACTGTTTGTAAGCTCGGTTCCACGATCTGTCTGTAGGCTTATCGGACGCCGCCCCGATTTGAAAATGACCTGAAACTGCAAAGTGTAGGTGTCCTGAGACTAACCATTCTCTGACTTCCTTCTTTGTGTACCCTTTCGGCTTAAATTTACTCAATCCTCCATAACTGGCGGGAGCTAAAAGGTTGTAATAGGTCGACTCCATGTTTACTACTGACCCTTTGTGGTCTCAACCTCCGTTTTAAAAATCGACCCAGTTCTGGAATGTTTTCCTTCTGCTTATTGGTGTTGTTGGGGAGTACGATCTAATAGGGGAGGGACTCTGTTGTCGTTTGCGAGATCTCGGTGTTCTTTTGGTCCGAGTGATGCATCTCCAGCGGTCCTCGTGACTAATCGAATCTTGTGGAACATTTGCTTCTCGTAAGGCCTCTCCGAATGTTTCCCATCCTTGTGGGTTGAAATATTTCCTTTTGCGCAGCACGTCGTTGACTAAATCCACCACGTTGCTTCTTCGAACGGTTTCTCCCTTGTATTTCAGTTCCCCTTTCTCGTTCCAGCTAATGTCGGGACTGCTCTTCATTTTTTGGTACGCTTTCCAAAATTTCGTCGTCGATCAAGTCCTGTTTCACGGGTTCAGGTGCGACTGCCACGGGTCTGGGTCTGCAATCGAGTGAACGATTGATCGGATAGCTTGAGACGTTCGTCTGCTGACGGGTCTTCTCTTTCTAGTATGGTTTGCATCTTATCCAAGGTGTCCTTGACTTTCACGCGTTGTTCCACTGGGGGTTTTGGGCGCTCTTGAGTATGGTGGTATCTATTTATTAAGGTTAGTTCCTTCATTGAAATAAAGTAGAGAGCAACGGTGCTACTACAGATGCAATCGGTGCTAGTAGGGATCCCAAAAATCCACATTTCTGTAAGATCGCTTTCTTCTTTTTGAGGGAGACCGACTTTTTCGACAGTGCTCTCAATCCGGCCTTATTTCTCTTGAGTTTTCCCTTCTGGAGTTTAGTTAACGGGACGTTGCCTCTTAAAATATTATCGGCACACTCACAGACAGTCGACTAGGCTGCGATCGGCTTTGGTTATGAGGTGATTGCGAATACACGGTCTTGCTTTTTTTAAGTACACTAACTCGTTGGCGTGTTTCTTTAAGCGCTGAGAGACTGTATCTGATGCAAGAGTGACAAGCTCCGCGGTGTAACATCCTTTTTATGACTCGACATACGCTTTCTATTCCTCACCGGGAAAGATGAAGGTTCTCAATCTCAGGATATCCGGCGTGTTTTGTTTCATATCGATCACCATGTAGTCGTCAGGTCTGGCCGTAGCTCGGGCAAAGGCTTCCAGGAAAAATTGCGTTCTCCTGGGATACATTTGGTGTGCTAGCGCCATGATCTGCGATACGTCTCTCGGGTTTTTGAAGACGACCATGTAATGGGCAGGCATTGAGACTTATGGTTCTATGGTGTTTTCCTAGATGAAACAGATTCTGAGCGATGTACATGACGCTGATGTTTCTGTGGTGACTCTTTTTCGTAAACAGTGATGCCACCCGTTGGTCCGTTTCGTCCATGAGATCGTCCAAAATTATTAAATGTTTTTCTCTGGGGTCGAGGGTGTCCAAAGTCCGGTAAAACTTGTTGAAAGTCCATTCCATCTACGGTTCCGTATAAAGTCTGGTATTCTGCATAACACCATAAAGTGCGATCCGGTATTGGGGTCATCATATGTCGGATATTGTGTACGAATCTCCTGACAAAGACGGATTTTCCACTTCCGGTAGGTACGGCAATCACACTGGTAAACGGATGGACCCATGGCATGAAATGATCGGGATCGTATTTATCGGGGACGTAAAATATGTAAGGATTATTGGTTTGTGTTATGTAATAAGGTTCTTCTTCATTACTCTGTGAGTATTGCTGCTGCTGCTCTGGGGTAAACGTGTGTGGCTGCTGCTGCTTAAGTGTAGACTTTTGTTGACCGTGTTTGCTTTTTAAGTGTCGTTTTATGTCTGCAGACCACACATAGGTACTATTGCATAAACTACAAGTATTACTCATGTTGTCGTTGCGGATGTCGGGATACGACTGACTGAATTAAGGTAGATAGGGCGTATTTATAACAAACAAACAAGTATTCATTTCGATGTTTTATTTTACACATTGTCAATTCTCAGTTCTGGGTCTTAAGAACTCGAATCGCATCGTCAAAAATGCATTTACTTACAAATTTATTCTATTAGATACTGAATATGACAATTACAGAGATTCTTAATAACATTAGTCCTGACATCATTATGTAAGTATGACATGTACACCTATAAAATTGGTTAGGGTAAAGGTGTTTAATCGTGATGGTCGCCTATAAAATGAATGGAATATTAAGGTTAATTCTCTGGTATAAAAGAATGTTTGATACCACTGTCAACATAGTGTTTAATACCCCAGTTTCAGACCCCAGTTTCAGCTATATAATAGTGATCAATGTTTGTTAGATCGTTGGTGGATGATTGTTAGTGTTTCCTAGCAATGGATGCTACTGTTACCCTGGAAACATCATTAAAATAGCAAGAATTAAATCTTGAATACATTAATCCTCTAATAGAACACTTCATTGCCATAACGATATGAAACAACATGAAATGTTCCTTCTCTCATGCTTAAGAGAAAATATTAAAGAGGCAAATGATGAACAATATAAATAGATCAAATAAAACTATAAATAGAATAGTACAGTAGGTTCAGGACCTTTTAAGTAATAATAACAGGAATAAGAAATAGCATAACTAATCTATAAAGATCACCAAAAGGAGCATTTAAAATAAATACTATGAGTAGGTGAATATAATGTGACAGATTCTATGCAGAGGGGAGAAATTATGGTGATCATCATAGACAAGGGCTCCTTATAAAGGATAAAGGGGGTTGACTAGTATCATAATTGACCAAAGATTATTGGAATGATACCGAGATTGATACAAGAACTGTTTTTAAAAATACTCTAAATATTTTAGTCATTAGCAACTTATGAAATGATAATTTTAGTCTGTAAAACATAAAATTTACTTTGCAAACAGGAAAAAGCAAACTTGATCATGATGTGGAATAGATATATAATTTTGTTTGCAACTTTTATGATTCTTCTGTTGGGAGCGGAAAGTTTTCATCCACTTTAAAACAGATTAAAACATTTGCAATTGAAACAAAAAAAAATTCTTCAGCCAGTTTACAATAGATATCATGAACATTTTTATTAATATCATCACAATATTGTAAGATCTACCAGTGTAAATTTCTCCTAATAAGAAAGATATTTATTTAGATCATCTTTTTTCTTATGAAATGACTAAAATTTAATTTCATAACTTTATTTTTCAAGAAATGCTAACTTTAAACATTAATCCGGGGGCAAGATAAAAACGAAAGATTGATTGATTGGTGTTTAATGCCAACATCCTGGGCAAGATATATATATTTATATATCTACATAGGAATATTCTATTGACTCAAAGTACTACTCTACAATGACATAAATCTGCTGTCCAACAATTTTCAAAGAAATCAACAAAGTCAGTACTGGGTATTTTGTTCTCCAAACGGATTGAACGTGTCCATCCAATCATATCACTGGAAATTGAACCAATCATAAGTCGCCATTTCCGGCCGATTTGCCAATCAGAAGCCAGGAAAAAGAACCAATCAGAAAGCAGGATACAAAAGAAACAACCAATCGACTCCATCGATACAAAATCTTCATTTTATGAAAAGCAGAAACAAGAGAGCAGAGATTCACGCTTCATTCGACATGTCACGTAAATCAAAATCTAAAGACCAGACCAAAGCATTGAACATTCCGTTCACCCTGACAAGGGGATCTGGTACAGGAAGCCTTAGCAGTAACCTTCGCCAAAGACCAGACCCAAGCATTGAACATTCCGATCAAAGTACCCCTAGGAGGTGGAAGATATGCAGAACTCATAGCTGGAATGGCAGTAAGAGAGTGGATCTGAGTGGACGAAAAAGGTCATAACCGTATTTAGCATATCATCCACAGGCGCCCGTGGTGTGGTTTCTTCAGATCTTCCACGCCTCGACATATCAGTAAAGAGGAACAAGTGAGAGATCTGATTTTGGTTTGTGGTGTTTAACGCCACTTTCAACAATATTTCGGTTATATCGTGAGTGGCGGTCAGTTTCATTTGTAGAGGAAACTGGAATACCCGGAGAAAACAACCGATCTGCCGCAAGTCACTGACAAACTTAATCACATAGTGTTGTATCGAGTACACCTCGCCATGAACGGGATTCGAACTGATGGTAATCCGACAGTTGTAAAATCAGAATCTAGAACAAAATATTAGTTCAACCCTCAGATAATTGTCAAATATGCTGTGAGAGCACTTTCATTTCAGTATGGCCACTTTCTTAATTATAACAAGAGGTCGTCGTGGTCGTCATCATATGGTAGTTGGATTTATAACTACCTGTGCAATCAGTGTATATCACCACTAACGTTGTGAGTTCGAATCCCGTTCATGGCGAGGTGTTCTCGATACAACATTATGTGATGATAAAGTTTGTCTGTGACTTGCGACAGGTCGGTGGTTTTCTCCGGGTACTCTAGTTTCCTCCACCAATAAAACTGACCTCCATGATATGACTGAAATATTGTTGAAAGTAGCGTTAAACACTAAAAAGCATAAACCTAATAATAACATAATAGCAACACTCTTAAGTAATTACAGGATGTTGCAGTTTATATGAAGTGTTTTGTTTTGAAAAAGTAAAAATTAAAAATTTACAAGAATTACGGGGGATTTCCATTGAGGCGAATAAGGAACGTATTTGATGTGCAAAGTTTACTTTGGCAAGTGCAAACCTTTGCTGCAAACTTAATGGATTTCAACCAAAAAATTTAAAAGACGATGCACTATTTAAGGTTTCCAGAGACTGCACATTTTGTAAAAGGACAATTTGATTAAATTAAATTTTAGTGCAACCCTCCGGTATCTCTTCACAATTACAAAACATCTCGTGAAAGCACTTCAGTATGACGAATACTCCATTTTCTTGGTCAATTGTCCTAGGTATCTTGCCAGATTTGTGTGAATTGTATGTTGAAATGTATATCAGCAAGGATTTCAAGTGGTTAACATATAATATATCAATTTTAAAGTTTTGGAGAGAATTTCCATTGAGGCAAAAAAGGGTAAACAAAAAAGAAAAGAAACATTTTTCGTGTCACAAAGATATATTATTAAAACAATATCAGTTCATGGTTTGTCCGAGGTTCTTGGCTTTCGATACAATTTCTCCACAATATTATTATTCTCGGCGTGAACTACCCTATTTCACCATTTCTGTACCTTAGTATGGATAGAGTATAAACTATTTTCGGTGTAAGCTACTATATTTCACCCTTTCTGTACCTTGGTATGACACAGAGTATAAAATAACAGTTTGAGCAAGTTCCCCGGCAGATTTCATTCTGAGAACGTTCTTTATAACACATTTCATTTTCATAATGATTTTATTTCACGTATTCGTGCTTTCGTTCTTTGTTTTTGTTGAAAGCAAAACATTGACGAATATTTCTAAGGATTATGACGATACTCATGGTAAGTCAACATTTGTTAATTATTGTGTGTACTATCTTATATTTAAATAACAGTTAAGGCCACCAGCTTTTTATAGAACTAATAATACTAGAGGCAGATCAAAACATTTCCATAAGGCCAGGGGTCTGTTTTTTAAAGAAGAAAAAAATCAAATTTCAAAACAATTTGTTTTATGAAATATCAAAAGGTACCAGGTCGTAATTCAAAACGAAAATTACAAAAAAAAGTAATTGGAAATATTCTATTAAAACACGTTTTTCCCAGTCTATCGCTTAGCTAAAAAGGGGCGGACCTCGTAACCCCTGCTCCTGATTCGGATCCAAACCAGCCACTGTTCTAACATATATATGTTTTTTTGCATGTTGTATGTTGAGAAATGTCATATTCATAGTCTTGGTTTGAACCGAATTGGGGATAGATCCGACGATCTACCATCTATGAAAAATGAATCGACAAATCGAGTGAAACCTTTCACAAGATAAATATACAAAAATGTAGTATATCGATACATTTTCATGTATGCAGTAGACGTGCATTTTGGTATATCATGTATATTGTGAAAGATGCGCATACATAACAACAAAAGTTTGAGAATGCACACACAGACACACACACACACCACTGACCTGGCGTAAGTCACTGTCAAACTTTATCACATAATGTTGTATCGAGTACAACTGACCTGAGCAGGATTCGAACTCACAACTTTAGTGGTGATAGGTACTGATTGCATAGGTAGTTACGATCACGACCACGACGCCCCCTATATTAATTTAGAAAATAATGTTACTAACCATAACTCGTTTAGTTATGTTCTAATTCGATATTCACAACTTAAATAATTTATAAATTAAACGCCAACACTTCAATTTAAGATATCAGCTCGCATGGACAGTACAGTAGAGCTATATTTTATAATAATAATAATAATAGTATTAATAACTCAAAGTTCGTAATTTCCCAATAAATTAGATTTTGTCCCACATTTCTTTTTATTCACACCAATATATCAACAATACAACCTGTATAAAGTTATGAAAAAAGAGATCGAACGACCATGAAAAAATCGTGCGTCGGTGATTTTACATTCTACAATGAATGGGGTATATTGCAGTTTGTTGAAAGGATTTTTTCTAATGTAATAAATAAGTTATTAAATTCAATTTTAGTGTAATAGAATTTATTTCATTATCATATTAGGTGAAGTATTATGAAAATTTATATTATTTTTGTTTGAGAATGAGATTTTCTTTGTTCAGCTTTAAATTAAATATTCTGGTATTTTATTTTATTTCTTTCTTTCCAAATTGTCCTTTTTGCGACATTTATATGTAAATTTTCCCCAAAAGTACCCCCTTTTCTGTATCCTTATCGTAACCTAAAATCATACTATTTTCGTTAAATGTTACATTATCTTCCTTTTTTAATTAAGTTTTCAATCTTAAGCTAAAAGACAAAATTTTAGTAGAGACTATTTACAGGGGGACCAACCGGTTAATCGAGAAAAGTCGTTCGTGTACGATTGTTAATCGGGTTTTTTGATTCGTAAGCGATTCGGTTACTAGTTCGTGTACGATATTTCCGTTTTTAAAAGTAAGGTAAGATACCAAATTTCAATATTCTTTTGTAAATATAAGCATAAAGCAAAAAAAGGCTTCGTAGTTCCTTAAATGAATAATTAATAAATTTAATGCGAAAGAGTAAATTTCATAACAGACTTTCATTTTTCAATAATTTGGTCAGAAACGTAGATGTCACTCTATTTTTTGTTCTCAGAGTTTCCATTTTCTAGCAAAAAACGCAAATTTTCTAATAAAATTAACATTTTATGACAGAAAATAATTTGAACTTCAAAGTTACTTTATCTTATACTTACTTTTCGTGAGAATTCTTAACTTAAGTAAAGATATAGTTTCCTTTTTGCATATTTCCAATTTTTTTGTTCGTGAACGAACGTGTTATTGAAAAATATGATCGTGTACGATGTATTAACATTTTTGCAGACTATGGCTTTTGTGTGTTCCACTTGTGTTGACCTTGATTTCGGCGTGGAAAGTTATCTTTTAGTACGATATGATTTATTTGGTGTTGTCCTTATATCATTTTTGCTGTTTTCTGAAACTTGACAGTTTTTCCAGTTATGTTTTTTTCGGGTAATTTTTTTTCTTCTTGAAGCAGGTTTTGGAAGTATAGTCATGGTTTATCTGCAAGCATATAAATTATGCATACTTACTTTATTATGTAAGTCTACGGTTCTTTGGCTTTCACCTTTTGGTAATTTTGGCTATATTTTGTTCATATTTTTGACTTATTATTTGGGTTTCCAAACTTTTAGCTCTGCTGACGAGGAATTATTTTCCGAAATGGCCATCCAAGACATCAAAATTGGTATAGATTGTTTTTTTCTACATGCAAAAGTTATTGTCGTTTAAGTACTGTTCCATGTAAGAGTCAGGCAATGAGTGGTACATCAATTGTTTAACTTTTTATTAAAACTGGTTAAAAGTGTTCATTTGGTAATCCAAGCATTTCCTTCTATTTCGGATTTTCATAAAACTAATAATTTTTTAGTAGTTATACTAGATTGAACATTATGGCGGGAAAGTTTTCACGTACTTTTTACTGCATAATGGAACCAAATATTTGCGTGTTAATATCTACAAAAGGCATTTTGAGCCAAAGCATCGTATACATACATGTAAAGGCTCCTGAATATATTTCAGTCATAACTTTTTTGTTTAAATTACATTTGAATTTTTGACTGGTTTTATAGGGAAGACATTTTGGCGAAAATTTTCCCGTACTTTATTATGATTGTTCCAGTATTGCAGGAGTTATTGACCTTTTCGTGGAATTTGCTGTGTGTGGGAGGTATTAGTTAGCCTTTGGCTTACAGTTCTAGTTTGAGGTCGAATGTGTTTCAGTACTCAACATAATATTTTCTTAAAATGGATGTGTACTTACAAAGAATAGTACATAAAAATATATTCATGAATGTCTATTAGTAATTACTTAGAAATAGGTTTTCGATGACGCAAAACACCACAAATTATATCTTGCCGCGCTCATATTTCATGAGACACACTTATAAAAAGCAACATTGGAAAATAATTCATTTAAATTGCTAAGAAAAATGCAAGTATCTTATATTGAGTAATCGTTCACGAACATCGATCACGAACAAGAAATTTTTAACCTGTTCGTTCACGAACAAAAAAATGAAAAAAATATAATTTTCCCGTCATATTTTGCATTTTTTGTGAAGAAGTTCTTTTAACCACTCCAATATAGAAGAATGTTTCCATTAAAGTGATGTTTCAGTCATAAAAAAGTAAATGTGTGAATATAGGAATATTATAGTTCTTGTGACATTTTGATGCAATGATTTTTAGACTTTCTGACCACATTTCACGCAAGGTTTATATCAACGAAAGTTTTGGAGCATACACCATCAAAGATATACAATAAAGGACGGGAACTGCGAAGAGATAATTAATAATTGTTTTCTTAATTAGTAATAATTGAGGCTTACCGTCAAGGAATCATGTCCGGATCCTCGAAATAATCGTACACGAACTAGTAACCGAATCGTTCACGAATCAAAAAACCCGATTAACAATCGTACACGAACAGTTTTTCTCGATTAACCGGTTGGTCCCCCTGATTTAACAGGTATTGTCCGAATTGTATTTTAAAATGTTCTCTTTACTGAAGTCAATTTGTTTTCAAGGTTAAATTAATAAAATTTTGCAATGAATTAATTATCTTCTTTTAAAGGCGTTTCCACTGGACTGTCAGTCTGTCTCCTGGGTCACAAAGTAGTCTTGTTCCGCCTTCCAAAATTTCTCTTGGAGGCCCTGAACACAAGCATAATCCTAATTTATTTTTTGAATGAGTTAGTGATTGTTGTTTAACGCCAATTCAGTAATTTTTCAGCTATATCATGGCGAGAACAAGTTAATTTTCAATGAGATGATGATGAAGTCCGCTTTGTACTAGACCAACACGCCGAGTTGGATTTTTATAGTGCTAACTCACTGAAACAACAGTCCGCGGGTAGATCTGTCGCTCCACTCGGACACATTATTCTGATGCCGAGCCCACCAGTCTTTTCCCTTTTCACTTAATGCTGCGTGCTTAGCGGAAAAGCAACACATACCAATTTTATGATCTTTGGTTTGACCCGACCGGGGCTCGAACCCATGACCTACCGCACTCGAGGCGAGCACGCTAACGATTACACCACTGTGATGCGGTTTATTTATTTGACTGAGCAAAATTTATTATATTATTAATAATTAAGATAAACGAATTTATTTTTAGGAAAAACGACGAATTCCACGTGCTTTGAATCTCAGGAATGTATTGGGAAGCTTGTGTGTCTTGCCGGGAAATGTCAATGCTGTGAACAACATATTTGGAACGGAAGCGACTGCATCATCAGTAAGTAAACACAATATCTATGAACTACGAGACAATGAAAAAGTAAAACAAAACAACAAACAAACAAACGTAGACGTCTAGTTTAGTACACACGACGCAGGTCTGGAATCACTTTCATTAGGTACGCTCAAAGTCAAAGCTCAGTATTTCTCATATCGTTGGGTAATTTTTTCTATATTCTCAAAAGGAGCTCAGTATTTCTCCTATCTGTGAGTATTTTTTCTTTATTCTCAAAAGGCGCTCAGTATTTCTCATATCGGTGGGTAATTTTTCTTTATTCTCAAAAGGTGCTCAGTATTTCTCATAAATTGTTGGGTAACTTTTTTTTATTCTCAAAAGGCGCTCAGTATTTCTCATATCGATGGCTAATTTTCCTTTATTCTCAAAAGGCGTTCATGAGTATATTTCATATGCTGGGTATTTCGTCTTTATTCTCAAAAGGCGCTCAGTATTTCTCATATCGGTGGGTAATTTTTTGTTATTCTCAAAAGGTGCTCACTATTTCTCATATATTGTTGGGTAATTTTCCTATATTCTCAAAAGACGCTCATTATTTCTCATACCCGTATCGGTGGGTAATTTTTCATTATTCCCCAAGAAACGCCCAGTATTTCTCATGTCAGGTGGTTTGTTGATATTTAATTAATGCCAAGCAGTGAATAGAAGAAACAGTGGGATATATACCCATTACAGACATAGTGTGTTGATACAAGACTTTGTATCAGGTCGAGCCTGTTATGTAAACCAGTATCACCGTGACTCGCTGTTCTCCTTTCAACGATTACAGACACATAGGTAGGATGTTTAATGTAATTAAAAGGACACGGTTGGAAATGTGAAGGTAATATTTCATGTACAAATAACCAGAATTACTAGAATTTATCATTCACATTTCATATACAATATTTTTTGAGAGGAGCATATATTTATAAATTTCCCTGGCGAAGGGTCTAAATGTAAGTTACAGCTCGAGTATAGCTAATCGTAAAAACAGTCAGCTAGATTTTTGAGTGAATGCGAATCTGTACATTTTTTTATCGTTTGTATATATGACTGTCGAGGTCATAAGCATATGGTAGTTGGATTAAAAAGGGTTGTACTAAACTAGGAAACAAAATCGAAACGCAAAAACGTAACGAAACGAAACGAAACGAAACGAAACGAAATACTACGAAACGCAACGAAATATACAAAATGCGAAACGAAACGCAACGCAACGAAACGAAATTTACTATAATGCAAAACGAAACGAAACGAAATATACTAAAGTGCGTAACGCAATAGAACGAAACGGAATTTAGCGAAACGCGATGAAGTTTTCCCTATAATTATCATTCATCAGAAGCAAGTCAGTTATCATTATTAATTAAAAACTCAGAATTCAATGTAATCTAATAGCTAATAGTTACAGTGACAATACTCTTCCTTTGAATTTCTCTGATAGGCATCGGTTACGGTTCCATCCTAATACCCGTAATTAACGGAGCAGCGATCGCGAATATATTTCAAGTACTATATACATTATCTGGCGTCAAAAGAAATTAAATATCTTAAGACACTGAGAATAATTTATTATGATGAAAACCCTGTCGGTTCACATGCAAACAAATAATGGGGTTTCCACAAACATGGGTATTGTCTATGTGGCCCCTGTCCACAATAAAGCGGGCATACATTTCATGGTGAATTTATCAGACCACGAAGTGCAATGTCATAATAATAAAAATAGTTAATAGTGATAATATTTTTTTCGAAACCTTTTGTTTGATCAATTGACCAAAAGGAGCTTCTGTGCTAGTACTGTAAAATTCAATGCTGATTTCACAAAAGGTACATCTTATTGATTTTTGGTGTTTAACGCCACTTTCAGCAGTATTTCAGCTATTTCATGGCGACCAGTTTTAGTGGTGGAAAAAGCCGGAGTACCCGGAGATAACCACCGACCATGAGCAAGCAACTGGTAATCTTTATCACATGCGACTGCGATTCGAGTGCACCCTTTTTTGTAATTTAAAAAGCCGGGCGCGAACCCACGCCGTATTGGTGATAGGTTTGTATGAGTTGTTAGATAATCCAACTACCTAACTAATTGATCCACCCAGACCCTGGAATAGTGGTTAAAAATATTTTAATCTCTTGGAATAGAGTTTAAAATTGGACCCTTTTGAAATGTGTTACAAAAGAACCACTGTATGGATTGAAACCAATCATGACAGAAATTGACCTTATACGGTCCTCATAGCGTGTCCAACATGCATGTATTGATCAGCACCTTAATTATTCCCAAGCAGCGAGGTTACACAGGGTGCATTGTATCTGGACTGTCAAATACCAGTCCGTCCTGCTGTGTATCCGTCCATAACATTAATTCTTGTGGATATCCTGGATGTTTCTCAACCAATCTTAATCAGATTTAGTAAACATATTCAGTATAATAGCAGCAAACCCTATTCGAGTTTCAAGGTCATAGGCTAAAGGTTAAGATCATGAATACATATTTGCTAAGTTAACAGCGTTGTGGACACAACGTAGCTTTTTTTCCTTGGATTTCAATCGGACTTTGCTCCACTCTCTGAAAATATTTTTCATTGAGAGTGGAACAAACTAGTTGATTTTCTACGTGCAGGTCAAATGTCCAATTCGTCGTCCCATTTTGCATTTCTTTAACAGCCATGTGAACACAACACAGATTATTTTTTCAACCATTCGCAAGTTGGTTGCTTATTTCTGGCTCGTAAGTTTTTCCTTATTCATTACTTATTCCTTATTTCATTCGGTGGATTTCAATTAAACTTGGGGAATACATCAACAACTGAGAATGCAAGTAGGGTTTTAATTGTTTAATTCAGAGGTCAGGGACATGGTGACATTTTGTCTTTTCATATATAGCCTAGCGGACACAACATAGCTTTTTTAATTGGTTTCGATCAAACTTGGTTAGAACATTAACCATTTAGAGAGCAAGAAGTTTATCGTATTTTTAATGTCATAGGTCAAAATGCCAAGGTCCCCGTTATATTTTTAATTTCTTTTACAGCCTTGTTGACACAGCAAAGCTTGTGTTTTTCAATGGATTTCAATCAATCTTGTAAATATTAATCGTTGAGATTGTATGAATGTTTATTTTCAATGTCAATGGTAAAATGTCAAAGTCAAAGTGACATTTTGCGGTCCTTAGATAAACTTAGGTAGTTACATATATGTATATCGAATCAAGAGAGGTCATGAAAAACCGCGATTCTAATGATAATCAATCTCAAAATCCAGAGACAAGGACAAGGTCAAGATAGCAATGACAAAGACGAAATTCAACTCTCAAAAACTTGAAATTTAAACAACAGAAACTAAAGAGTAATCAGCAACTCGGACTCTGCCAAATATGTGGAACTTAGACCAGATGCACCGGTTGGGTAAGTGTTCTCTGCTTTTCATGAAACACCCACCACGTTGTTCGTGTCATAGTCCGGTAAGACGTTGCTCATGTCATAGTTCGGTAAGACGACAGAAAAAACTACGAGTTAATTAGGAAACTAATCAGTTCTAAATTCCAAAAAAACACTGTACTGTCCTTGCACCACAAAGTGATCCTCTGAAATTCAACATTTATTCTTCGTAATTCGAAACCGACTAAACATTATAAGAAAAAATGCGAATGTAAAATAACAACACACGAAGTTTTTTTCTCTCGAATTCTGAGAAGATATCGTTTCCGTAGAGATGTTCTTAAGATATTCTATTAAGACATCATCGTGACTCTTATTAACTGTAGTTTCATTTAGTTTCGATAGGTACCAATTTTCCAACGACCTGTTTATTCTATTATTCTATAAAAGATGATCTGGTAGAATTCCACAAACCACGAAATTGAGTATCCACAACTTGCCATTTTTTTCAGTTTACGAAAATCGATACCCACAAAAATAATTGAATCCATAATTATCGGATTTACTCTAATAAATGATGTGTTATTACATACTCTGCATGCGTATATAAAATATAACTATATATGTACGTACTGAAATGTGCACGAATAATACATTTGTTTCCACACTGATATGAAAACGTCTAGATCGATTGTGTGTCAGACGAATATGCATCTGATAATGCGAATCGAAAACGCTTTTAAATTTTGTGGTAAACTGATTCACTTTTACAACGAACGGATTTCTTTTCTTTTTTATTGTGAAGATGGAAAACGTGGGGCTGTCAGTTGACTTCCATTGAGCGCTGTGGAAGTCAAGCAGACCTCTCATTTACTTGATGTCTGCAGGTTTCGGTTGTTCCTCTGACAGTTCGATGGTTTCTTTCGGAAGCCCCCTGAGGATTTTCCACTTTCCTCCATCTTTAATACAGCCGGTTTTGTGCATAGTGCATGTACATCGGCATCAGTGTTATATGGGGCTACTCGACTGGGTAGTATGTAGTTGTCCAGGTCGGTATTCCCCGTTACATAGCCTTTTAATGTTTGGGGCTGAATTTGTTCCCCGGTCCATGGTTCTTTCCCCCGTTTGCACTACACTGCATATAATGTTCACATCACTGAAGGGATGATCATGGAGTGGCATGTAAGTATTTCCTGCACCCCCCTTTAAGCTGTTAGACCAGACGCATAGGCCCTGAGGTCCGACTCTGGAAATACTACAGAAACCCAGACAAGAATGCCTGGATATCCTTCTTACCTCATTTATTGAGGGTGCTCCTTATAGAAAGGAGGATTCTACCTGGCATAATGGTCGTTGATAAATTTTTATTTTGTTTGTTTTGACGAATGGTTCATCAATCTTATACATAAAAATTTGTTTTGAAGAATGGTTCATAAATCTTCGTATACATGCATATCAGTATAAAATTCTGCTTAGACTTTTTCATCACTTCTCGTTCCATTCATGTTATTGGATTTTGGTATATTTTCGTTTCGTTTCGCATTTTAGTATATTTCTTTTCG
Source organism: Bathymodiolus septemdierum (assembly GCA_963383655.1). NCBI lineage: Eukaryota > Metazoa > Mollusca > Bivalvia > Mytilida > Modiolidae > Bathymodiolus > Bathymodiolus septemdierum. The sequence continues at coordinate 55,360,447 of OY726517.1, read as the reverse complement.
TTGCGTTTCGTTTCTCATTTTAGCATATTTCGTTGCGTTTCGTTATATTTCGTTTCGTTTCGTTTCGTTTCGTTCGTTGCGTTTCGATTTCGTTTCGTAGTTTAGTACAACCCGATTAAATACTACCTGTGCTATCCTGCTTAGGTCCTTTGGTTTCATAGTTCAGAACACTTTATATTATTTGGCTTTCCAATCTTTCGATTTTGAACGTACCTGATAAAGGTTATTCCAGAAACGCATCATGAGCAATTTTATATCTTATGTTTTTATTATATATTTCCATTGATATAAATAAGTGACTGTGAGTGGATGCTGCAGGTACATGTATATTTAACACCTGCACAGTAAATTCTATCAATGAGCATAAATATTTTTTAGGGAAAACAGTAAAGTCAACATGTAGAACATCTCAGGAATGTGACGGTAAGCTCGTCTGTATCAAAGGAAAGTGTCAATGCAGTGAAAAACTCTATTGGGATGGAACAAACTGTATTATCAGTAAGCTATGTAAACTTTTTAAGACAATTACTGCATGTATCTACTCATTTCTCCAGGAACACAGGGTTATAGGAATCACGTATGTTATTATACAGATAACTGTAATATACTGAGATATTCAAATGAAATAAACAAAGTATTTCACTGTTTGACGTCACAGTACTCCGATGTCTTCCACCAATAACACTGACCGCCACGATATAACTGAAATATTGTTGAAAGTGGTGTTAACACCATAAAACCATCTAACCAACATCTATTATTAAATGATAATTTCTAAGTTATATTCATGACAAATAATAATTCCTGTATGTAAAAACATGGCACATAGATGGATGCATAATTGTTGTAAGGAAAAAAAGGGGGGAGATGCTTGATAGGGTTGGGCAGTTAGCTCTAGAAACCAAGCAACAGCCATTCTTAACTAGATATTAAAAATAAAAAAATAGTCATTAGAAAGTTGGATTTCACGTAAAAATAACATGTCATGCTCCGTCCACGATGCACCTGGCTGCGCCCTTTTCTGCGGATGAGCTGTGGTGTTTGAATAAGTAGAGTTGTTGTGCTTAATTTGTCCGTCACCCAAAAACCAGCGATCCATTCCAAAGAGCTGTATTCAGTAAACTTTGATGAAAACAAAAGAAGTTGATTACAAAGGCCCCCCCCCCCCCCCAAAAAAAACAAAAGGACAAACAATGATATTCAAAACACGACATAGAAACCTAAACACGAACACAACTAAAACTGTGGGTGAACTCGAGTGCTTTGGTAGGGTAAGCAGTTCCTGCTGCATATATGACACCCGTTGTGTTAATTACTATATTATTCCATTGTTTAATGTCAAATACTCAGTTGTCACCTATAGTCAGGACAAAATTGGTAACGTAACTTAACCAACTGACATTCCTTAAACTCGAAGATCGACAACTCATATGGCACACCTCAAATTTGAAGACCCACAACTCGTATGGAATACTTCAAATTGACGAACGACAACTCTCCTCTCACATCTCAAAATTGAAAAGCGATAGCTCTCCTCTCATACCCCAAACCCAAGAACGACATTTCTCCTCTCATATCTCAAATTCGAAGAAGACAACTCACCTGGCATATCACGAACTCGAAGAACGACAACTCTCCTCTCATTCTTCAAACTCGAGTCGAAAATCAAAATGTATTTCTTCTCATATAACATATGTACAACTTAAATATTTCATAGATTATTTAACAGGAAATTAAAGATGTTTTTTAGCGTTTGCCTACAATCGTCTACTTTTCTACAAGTTTCTAAAGTAAATTATAGTTTTTGCAATAATATACATATATAGTGTATTTATTAAAACTGAATAATTTGTAATATGTGGTAGTCTACCTAACTCAATAAGTAATTTCATACATTGTTTATGCAATTGCAAGTGAAACTCCGACACCGCGATGATATATTAGTTTGGTTTACACCCACCAACGTATTCAGTGCATATTACTGATAATTGCACGAGTTTGAGTCCAGCCCTTGACGAGGTGTATCCGATTCAACAAGAGTATCAATGACGTGTTGCAGATCGGTGGTTTCCTCTGGATACTCCAATTTCCTCGACCAATAGAACTGACCGCAATGATATAAATAAAATATTTTTGAAAGTTCCATTGCACACCGTAATTCATTCTATCTTTCTATAAATAGAGATCACAGTGAACGAAGCATGTGACAGCTCAGTTGAATGTTTTGGAAAACTTTTATGTTTGAATGGTACATGTCAGTGTCCACCTGGTTACTTCTGGCACAATGACCACTGCAGCTTAAGTAAGTTGTCATTATAACACATTAAGGTGTCGTAAATAGAAAATATTAGTAGTGTCTTAAAGGGATATTAAAGCTCGTTTTAGCATATATTTTTTTCAACTCATGACGAAGGTTGTTTCTTTTCAATTTTTAAAAATTGTAAAAGCAATCCAAAAATACTTTGCACGCCCATATAATCCCTAATATCGTTAAAATATCACTTAAAATGGTTGAAATGAATTTTTGTCCAGGAAGCAAAAATTCAATTAATGGAAAAACCGCAAGATATGACAGAATTATCAGCGAATTATGTCACTTTTACAAAGTTTTATTGATAAAAACCAGGTTAATGTTTCATAAATATCATTTATTGAACCAATTGCAAGTTTTCATGAGATACAACAAATTACCAAAATGAGTTTTAATATCCCTTTAAAATATGAAGTTTATGTAAACGAGACTTGCAAACTGTGATAAAGGCGAGGTTTATATTTTAATACACTGCATTGACATTGTGTTTATTCTGCAGAAAAAAATCACATTAATCCATCGACGTTTATATTTTAAGTTAAATAATAATTTGATAGTTATTCCTTGATTGCCCATTTTGATATTTTCTGTCAACAGGAAGTGAGCTGAATTTATAACTAGGTTCGCAAGGCTCAACAGGTAACATGCGACATGGGTAACAATCAATTACTAAATGTCCGGATATTCCCCTATAAGAGAATATTAGATGGATTAAACAGATTATGAAAGATACGATATGAATGGTCGATATGTTATTCATCCTCAATAATCCAGGAATAATTGTGATATCCCTCCCTTTACTCTTATCATTTTAATTGGCAAGAAATTCCTCTTCTTTTGAAGAGAAGTGTTATTTGATTGGATGTGAAAAGAGTTCGTCGGAACAAATCAAATTGTTTTCAAATAATTCATGATCACGAAAATTCTCGCTCAGTTACAATTGACCCACGTTCGATGAGTGGAGAATATGGGAGCATGATCATTACCTTTACGCTTGTCAAGAAAAAAAGTATTTTGTGTTATGTTTCTTTTATTCATTTATTTCAACGTACATTAATAAGATCTCCACAATTCGTTGGGGCCGTCGTGGTCGTGATAATATGGTAGTGGGATTTCTGACTACCTATGCAATCATTGCCTATCACCACTCAAGTTGTGAGTTCGAATCCCGCTCAGGCGAGGTGAACACGGATACAACATTATGTAATAAAGTTTGTCAGTGACTTGCGACAGGTCTGTGGTTTTCTCCACCTATAAAACTGACCGTCACGATATGACTGAAATGTTGTTGAAATAAAGTTAATGGTTTCTGATTTGGAGAAACTATATAAAAACTGAAAATTCAGAACCCCCCCCCCAAAAAGCCACAAAACACAAAAAACAAATACCCCCCAAAAAAAACCCAAATTAAACCTAAGTCTTAAATCATTCGATTAGCTATCAATGTATCGTCTATAAATAATTCGATCATCACATATATTTCTCGTTTGTTGCAGTGGATATCATCAGTACTCCATGCACAGATAACTCGGGTTGTTACAGAAATTTATACTGTATCCACGGAATTTGTCAATGTGCAGGAGAGGACTATTGGACATCAAACATGTGTTCTCCAAGTAAGTTTTGTCATTTATTTTTGTAGAAAATCAACCTCATCGGTGGTGTTATGGCTAGCGTGCTCGCCTCGAGTGCCGTAGATCGTGGGTTGTAACCCGGTCGGGTCAAATCAAAGACTATACAATTGGTATTTGTTGCTTCTCCGCAAAGCACACACCATTAAGGAGTAAGAACAAAAATTGGTTGGCTTTGAATCAAATTAATGTGCCCGAGTTGGATATGATATGTCTATCCGCGGACTGTTGTTTCAGTCAGCTAGCACTATTAAAATCCAACTCAGTGTGTTGGTCTAGAGGAAAGCGGATCTCATCATCTTTTCATTCAAAATAACTTGTTCTCGCCATGAAATAGATGGAAAATTGCTCATCTGGCGCTAAACAATAATCACTCAATCACTCATTCATCAAAATCGAATTAACCGCCTATGATGTGCTATGATAAAGCAACAATTTTGGTTCGACTTGATATTGAGTCAAACCAAACACTAAAAAATTGATAGTGATACCACTCCAATACGCACACCACAGTATGAAGTAAGATTTTGATTTGATTTGTGTTTAATGCCACTTTCATCAATATTTCAGCTATATCATGGCAACCAGTTTTAGTGGTGGAAGAAGCCGGAGTACCCGGAGAAAACCACCTACCATGGGCATGCAACTGGTAAACTTTATCACTTGCGGATGTATGTCCAGTGCACCCTATTTTGTAACTTACAAAGCCAAGCGCTAACCCACGCCGTATTGGTGATAGACTTGTTTGAGTTGTTAGGTAATCAACTACCTAAGTCATTGAGCCACCCGGACCCTACAACTACCTAAGGCATTGAGCCACCCGGTCCCTTATGACGTAAGATCAACAGAGACTAAAGATAACACATTCGAGTGCTGTGACATATTTAACTAAGAACAATGAAAGTATATATCCAGATCAATGCTTTAATGTATTAAAAGACAAATACCACAATAATCTCATAAAAAATATTTTGTTATTTTCATGACATAACTGAAGACTGATAACTTGACTTTAGATAACAATCGCTGACATAGCTGAAGACTTTCATAACTTGACTTTAGATAACAATTGCTGACATAGCTGAAGACTTTGATAACTTCGCTTTAAATAACAATTGCTGACATAGCTAAAGTCTTTGATAACTTGGCTTTAGATAACAATCGCTGACATAGCTGAAGTCTTTGATAACTTGGCTTTAGATAACAATCGCTGACATAGCTGAAGATTTTGATAACTTGACTTTAGATAACAATCGCTGACATAGCTGAAGACTTTGATAACTTGACTTTAGATAACAATCGCTGACATAGCTGAAGACTTTGATAACTTGACTTTAGATAACAATCGCTGACATAGCTGAAGTCTTTGATAACTTGACTTTAGATAACAATCGCTGACATAGCTGAAGACTTTGATAACTTCGCTTTAGATAACAATCGCTGACATAGCTAAAGACTTTGATAACCTGACTTTAGATAACAATTACTGACATATCTGAATACTTTGATAACTTCGCTTTAGAAAACAATCGCTGACATAGCTAAAGACTTTGATAACTTGACTCTAAATAACAATCGCTGACATAGCTAAAGACTTTGCTAAGTTGACTTTAAATACCAATCGCTGACATAGCTGAAGACTTTGCTAACTTGACTCTAAATAACAATTACTGACAAAGCTGAAGACATTGCTAACTTCGCTTTAGATAACAATCGCTGGCATAGCTGAAGACTTTGCTAACTTTACTCTAAATAACAATTACTGACATAGCTGAAGACTTTGCTAACTTGACTTTAAATAACAATTACTGACATAGCTGAAGACTTTGCTAACTTCGCTTTAGATAACAATCGCTGACATGGCTGAAGACTTTGCTAACTTGACTCTAAATAACAATCGCCGACATAGCTAAAGATTTTGCTAACCTGACTTTAGATAACAATTACTGACATAGCTGAAAACTTTGACAACTTCGCTTTAAATAACAATCTCTGACATGGCTAAAGACTTTGCTAACTTGACTCTAAATAGCAAACGCTGATATAGCTAAAGACTTTGTTAACTTGACTTTAGATAACAATTACTGACATAGCTGAAGACTTTGCTAACTTTGCTTTGGATAACAATCGCTGACATAGCTGAAGACTTTGCTAACCTGACTTTAGATAGCAATTACTGACTTACCTGAATACTTTGATAACTTCGCTTTAGATAACAATCGCTGACATAGCTAAAGACTGTGCTAACTTGACTTTAGATAACAATCGCTGACATAGCTAAAGACTGTGCTAACTTGACTTTAGATAACAATCACTGACATAGCTGAAGACTTTGATAACTTTACTCTAAATAACAATCGCTGACATAGCTAAAGACTTTGTTAACATGACTTTAGATAACAATCGCTGACATAGCTGAAGATTTTGATAACTTGACTTTAGATAACAATCGCTGACATAGCTAAAGACTTTGTTAACTTGACTTTAGATAACAATCGCTGACATAGCTGAAGACTTTGCTAACCTGACTTTAGATAGCAATTACTGACTTACCTGAATACTTTGATAACTTCGCTTTAGATAACAATCGCTGACCTAGCTAAAGACTGTGCTAACTTGACTTTAGATAACAATCGCTGACATAGCTAAAGACTGTGCTAACTTGACTTTAGATAACAATCACTGACATAGCTGAAGACTTTGATAACTTTACTCTAAATAACAATCGCTGACATAGCTAAAGACTTTGTTAACATGACTTTAGATAACAATCGCTGACATAGCTGAAGATTTTGATAACTTGACTTTAGATAACAATCGCTGACATAGCTAAAGACTTTGTTAACTTGACTTTAGATAACAATCGCTGACATAGCTAAAGACTTTGTTAACTTGACTTTAGATAACAATCACTGACATAGCTGAAGACTTTGATAACTTTACTCTAAATAACAATCTCTGACATGGCTGAAGACTTTGATAACTTTACTCTAAATAACAATCTCTGACATGGCTGAAGACTTTGATAACTTTACTTTAGATAACAATCGCTGACATAGCTAAAGACTTTGTTAACTTGACTTTAGATAACAATTACTGACATAGCTGAATACTTTGATAACTTCGCTTTAGATAACAATTACTGACATAGCTGAATACTTTGCTAACTTAGATCTAAATAACAATTACTGACATAGCTGAATACTTTGCTAACTTAGATCTAAATAACAATTACTGACATAGCTGAAGACTTTGCTAACCTGACTTTGAATAACAATTATTTACATAGTTGTAGTATGGGGAAGCAAAGTGGGAACACCAACCTTACCTTAAGTCAGTGACATATAATATTACATATTGGGTATCAAGTACTCCTATCTATGGACAGGAATCGAGCTTACAATTATAGGGATAATAACTAATTCTAAATATATATGTAAATACAAATACCAGGTGATTGTGGCAGCAGAGGCACAGGCACTTGTTTTAAATCAATGGGAAGGTCAGCCATCTATCCACCTTCAGGCATTGGTTACCTTAGCTGATTGTGGTTATCCTGTGTAGGTCCTTTGTTTTATTGTTCCGAAACCTTTATATTATTTGGCTTTCCAATCTTTCTATTTTGAGCGCACCTGATGAAGGTAATTCCAGAAACACACCATGATCATTAAATTATGATATCTACGTTTTTATTATATATTTCCATTGATAGAAATAAGTGACTGTGAGTGGACCCTGCAGGTACATGCATATTAAACTCCTGCACAGTAAATTCTATCAATGAGTATAAATATTTTTTTAGGGAAAACAGTAAATTCAACCTGTAGAACATCCCAGGTACATGTATATTAAACTGCGAGTGGAGAAGATTTCATATTAATTGAACCTCTATTAAGAGGTCACATGTCTTGTAAGGCCACGTTTTCCTTATCCCATAGGTAACCTCTTAGTACATTTTTGACTGTATATTAAACACATGCACAATAAATTGTATCAATGAGTATGAATATTTTTAGGGAAAACAGTAAATTCAACATGTAGAACATCCCAGGAGTGTTACGGTAAGCTAGTCTGTATCAAAGGAAATTGTCAATGCAGTGAACAACTCTATTGGGATGGAACTAACTGTGTTATGAGTAAGTTAAATAAACATTTTAAGACAATTATTGTGTCTACTCATTTCTCTAGGAAACACAAGGTTATAAAAATCATGTATTTTATTATACAGATACCATAATATACTGAGATATTCAAATGAAATAAAGCAAAGTTTATTTCACTGTTTGTACTCCGATATCCTCCACCAATAAAACTGTCCGCCACAATATAATTGAAGTATTGTTGAAAGTGGTGTTAATAACCATAGCTTTAACTTAATGAGCATGCAACTTTAGATTGCGATTTTTATAAAATTGCTTAAAACAGTGTTCTGATTGCCTGATTTTTCGAGTACATGTAAAAACTTGTGCCCAAAATTTTATGATCGTAAGAACAGATCTTGTTTACTAGAAAATTGCTTTAAATTTGAAGTGTGTTCGCCTGCTATAATTACTCTGTTATATTGCTGTTCTATATTTTAGTCACAACAAAGACTGCAACAGTGATCATAACTCATATCCTAAAATCACAGTCAAATTAAAATCTTCAATAATGATCATAACTCATATCCTAATATCACAGTCAAATTAAAATCTTCAATAATGATCATAGCTCATATCATATAATCACAGTCAAATTAAAATCTTCAATAATGATCATATCTCATATCCTAAAATCACAGTCAAATTAAAATCTTCAATAATGATCATAACTTATACCCTAAAATCACTGTGCAATTAAAATCTTCAATAAAGATCATAACTCATATCCTAATATTACAGTCAAATTAAAATCTTCAATAATGATCATAGCTCATATCATATAATCACAGTCAAATTAAAATCTTCAATAATTATGATAACTCATATCCTAAAATCAGTCAAATTGAAATCTTCAATAATGATCAAAACTCATACCCTAAAATCACTGTCAAATTAAAATCTTCAATAATGATCATAACTCATATCCTAAGATCACAGTCAAGTTATAATCTTCAATAATGATCATAGCTCATATCCTAAGATCACAGTCAAGTTATAATCTTCAATAATGATCATAATTCATACCCTAAAATCACTGTCAAATTAAACTCTTCAATAATGATCATAACTCATACCCTTAGATCACTGTCAAATTAAAATCTTCAATAATGATCATAACTCATATCATATAATCACAGTCAAATAAAAATCTTCAATAATGATCATAACTCATATCCTAAAATCATGGTCAAATTAAAATCTTCAATAATGAGCATAGCTCATATTCTAGAATCACAGTCAAATTAAAATCTTCAATAATGATCATAACTCATATCATATAATCACAGTCAAATAAAAATCTTCAATAATGATCATAACTCATATCCTAAGATTACAGTCAAATTAAAATCTTCAATAATGATCATAGCTCATATCATATAATCACAGTCAAATTAAAATCTTCAATAATGATCATAATTCATATCATATAATCACAGTCAAATAAAAATCTTCAATAATGATCATAGCTCATATCCTAAAATCATGGTCAAATTAAAATCTTCAATAATGATCATAACTCATATCCTAAAATCACAGTCAAATTAAAATCTTCAATAATGATGATAACTCATATTCTAAAATCAGTCAAATTGAAATCTTCAATAATGATCATATCTCATAAACTAAAATCACTGTCAAATTAAAATCTTCAATAATGATCATAGCTCATACCCTAAAATCACTGTCAAATTAAAATCTTCAATTAATGATCATAATTCATGTCATATAATCACAGTCAAATTAAAATCTTCAATAATGATCATAACTCATATCCTAAAATCACAGTCAAATTAAAATCTTCAATTATGATCATAACTCATAACCTAAAATCCCTGTCAAATTAAAATCTTCAATAATGATCATAACTCGTACCCTAATATCACTGTCAAATTAAAATCTTCAATAATGATCATAGCTCATATCCTAAAATCACAGTCAAATTAAGATCTTCAATAATGAGCATAACTCATATCCTAAAATGAGTGTGTGTTTAAAAAAAAATCTGTTTGTTTTATTAATATTTTGTTACTTTCTTTTTTATTAATATTTCGCCACTTGTCTTTTTATTAATATTTCACCACTTGTCTTTTTATTAATATCTCGTCACTTATCGTTTTATTAATATTTCACCACTTGTCTTTTTATTAATATTTCACCACTTGTCTTTCATTAATATCTTGCCACTTGTCTTTTTATTAATATTTCACCACTTGTCTTTTAATTAATATTTCGTTACTTGTCTTTCATTAATATCTCGTCACTTACCATTTATTAATATTTCACCACTTGTTTTTTTTATTAATATTTCACCACTTATCTTTTTATTAATATTTCACCACTTGTCTTTCATTAATATTTCGTCACTTGTCTTTTATTAATATTTCACCCCTTGTCTTTTATTATTATTTTGTCATTTGTCTTTTTATTAATATTTCACCACTTGTATTTCATTAATATCTCGTCACTTGTCTTTTTATTAATATTTCACCACTTGTCTTTCATTAATATTTCGTCACTTGTCTTTTTATTAATATTTCGTCATTTGTCTTTTTATTAATATTTCACCACTTGTCTTTCATTAATATCTCGTCACTTGTCATTTTATTAATATTTCACCACTTGTCTTTTTATTAATATTTCACCACTTGTCTTTCATTAATATCTCGTCACTTGTCTTTCTATTAATATTTCACCACTAGTCTTTTATTAATATTTCACCAGTTGTCTTTTATTAATATTTCGCCACTTGACTTTTTATTAATATTTCACCATTTTTCTTTTTATCAATGTTTCGCCACCTGTGCTTTATTAATATTTCGTCACTTGTCTTTTATTAATATTTTGCCACTTGTCTTTTTATTAATATTTCACCACTTGTCTTTTTATCAATATTTCGTCAACTGTGCTTTATTAATATTTCGTCACTTGTCTTTTATTAATATTGTGCCACTTGTCTTTTTATTAATATTGTGCCACTTGTCTTCTATTAATATTTCGCCACTTGTCTTTTTATCAATATTTCGCCAACTGTGCTTTATGAATATTTCGTCACTTGTCTTATTTATATTTCACCACTTGTCTTTTTATTAATATTTCGTAACTTGTCTTTTATTAGTATTTCACCACTTGTCTTTTATTAATAATTCGGCACTTGTCTTTTAATTAATATTTCACCACTTGTCATTTATTAATATTTCGTCACTTGTCTTTTATTAATATTTCGTTACTTGCCTTTTATTAATATTTCGTCACTTGTCTTTTATTAATATTGCGTCACTTGTCTTTTATTAATATTTCGTCACTTGTCTTTTATTGATATTTCACCACTTATCTTTTATTAATATTTCGTCACTTGTCTTTTTATCAATATTTCGCCTCTTATCTTATTAATATTTCGTTACTTGTCTTTTTATCAATATTTCACCACTCGTCTTTTATTAATATTTCGCCACTTGTCTTTTATTAATGTTTCGCTACTTGTCTTTTATTAATATTTCGTCAGTTGTCTTTTATTAATATTTCACCACTTGTCTTTTATTAATATTTCACCACTTGTCTTTTATTAATATTTCACCACTTGTCTTTTATTAATATTTCGTCACTTATCTTTTATTACTATTTCGTCACTTGTCTTTATTTTTATATTTTCATTTTGCTTTAAGTCTATCGTTTATTTCAGTTTTCTTTATATTTTTGCTTAGTCAACATTATTGGCCGTCTGTGTGATGTCAACCTACAATGTGGAGGTACTTTCTTTTGTATTCATGGGAAATGTCAATGTGCACGAGAAGATTATTGGAACGGACATATGTGTTCTCGCAGTAAGTTGTTAAATAGTCTTCTGTAGAAACCCTTCAGCACATCCACTGACTACTTCAAATTCAGCTTCTTTCCTCATACAGTTGTCCTTTGGAATGCTTTATCACCTGATATTGTATGCTTCTGCTTTGGATCAGTTCAAATCACAGATCCAAACCCGCTACATCTAAACAGTTTTCTATTTTATATAGATGTAAATACGTTACTTTTTTTCTTTTTTTTTATTGATTAATTGTAAATATATGATCTGTTCACACCGATGCATTATGGTCACATTTAACGGAGGATTGTATAATGTAGATGTAAATGCATATGATGTATATAGAGACCTTCAGAACGGCCGTTATTGTTTCTATGGATAATGTCATAATGTGTTTGATGTCATACTGACCGATAATTTTCAGCATCAGAATCAGCTCGTTAATACTAATAATATCACTCGGTGGGATGAAATGATTTTTTTTTATTTCGATTACAGAAGAAGATGAGACAATATTGTTGCTCTATGCAAAATTTATGTGTACATTAGTAAGGGATTTGATCCTATTGTCTTTAAATTATCATAAGCTTCAAAACTGTCGTTATTCTATTTTCCCCATTATTAAGTATATGGATGTGGTCGAGTGTTCTAGGGCGCTGAACGTAAGGCTAGAGGAATGGTGCTGCAGTGTATCAATGGTGTGGGTTCAAATCCCGTCGAGGGAAGAACAAAAATTTGACAGCTCCAAGATCTAATTCTAACACTGGTTTAATTTTCAGACGTATATATAATATATCATATATAATTTGATATTTACATTTGTATTTACATTATACTATTAAAGTTTTACATGTTTTATAAAGTAGATACATTTCATTTCACCTTCCTCCATATGGATGATGTCTGATCACTTAATAATTCCAAGTTTGATGATCGTGATCACATTGGTGATCGAATCTTGAAAAAAATGATACCAAAAATAGATCTGCTTCAGACATTAACGTACACCCATAAATTGACAGTGATGGCTGGTTTAGAAAAAATCATATCGCCTCTCTAAGAGTTAAAAAATCGCCCCATTATCAGATTGTCAGTACACAGCTAAACTCTTCTAACAATTTATTGCTAAACTTTGAATTTCACTGTAGTCGACGAGTTCGTTTTTCTTGACAGCAGAAAGATGAGGATTATTCAAAATACCATGTCTTAGCTAAATCTATTATTTGCTTTGTGTTAAGTCTCATTTCTACAGCTAATGCTATAATTCTAACATACGAATAGGAAAAACCATCAATGGAACATGTGAAACATCACCAGAATGCGAGGGGAAACTCATTTGTATCCATGGTAACTGTCAGTGCTCAGCAGATTCCTTTTGGAATGGTAACCAATGCGTCTTAAGTAAGTACAAATAAAAGTCCAACTATATTATATACAACCACATTGATCAGTGGTGTAATTGTTAGCGATCTCGTCTGGAGTGTGGTAAATAGTGGGCTCTAACCCCGATCGGGTGAAACCAAAGAGTATTAAATTGGTATTTGCTGTTTCTCCGCTATACACTAAGACAGGCTGACATGGAGTCATGCTAATGTGTTCGAGTAGAGATACCTGTCTATATGTGGATTGTTGTTTTAGCGAACTAGTACCATAACAATTTTACTTCTTATACAAAAGGGATATCTCTATCATCTTATTGAAAAATTACTTGGTCTCGCCATGATATATAAAAGAAAAATTGCAATACGGTAATCGTCATCCGACCACTTAAAAAATAGGTAGAACATAGCTCGGTAATGAAATAAAATTCTCCTCAAATAAATGTTATCATTGTTGCAATCATTTAAAAAATATATATATTGTTAAAAAAAACTGATATTAACCAGGCCATTCAAGCATTATAATAGATATAAATACCCCCTCTGGTAGTTGAACTAGTTAGGTCAGTCAATACATGAGTTGTCTTATCATGTTTTAATGATTTACAAGTATTCAATTGTCTTTTTCATCAATATTGACAGGTGTCCCAGTATGTTCAATTATCTTTTCACACCTTGTTATACAGTTTATAGCCCTTGATCTTGTCAACTGTTGTACAAATCAATAAATCAAACAAAGGTTCAATACCCAAACACATGTAATTTCACTGCAGGAAAAAAAAAGAGATTGCAAAAAGGAAAATATCACTCTAAATGACAGACACTATATAAACATAAACACACTCTACTCGAACAACTTTCTTTTTATTGTTCCCAATATAAAGATGACGTGACCAATGCATCATCCGTACAAATATGGTGGCTTCAAACAGAACTGTCGGTCAAACAAGCAACGATTTTACAATTTCAGTGACGCACTGAATAATGCATTGTAAATTTACAAATGCATTGTACCAAACATGTCTGATAGCAAACATTCAACAGTTATTTCTGTATTCGTGTGGACAATTAGTTCCGAACAACAACACCAATGCACAAGTATGATAATTGACAAACATCGAGAGTAAATACATATTTACAAACCTTTCAAAAAGACAAAGAAGAAACAATATATACAATTTTTATGCAATTGTATTTTAAATCAAACATATATAATGAATACAATTAATGTTATTTGAACATGAACTCGCCGATCTTTGGGAATATTGCCGGTCATGGACTGGAAGCTATGCTACCGGAATCTCTCTGCGTGACCTAAATAAAGTGTCTGATTCTTGTTCTTATTCATAAAGCGTACCCGCCAGCAAATTATCATTTTAAAGCGTAAAGGTTGCGTTCCATGCAAGCGAAAAGACGGTATTTGAAATAGCATGTTCGGTTTTGTGGTTAGTACCATGTTACACCTAATATCTACAATTAAAATATATAAATAGGAAAACCCATCAGTGCAAAGTGTGAAGGATCACCAGAATGTGAGGGGAAACTCATTTGTATCCATGGTAACTGTCAGTGCTCAGCAGATTCCTTTAGGAATGGTAATCAATGCGTCTTAAGTAAGTACAAATAAAAGTACAACTATATTATATACAACCACATCAGTGGTGTAATGGTTAGAGAACTCGTCTGGAATGTGGTAAAAAATGGGCTCTAACCTTGATCGGGTGAAACCAAAGAGTATTAAATTGGTATGTGTTGCTTCTCTGCTACGCACTCGGGCAGGCTGACATGGAGTCATGATAATGCGTTCGAGTGGAGATACATGTCTATCTGTGGATTGTTGTTTCAGTGAACCAGTACTATAACAATTTTACTTCTAATACAAAAGGGATATCTCTGTCATCTTATTGAAATATTACTTGTTCTCGCCATGATAATTGATATGTAAATTAAAAATTGTAATACGGTAATCGCCATCCACCCACTTAAAAAGAAGTAGAACATAACTCGGTAATGAAATAAAATTATCCTCAAATAAACGTTATTCAATATTCCAATAATTTTTTTAAAGCAAATTTTGTAGCAAAATTATGATATTAACCTGACCATTCAGGCCTTATAATATATATAAATATCCCCCTCTCATAGTTGAACTAGTTAGGTCAGAAATCGGTTATCTTAACCTGCTTTAATGAATTACAAGTATTCAATTGTGTTTTTCATCAATATTGACAGGTGTTCCAGTATGTTCAAATATCTCTTCACACCTTGTTATACAGTATATGGTCATTGATCTTGTCAACTGCTGTAGAAATCGATAAATCAAACAAAGGTTCAATACCAAAACACATGTAATTTCACTGCAGAAAAAAAAGAGATTGCAAAAAGGAAAATATCAGTTTAAATGACAGACGGAATATAAATATAAACCCACTCTACACGAAAAACTTTCCTTTTATTTTTTCTAATATAAAGTGTCACATGACCAATGCATCATCCGCACAAATATGGTGGCTTCAAACAGAACTGTCGGTCAAACAAGCAACTATTTCATAATTTCATGGCGGCACTCAATAATACATTGTAAATTTACAAATGCATTGTACCAAACATATCTGATAGCAAACATTTGACAGCTATTTCTGCATTCGTATGGACAGTTAGTTCCGAACAACAACACCAATGCACAACAAGTATGATAATTGACAAACATCGAGAGTAAATACATATTTACAAACCTTTCAAAAAGGCAAAGAAGAAACAATATATACAATTTTTATGCAATTGTATTTTAAATCAAACATATATAATGAATACAATTAATGTTATTTGAACATGAACTCGCCGATCTTTGGGAATATTGCCGGTCATGGACTGGAAGCTATGCTACCGGAATCTCTCTGCGTGACCTAAATAAAGTGTCTGATTCTTGTTCTTATTCATAAAGCGTACCCGCCAGCAAATTATCATTTTAAAGCGTAAAGGTTGCGTTCCATGCAAGCGAAAAGACGGTATTTGAAATAGCATGTTCGGTTTTGTGGTTAGTACCATGTTACACCTAATATCTACAATTAAAATATATAAATAGGAAAACCCATCAGTGCAAAGTGTGAAGGATCACCAGAATGTGAGGGGAAACTCATTTGTATCCATGGTAACTGTCAGTGCCCAGCAGATTCCTTTAGGAATGGTAATCAATGCGTCTTAAGTAAGTACAAATAAAAATACAACTATATTATATACAACCACATCAGTGGTGTAATGGTTAGAGAACTCGTCTGGAATGTGGTAAAAAATGGGCTCTAACCTTGATCGGGTGAAACCAAAGAGTATTAAATTGGTATGTGTTGCTTCTCTGCTACGCACTCGGGCAGGCTGACATGGAGTCATGATAATGCGTTCGAGTGGAGATACATGTCTATCTGTGGATTATTGTTTCAGTGAACCAGTACTATAACAATTTTACTTCTAATACAAAAGGGATATCTCTGTCATCTTATTGAAATATTACTTGTTCTCGCCATGATAATTGATATGTAAATTAAAAATTGTAATACGGTAATCGCCATCCACCCACTTAAAAAGAAGTAGAACATAACTCGGTAATGAAATAAAATTATCCTCAAATAAACGTTATTCAATATTCCAATAATTTTTTTAAAGCAAATTTTGTAGCAAAATTATGATATTAACCTGACCATTCAGGCCTTATAATATATATAAATATCCCCCTCTCATAGTTGAACTAGTTAGGTCAGAAATCGGTTATCTTAACCTGCTTTAATGAATTACAAGTATTCAATTGTGTTTTTCATCAATATTGACAGGTGTTCCAGTATGTTCAAATATCTCTTCACACCTTGTTATACAGTATATGGTCATTGATCTTGTCAACTGCTGTAAAAATCGATAAATCAAACAAAGGTTCAATACCAAAACACATGTAATTTCACTGCAGAAAAAAAAGAGATTGCAAAAAGGAAAATATCAGTTTAAATGACAGACGGAATATAAATATAAACCCACTCTACACGAAAAACTTTCCTTTTATTTTTTCTAATATAAAGTGTCACATGACCAATGCATCATCCGCACAAATATGGTGGCTTCAAACAGAACTGTCGGTCAAACAAGCAACTATTTCATAATTTCATGGCGGCACTCAATAATACATTGTAAATTTACAAATGCATTGTACCAAACATATCTGATAGCAAACATTTGACAGCTATTTCTGCATTCGTATGGACAGTTAGTTCCGAACAACAACACCAATGCACAACAAGTATGATAATTGACAAACATCGAGAGTAAATACATATTTACAAACCTTTCAAAAAGGCAAAGAAGAAACAATATATACAATTTTTATGCAATTGTATTTTAAATCAAACATATATAATGAATACAATTAATGTTATTTGAACATGAACTCGCCGATCTTTGGGAATATTGCCGGTCATGGACTGGAAGCTATGCTACCGGAATCTCTCTGCGTGACCTGAATAAAGTGTCTGATTCTTGTTTTTATTCATAAAGCGTACCCGCCAGCAAATTATCATTTTAAAGCATAAAAGTTTCGTTCCATGCAAACGAAAAGACGGTATTTGAAATAGTATGTTCGGTTTTGTGGTTAGTACCATTTTACACCTAATATCTACAATTAAAATATATAAATAGGAAAACCCATCAGTGCAAAGTGTGAAGGATCACCAGAATGTGAGGGGAAGCTCATTTGTATCCATGGTAACTGTCAGTGCTCAGCAGATTCCTTTAGGAATGGTAACCAATGCGTCTTAAGTAAGTACAAATAAAAGTACAACTATATTATATACAACCACATCAGTGGTGTAATGGTTACATATTTACAAACCTTTCAAAAAGGCTCTGATCCTATTGTCTTTACATTATCATAATCTCCACCTTCAAAACTGTCAGTTATTCTAGTTTCCCCCATTATTCAGTATAAATATATCATATATAATTTGATATCTACGTGTTTATTCACATAATACTATTACAATATATATATAAATTTCATTTCACGTTCCTCTGTATGGATGATGTCTGATAACTTAATAATTCCAAGTTTGATGATCATGGTCACTGGTGATCGAATCTTGAAATAAATGATACCAAAGATAGATCTGCTTCAGATATCGACATACACCTAGAAATTAACAGTGATGACTGGTCTAAGAAAAACATATCACCCCTTTGAGAGCTAAATGATCGCCCCATTCTCACTTTATTGTTGAAATTTGAATTTCACTGTAGTCGATGAGTTTCGTTTTTCTTGACAGCAGAAAGACGGAAGATTATTCAAAATACCATGCATGTCTTAACTATATCTATAATCGGCTTTGTGTTAAGACTCATTTTTACAGCTAATACTACAATTCTAACATGAATAGGAAAAATCATCAATGGAACATGTGAAACATCACCAGAATGTGAGCAGAAACTCATTTGTATCCATGGTAACTGTCAATGTTCAGCAGATTCCTTTTGGAATGGTAACCAATGCGTCTTAAGTAAGTACAAATAAAAGTACAACGGTATTATATACAACCACATCAGTGGTGTAATGGTTAGAGATCTCGTCTGGAGTGTGGTAAAAAGTGGGCTCTAACCCCGATCGTGTGAAACCAAAGAGTATTAAATTGGTATTTGTTGTTTCTCTGCTACACACTCGGGGAGGTTGACATGGAGTCATGATAATGCGTTCGAGTGGAGATGCATGTCTATCTGTGGATTGTTGTTTCAGTGAACTAGTACTATAACAATTTTACTTCTAATACAAAAGGGATATCTCTGTCATCTTATTGAAATATTACTTATTCTAGCCATCATATATAGATGAAAAATTTGCAATACGGTAATCGCCATCCACCCACTTTAAAATAGGTAGAACAAAACTCGGTAATGAAATAAAATTCTCTTCAAATAAACATTATTCATTGTTTCAATCATTTTTTTTTTAATTTGTAGCAAAATTATGATATTAACCAGGCCATTCAGCATTATTGTAGATATAAATACTCCCTCTGGTAGTTGCACTAGTTAGGTCAGTCAATACATGGATTGTCTTATCCTGCTTTAATGATTTACAAGTATTCAATTGTCTTTTTCATCAATATTGACAGGTGTCCCAGTATGTTCAATTATCTATTCACACCTTGTTATATAGTATGCGGTCCTTGACCTTGTCAACTGTTGTTAAAATCAATAAATCAAATCAAGGTTCAATACCCAAACACATGTAATTTCACTGCAGGAAAAAAAAAGAGATTGCAAAAAGGAAAATATCACTCTAAAATGACAGACGAAAGATAAACAGAAACCCACTCTACACGTAAAACTTTATTTTTATTTTTCCTAATATAAAGGTGTTACATTACCAACGCATCATCCGTACAAATATGGTGGATTCAAACAGAAATGTCGGTCAAACAAGCAGCGATTTCATAATTTCAGGGCCGCACTGAATAATGCATTGTAAATTTACAAATGCATTGTACCAAACATGTCTGATAGCAAACATTTGACAGTTATTTCTGCATTCGCATGGACAGTTAGTTCCGACCAACAATACTAATCCACAGCATGTATGATAATTGACAAACATCGAGAGTAGATACATATGTACAAACCTTACAAAAGGCAATGAAGAAGCAATAAATACAATTTTTATACAATTTTATCTTAAATAACACATATATATAATAATGAACACAATGTTATTTGAACATGAACTCGTCGATCTGGGAATATTGCCGGTCATGGACTGGATGCTTATGCTACCAGAATCTCTCTGTGTGACCTGAAAAAAAGTGTCTGATTCTTGTTCGTTTGCATAAAATGCGCCCCGCCTGCACATTATCATTTTAAAGCATAAGGTTGCGTTCTATACATTCCAAAAAGACGGTATTTGAAATAGCATGTTCGGTTTTGTGGTTAGTACCATGTTACAGCTAATATCTACAATTAAAATATATAAATAGGAAAATCCATCAATGCAAAGTGTGAAACATCACCAGAATGTGAGGGGGAATTCATTTGTATCCATGGTAACTGCCAGTGCTCAGCAGATTCCTGTTGGAATAATAGCCAATGTGTCTTTAGTAAGTACAAATAAAAGTACAACTATATTATATGCAACCACATCAGTGATGTAATGATTAGTGTTCTTGTCTGGAGTGTGGTAACAAGTAGATTCCAACGAAAATGCGGTGGAACCAAATAATATAAGAATGGTATTTGGTGCCCCTCTCTAGGCCAGGAGCATTATGGAGTAGGGGGGAAGTCTGGTTAACATGTTTACTAACTGTGGACTGTTGTTTCACTAACTTAGTCCTGTACACATTTTTTAGCCTGTTGGTCTTGTATAAAACGGACATCTTTATCATCTCATCGAAATGTGAATTGTTTTCGCCATGATATAGGTACACAATTGCAATAATCACCCCCCCACCCATTAAAACCTTTAAAAAATGTTATGTAATTATCCTGAAACAAATGATATTAACTGTTTCAAAAATCATTTTCTATATAAATATATATTTCCTGTCTGCTAGTTATCTCTGTCGGTGCAGCATGTATGAGTTCGATCGTATCCGGAGCCATAGCAATGGCGGTAGACAGGTACTGGCATGTACATGAAATGTTTGTAAGTTGATATAGATCGGTGCAGAAGCTACGGGGTTCTATCCTAACTCAGGATGGTGCAATATCAATATTATAGCTGGTTATTGCAGAGAGTGCTTATTTTCGCTTATTTTAGCAGTAAGACTGAAAGTTAAATTCCATATTTCCAGCAGCGAAGCTTAGGCTTAAAATGTACTTGTTAAGATATACTCGATTTGAAAAGCTCTGTGTTTTTTTTTTTTTTTTTTTTTTTTTTTTTTTTTTTTTTTTTATGATGTATGTTGTGATATGTATCGACTCTAAATAAAACTTTATTTATTTATTTATTTATTTATGTTTCCAATGCCTGAGAAAATAATATTTGAATAATCCAAATATTTATGAATTTGCATTTTGTCATTTACCGGATACTTAAAATGCAAGTGGATGAAATGGTCAACAGGACATACTATGTACTACTAAATACAAGGGATCTTCATGGCTGTGATGGTATGGTAGTTAGATTCACAACTTTAGCATTATGTATTTAATGCTGGTGACTCGGTACAGGCTGTGTGGTTTTCTCAGAGGAAATATTGTTGATTGCAACACCCCTAATTAGGAGATAACTGTATTGTATTTGAAGATTTCACGGCATCAATTGGAGAGTTGATGGTCGCAAATTGTGCTTACTGGCGACGCATTAACGGAGCCAGTAAACGGATATTTGCGACCATTAAATCGATAATTGATGCGGTGAAATTTCAAATACAATACAGTTATCGCCATTTTAATGTAATCATGTGTATGATAGACATACATACATGTATATTCCCGTATTTTTGACAAGATGACATAAGCGGTAATCAGCTAAAATTAAATAAAATATTTCATGCTATTTCAACCGTGGAATTGATACTGTGAAAATTACACCATTAAATCGACAATTCAGTTATCTCCATTCTAATGTAATCATGTGTATTGCTTAATTGTTGACCAGATGACGTAAGCGACAGTCGTTTAAAATTCTCATGATTTTCAACAGTGGAATTGATACCATGAAAATTACATCATTGTCCAATCACAAACCAGCGATATTAAACAACTACATTAGAATTTAACTTTACATAACCTGATCTAATTCAACGAGGGACAATCTCTACTGCACACAAAAGTCATTAATAAGCAGGTTTCCGATACAAGTAACTTCATAATGCTTAATGTTTATTGGGTTAAGGTTATGATGATTAATGGCGCTTTCAAACAATATGTAAGTTATATCGTGACAATCTGCTTTATAGGTGGAGGAAACCGGAGTACACAGAGAAACCACCGATCTGCCGCAAGTCACTGACACAATTTATCTATCACATAATAGTGCATAGAGTATACCGCGCCATGAGCAGTATTCGAACTCACAACGTCAGTAGTGATAGACACTGATTTCACAGGTAGTTGTAAATCAAACTACCATAGGATCACGACAACGATGGTCCCCAAATAAATTTATTGGTGATGCATTAAGTTTCAATGCATTATGATATGTGGTCTTTTGAGTGGAAGAGAATTTGTGCAGGTTTTTGATCGTTTGTTTATGTTTGAATTAAAATAAACCTAAATCAGCATTGTAGATCCACATATCAAGATGAGAGGTTTGAGATCTCATTAATCAGTTTAACTCCGCCATTTGTGTGTGTATGTCTCAAGACAGCACATGGATTTCCAACGTCATATGTCGTCTGTTTTATGTTCATTAACTTGGGGTTAGAGGTGATTGTTCGTTTTGTTAATATTGGTGGGTGGTATTATTGACCATCCCTATTTATACTTTTATCATAATTAAGTCCAGCTCCCCAATTGAATAAGAAAATGTAACGCCACTGTCAAAATTATGGATGCGAGTTTGATCAGTGGAGGAACCAAGGATACCAAGAAAATATCACCGAGTTTCAGGACGTACCAGGCAAACATTTATGTTGTGTACACCTCAACACGTGTGTTGTGAACGAGACAAGATAAACTTGACATTCCGTTTCACACATTTAGATCTAGATTAACACGATGGGTGCCACTAGTGGAGCAGGAACTGCTTATCCTTCCGAAGCACTTAAGGTTACCACCGGTTTTTAGTGGGGTTTGCGTTACTCGATCTTTAGTTTTCTGTGTATGTTTTATTGATCGTTGTTTGTCCTTTTGTACTTTTTCTTGTGGCCATTGTATTGTCTGTTCTTCGATATACAGATTCTGATTACCCCTTTGGTATCTTCAAACTCTTCTTAGACCAATCAGAGTATTGTGTGTGCTTCCTAATATTTAGACCTTGTAATCAATTTAAAGAGGAATTTGCGATAGTGCTTACCGATCAAATTTGTGGGCGGAGCTTTTCATCTAATATCTCCGTTGATATGAACAGCATATTAATGAAACTGTATGTCACATGACCAACGTGACCTTAAGGTCACATACCTCAGAAATTTGAATTTTCGAAGTGATTTATGTAGTCTTTAGACTGATGAAAAAGAATAATATTTTTAATAAGACTGAAAGTTTCGTAGGGAGGAACACTAGTAGCCATGCCTGTCAAAGATTTTGCTCCAAAAGTAACTGTGAAACTATGTATCATTGATTTTTCCTCCTTGAGATAACCGTTGTCAAAAAAAAATGAACAATGTGAATGTTTGCTCCGCCCACAGCTATTTATACCAACGGTCCCGGTTTAAGATTTTGCTTCCCTGAATTTGTGTTGCTCTTGCGGATTATATGCTGTGTTTATCACCTGATATAGCTATTACTTATTTCTTTTGTTGCAGGACCAAAGGAATGTGAAGATATTACAGCCACAGATGACGGAGTATATACAGTATATCCAAAATCATGTGATGAACCAGTACTTGCTTACTGTATAATGGAACAGAATAAGAAATGGACTGTAAGTATTGATTATTTTTAAATTCTAAATAAAAAAAAAACACAATTTATTTCAAACACATGTGTCTACAACAATGACCGTATTTGTAATACAAACTAGATACCCAATCTAGCGTACACAACGTGTTTCTGTAATAACCTCCACCAGGCGAGCCACAGCCAAAATATTAGACAGCCAAGCAATTTGAATGACTAGGAACCAGAAAAATCAAAGGGTACAAACGGAACAGCCAAAATCGGCGAAGAATCAACATTATGCAAATGTATATGGACCACTGCAAGCTAAGGTTGCACTTTTTATCAGATATTGTGTAATTGATCAGTACATGACATGTTGTAATATAATATAAATGAATTTGTTTATCTTAATGCAATATGGGATCTAAACAATAGATAACTTTAACTGGTCTATATGATCGGTTATGGCAATATCCAAAATTTGACAAAATATGCATGTAGCAAGTGGCCATTTCATATTTTCCCCTTTTTATTCGCCCGTATTATGTGATTTGGTATGGCGGGCGACGGGCGGCGGGCGGGCGTCCACACAGGTTTCCGCACGATAATTTTAGTTCTGTATATCGGATCTTTACCAAACTTGGACACATGATTCCCCTTTCGAAGGGGAAGAACCATGTATATTTTGGGATCATTATGTCAAAGGTCAAGGTCACCGTTACTATAAATATAATTGTTGACAACAGGATCGTTTCCTTACGATAACTTTAGTTTTGTATATTGAATCTTTACCAAACTTGGCCACTTGATTCCCCTGTAGAAGGGAAAGAATCCTATTTATCTTGGGGTTATTAGGTCAAAGGTCAATGCCACCGTTACTATAAATAAAATTTTTGACAACAGGGTCGTTTCCGCCCGATAACTTTAGTTCTGTATATTGGATCTTTACCAATCTTGGCCACTTGATTCCCCTGTGGAAGGGGAAGAAACCTGTATATTTGGGTGTCATTAGGTCAAAGGTCAAGGTCACCGTTACTATGAACAGGATAGTTTCCGTCCGATAACTTTAGTTCTGTATATTGGATCTTTACAAATCTTGCCAACGTGATTCCTCTGTGGAAGGGGAAGAAACCTCTTTAATTTGGGGTCGTTTGGTCAAAGGTCAAGGTCAGCATTACTATTAATAGAATTTTTGACAACAGGATCGTTTTCGCACGATAATTTTAGTTCTGTATATTGGATCTTTACCAAACTTGGCCACATGATTCCCCTGTGGAAGGGGAAGAACCCTATTTATTTTGGGGTTATTAGGTCAAAGGTAACATGTAGCACTTTAATATATTATCCTTATCAGAGAAGATGTTAACCGAAATATGATAGTATGTAATTGTTTTTAACAAAATAGTCATTCACAAGATTGACAAGGAATTCTATGGGGTCATCTTCTGCTTTATCTATATTATATACAGTTATTCTTTTGTTGAAAGTGTGAGGAAGAACTGTGACAAGAAAGAATGGAAAGAATTCTGATATTTTTTTTAATTCAAAAAGTTTGAAAAGGCATTTTTCGAAACCCATGCTGTCCCATACATAAGCCGTATTTCCATGAAAAGTACATACTTGAAATATAAGGTCTTACTTTTGTAAGGTACCTAAGTATAAATAACTTTGGTTTTGACTATCATTAATTAATGTAGTACAAACAAGACCTTAAAGTCAATTTGAAATGTCCCATATGTAAGATAGAATTTTTTTTCTTTTTCTTAATGAATTCCTTTACTGACTTGCATTCTTTGCATCCTAACATCTCTAATACACTGATGACTACATAATCATAGGTTTAATTCCTTATATAAATAAAAACAAGTTTTTTATAGAGATGTAAGAGTGTGTTCTTCCTGCTTTCCAAACTTAACAAAATATTCCCATTTTGTCAAGAATAGGCTAAATAAACAGTCAGATTTGTAAAAAAGTAGAAAACTTAAAAATAAGAATACATTTCATTACTTTCTAAATTAAGTGTAAGTGAAATCCACAACAAAATAAATATTGCAAACTTTTGTCCCATACTTAAGATTTTAATTCTGAATACTATACAATGTGTTGACGTCTTACTAAAATCAGCTTAGTCAGTCTAAAATTTGTTTTTTGCAAGAAACAAGAATTAATATTTGTTATTTGCTTCTTTTTTGGAAAAAGAGTAGCTGTCTGGTGATCCATTGCTGATTGATCATATAAAATTAGTTTATAAGGTCTAATTTACTATTCCTACCACCTTACTACTCCTAAGCACACGGAAGATTTAAATAGGAAGTTTCTGAATTATTTAATTTTACTTCTAAATATGGGATAAACAAATCTTACGTATGGAACTTAATTGCTAAAAGTATTATTTTATCCTTGAAAGAATGAGTCAAATGCTACAATTTTAATTGTGAACACTATACAAAATGTAGACTTCATAATGTAATCAGCCTATTCAGTCAAAAATTTGTGTATTGTTGGCAAGAAAGTGGAGTTAATATATACGTGTTGTTTCTTTTTTGGAGAAAAAAAAAGACTTATTTGGTCATTCTTTCTGATCGTTTTTATATCAAATTTATGTAAAAGGTTTAGTTTACAATTTTCATCACCTCATTTCTTTGAAGCAATTGGAAGATTTTAATAGAATGTTATTGTAAAATTTAATTTTACTGAACATGATCAATTAAATCTTATGTATGGGACAAGAATATGGAAAATAGAACATTTTAAAAATAGTCTATTGTGAATTTTATATAGCAGATATCTTAATAACTATTTTCCTTTGTTAAAAGAATAGTATAATTTCATAATAACAATGTTAAATGAAAAATAGTTCAGCTTTTCTACATAGGATAAAAACAATTTTGCAAATAATTTGAGGTAGCTTGAAAAATGGGAAAATTATCAAAAGACATCTTACCAGAAATCAATGGTTGTTCTTTAGTGTTGAAAGGAAACTATTTCTGATTTCAAAATATAATAAAACAATTGATAAAGTCTTTAGAGGAAACAAATATTAATAATCATAAGTAATTGTCCCATACGTACAAATTTTTTGACAGCCTTATCTTTAAATACATTTTTTTCAATCAAAATGATGGAAGCTATCCCTGATCAGTTGGAATCTTGTAAATATGATGTTTGTGTTCAAAAATAATAAAAATTTGGAAAGATTAAAGGTGTTTCATTTTTCACCCTTCGTGGCCACTAAAAGTGCAACCTTAGCTTGCAGTAGTCCATAAGATTAGGATCAAGAGACAGGACTATGATCATAATTAAAATGGATTAAACCCATGATTTTCTTTATTTGAAGGATAAGAACGTTTCCTAATCTATTAGCAGGTCAATATTTTGTCGAATATGATTATTTAACTCTTTCAAAAAGTAATAAACCAACTTGAAATGTGTTCATCTTATTTTTAGTGTTTATTATCAATCCAATACAAACATCTTTGTTTAGATTAAAGTAACATTGACTGGCAACCAATTACAGTGTAACGAGTCATAGTCTCTGCTGATATGCTTGAAGTCTAATCGTCATTGGGCAGCTAAATTAATACGGTCTACTGACAATCATTAGGACTTGTTATATTGGTTAAAACTGAAAACAAAGATTGCTTGTTGTTTAACGGCAGATGGGCAGGGCTTCAAGCCTACAGACAATCAAAGATGTTTACAATAGCTGGCACTGTGATCAGACTAATTATGGATGTTTTAATGGCTATTAATATAAGCGGAGGGAAAACAAGAGGGTTGGAACATTCTGATATAAAATGTACCAATAACAACCACCTCTAACAAGTAATATTCTCTTTATGACAGTGGCAGTGTATTATATACAAATAACAGGCACTCAAACTATTGTCCTGATGGCAAATTGTGTATTTGACTCTTCCGGCACAAATATATGAAGCCCCATCTATAAATTTTATACCCTCACCCATCAGTGAAACTTGAAGATATTATTTCACCCCGGTAATCCACCATTTGTAATATTAAGAAACATGACATGACGGGTGCTGCGAGTGAAGCAGGAACTGTCTACCCTTCCGGAGCACCTGAGTTCACACACGGTTTTTTGTGGGATACGTATTGCTCGATGTTTTGTTTTTCCATTTTGTTTTCTTTTGGTCATTGTGTTTCTGTCCTTCGATTAACGAATTCTGATTACCCCTTTTGGTGTCTTCAAAGTCTTCTTA
Organism: Bathymodiolus septemdierum; assembly: GCA_963383655.1. NCBI lineage: Eukaryota > Metazoa > Mollusca > Bivalvia > Mytilida > Modiolidae > Bathymodiolus > Bathymodiolus septemdierum. The sequence goes on along the minus strand of OY726517.1, from coordinate 55,332,453 downwards.
CAAAAATATATTTGAAGTACAGTTAGCTTTTATTTATTTTTTCAAATAGGTAATACAGAGGAGGGTGAACGGTTCTGTAGATTTCAACAGAATATGGAAGGATTATAAGATGGGTTTTGGTTCTCCTTACGGAGAATACTGGTTAGGTAATACAGTAATTTAATAGCATAACAATTCTTTACGAAACTGACTGATGAATCTTATTTGATGTTAAAATGAGATGTACAACATCTGACAGCCTCACACGTAGAGTAAACATTTTTTGTATTCAAGAAAAACGTAGATATCAAATTTAGTTGCGCATGGCATGTTTCTAGAATAACTTTCATCAGGTACGCTCAATGTAGAAATATTGGAAAGCCAAATAATTTAAAGTGTTTGGGACCAATAAGACCAACGGACCCAAACAGGATAACCAAAATCAGCTACTATGCCCGAGGGAAAAGAATCTTTAGTTTTGATGATAAATAAATTACTTGGGAACTGTAGATTTCAATAATAAATATATCTAATCAACCATGTCAATGACGAAACAGTGACTACTGAGCGGGTGATACCATCCGGGACTAATAGTCCACCAGCAGAGGTATCGACCCAGTGATAGAAACACTGACTACTGGGCGGATGATACCATCCGGGACTAATAGTCCACCAGCAGAGGTATCGACCCAGTGATAGAAACACTGACTACTGGGCGGATGATACCATCCGGGACTAATAGTCCACCAGCAGAGGTATCGACCCAGTGATAGAAACACTGACTACTGGGCGGATGATACCATCCGGGACTAATAGTCCACCAGCGGAGGTATCGACCCAGTGATAGAAACACTGACTACTGGGCGGATGATACCATCCGGGACTAATAGTCCACCAGCAGAGGTATCGACCCAGTGATAGAAACACTGACTACTGGGCGGATGATACCATCCGGGACTAATAGTCCACCAGCAGAGGTATCGACCCAGTGATAGAAACACTGACTACTGGGCGGATGATACCATCCGGGACTAATAGTCCACCAGCAGAGGTATCGACCCAGTGATAGAAACACTGACTACTGGGCGGATGATACCATCCGGGACTAATAGTCCACCAGCAGAGGTATCGACCCAGTGATAGAAACACTGACTACTGGGCGGATGATACCATCCGGGACTAATAGTCCACCAGCAGAGGTATCGACCCAGTGATAGAAACACTGACTACTGGGCGGATGATACCATCCGGGACTAATAGTCCACCAGCGGAGGTATCGACCCAGTGATAGAAACACTGACTACTGGGCGGATGATACCATCCGGGACTAATAGTCCACCAGCAGAGGTATCGACCCAGTGATAGAAACACTGACTACTGGGCGGATGATACCATCCGGGACTAATAGTCCACCAGCAGAGGTATCGACCCAGTGATAGAAACACTGACTACTGGGCGGATGATACCATCCGGGACTAATAGTCCACCAGCAGAGGTATCGACCCAGTGATAGAAACACTGACTACTGGGCGGATGATACCATCCGGGACTAATAGTCCACCAGCAGAGGTATCGACCCAGTGATAGAAACACTGACTACTGGGCGGATGATACCATCCGGGACTAATAGTCCACCAGCAGAGGTATCGACCCAGTGATAGAAACACTGACTACTGGGCGGATGATACCATCCGGGACTAATAGTCCACCAGCAGAGGTATCGACCCAGTGATAGAAACACTGACTACTGGGCGGATGATACCATCCGGGACTAATAGTCCACCAGCAGAGGTATCGACCCAGTGATAGAAACACTGACTACTGGGCGGATGATACCATCCGGGACTAATAGTCCACCAGCAGAGGTATCGACCCAGTGATAGAAACACTGACTACTGGGCGGATGATACCATCCGGGACTAATAGTCCACCAGCAGAGGTATCGACCCAGTGATAGAAACACTGACTACTGGGCGGATGATACCATCCGGGACTAATAGTCCACCAGCAGAGGTATCGACCCAGTGATAGAAACACTGACTACTGGGCGGATGATACCATCCGGGACTAATAGTCCACCAGCAGAGGTATCGACCCAGTGATAGAAACACTGACTACTGGGCGGATGATACCATCGGGGACTAATAGTCCACCAGCAGAGGTATCGACCCAGTGATAGAAACACTGACTACTGGGCGGATGATACCATCGGGGACTAATAGTCCACCAGCAGAGGTATCGACCCAGTGATAGAAACACTGACTACTGGGCGGATGATACCATCGGGGACTAATAGTCCACCAGCAGAGGTATCGACCCAGTGATAGAAACACTGACTACTGGGCGGATGATACCATCGGGGACTAATAGTCCACCAGCAGAGGTATCGACCCAGTGATAGAAACACTGACTACTGGGCGGATGATACCATCCGAGACTAATAGTCCACCAGCAGAGGTATCGACCCAGTGATAGAAACACTGACTACTGGGCGGATGATACCATCCGAGACTAATAGTCCACCAGCAGAGGTATCGACCCAGTGATAGAAACACTGACTACTGGGCGGATGATACCATCCGGGACTAATAGTCCACCAGCAGAGGTATCGACCCAGTGATAGAAACACTGACTACTGGGCGGATGATACCATCCGAGACTAATAGTCCACCAGCAGAGGTATCGACCCAGTGATAGAAACACTGACTACTGGGCGGATGATACCATCCGGGACTAATAGTCCACCAGCAGAGGTATCGACCCAGTGATAGAAACACTGACTACTGGGCGGATGATACCATCCGGGACTAATAGTCCACCAGCAGAGGTATCGACCCAGTGATAGAAACACTGACTACTGGGCGGATGATACCATCGGGGACTAATAGTCCACCAGCAGAGGTATCGACCCAGTGATAGAAACACTGACTACTGGGCGGATGATACCATCGGGGACTAATAGTCCACCAGCAGAGGTATCGACCCAGTGATAGAAACACTGACTACTGGGCGGATGATACCATCGGGGACTAATAGTCCACCAGCAGAGGTATCGACCCAGTGATAGAAACACTGACTACTGGGCGGATGATACCATCGGGGACTAATAGTCCACCAGCAGAGGTATCGACCCAGTGATAGAAACACTGACTACTGGGCGGATGATACCATCCGAGACTAATAGTCCACCAGCAGAGGTATCGACCCAGTGATAGAAACACTGACTACTGGGCGGATGATACCATCCGAGACTAATAGTCCACCAGCAGAGGTATCGACCCAGTGATAGAAACACTGACTACTGGGCGGATGATACCATCCGGGACTAATAGTCCACCAGCAGAGGTATCGACCCAGTGATAGAAACACTGACTACTGGGCGGATGATACCATCCGAGACTAATAGTCCACCAGCAGAGGTATCGACCCAGTGATAGAAACACTGACTACTGGGCGGATGATACCATCCGAGACTAATAGTCCACCAGCAGAGGTATCGACCCAGTGATAGAAACACTGACTACTGGGCGGATGATACCATCCGAGACTAATAGTCCACCAGCAGAGGTATCGACCCAGTGATAGAAACACTGACTACTGGGCGGATGATACCATCCGGGACTAATAGTCCACCAGCAGAGGTATCGACCCAGTGATAGAAACACTGACTACTGGGCGGATGATACCATCCGAGACTAATAGTCCACCAGCAGAGGTATCGACCCAGTGATAGAAACACTGACTACTGGGCGGATGATACCATCCGGGACTAATAGTCCACCAGCAGAGGTATCGACCCAGTGATAGAAACACTGACTACTGGGCGGATGATACCATCCGGGACTAATAGTTCACCAGCAGAGGTATCGACCCAGTGATAGAAACACTGACTACTGGGCGGATGATATCATCCGGGACTAATAGTCCACCAGCAGAGGTATCGACCCAGTGATAGAAACACTGACTACTGGGCGGATGATACCATCCGGGACTAATAGTTCACCAGCAGAGGTATCGACCCAGTGATAGAAACACTGACTACTGGGCGGATGATATCATCCGGGACTAATAGTCCACCAGCAGAGGTATCGACCGAGTGATAGAAACACTGACTACTGGGCGGATGATATCATCCGGGACTAATAGTCCACCAGCAGAGGTATCGACCCAGTGATAGAAACACTGACTACTGGGCGGATGATACCATCGGGGACTAATAGTCCACCAGCAGAGGTATCGACCCAGTGATAGAAACACTGACTACTGGGCGGATGATACCATCCGAGACTAATAGTCCACCAGCGGAGGTATCGACCCAGTGATAGAAACACTGACTACTGGGCGGATGATACCATCCGAGACTAATAGTCCACCAGCAGAGGTATCGACCCAGTGATAGAAACACTGACTACTGGGCGGATGATACCATCCGAGACTAATAGTCCACCAGCAGAGGTATCGACCCAGTGATAGAAACACTGACTACTGGGCGGATGATACCATCCGGGACTAATAGTCCACCAGCAGAGGTATCGACCCAGTGATAGAAACACTGACTACTGGGCGGATGATACCATCCGAGACTAATAGTCCACCAGCAGAGGTATCGACCCAGTGATAGAAACACTGACTACTGGGCGGATGATACCATCCGGGACTAATAGTCCACCAGCAGAGGTATCGACCCAGTGATAGAAACACTGACTACTGGGCGGATGATACCATCCGGGACTAATAGTTCACCAGCAGAGGTATCGACCCAGTGATAGAAACACTGACTACTGGGCGGATGATATCATCCGGGACTAATAGTCCACCAGCAGAGGTATCGACCCAGTGATAGAAACACTGACTACTGGGCGGATGATACCATCCGGGACTAATAGTTCACCAGCAGAGGTATCGACCCAGTGATAGAAACACTGACTACTGGGCGGATGATACCATCCGGGACTAATAGTCCACCAGCAGAGGTATCGACCCAGTGATAGAAACACTGACTACTGGGCGGATGATACCATCCGGGACTAATAGTCCACCAGCAGAGGTATCGACCCAGTGATAGAAACACTGACTACTGGGCGGATGATACCATCCGGGACTAATAGTCCACCAGCAGAGGTATCGACCCAGTGATAGAAATAAAACGTAGATATCAACTTTAGTGCGCATGAGACGTTTCTTGAATAATCTTCGCTCAATATATTAAAATACCGTTCTTTTCGTGTAATAAACACTGTTAGATAATATGGAGTAGGCATTGCCTAGATGCGAGCACAGCATTTCTGTCTGGCTAGTGTGTATATATTATTTTCTAAATGTAACATTATTATATATTGTGAAAATACTGTCTCAGATTATTTTTTTCAGTATCCATCCCAGCCAAAGTATTTTTTTCTCAAAATTTAGCATCAGATATTTTTTTTACAAAAACCCGATTTCCTAATCATATTTAGATACGACGCCAATGCGTTTCCCCGAATGAGACCCATTTTCCAACAACCAATGAGGAGAGTTCGTCATGACCTCATGGGTCACTTTAATTTTTTGGCATTGGCACATTGAGGGAAAATAGTGCAAATTGATATTTATTATTATTTTCAAAGTTTTTTCAATGAACATGAATATAAATATGCTGCGGATGTTAAGAGGAATTCGATACATGTATGTTTTGAAGAATAATATAAGTGCCGGAATAACTTTGTTTTTGAAACTTGTTTCCCAGACTTTTCTATGATTCCGTTCTTGTTTCATAGAAACATGTATTATTCACGAGTTCAAGTTAGGGATTGAATTATTTCTGAAATATTCGGGTGAAACATATGCCAAGGGGATGAATGATTGATAAAAAACGCAGAAGCCGTCAAGGTAAGTTTTTGTTTGTTTGCTCTCTACTCTGACAATCGACATCAATATTTATAATTATCAAATAAGGTTATATGCTTGTATATTGTGCAGGTTGACTAAAGCATTTGAACACCAATATATTATTTATGTTATGACATTTTGTCCACCTCGTGCTCTGCTATTTGAAACAAAATTTAGAAGTTCTTTTGGATGGAATGTTCCCTTAAGCGTGTTATATTAGTCTAGACTTTGCTTGTCATACTCATAGGATGCCTAACGTTATAATGTATAGAATTGTTTTGCTGAAGTATCTCAGACAGATTTTAGAGCATCAAGTGTTGTAGTGACGTGCTGGGAGGATACATCTTCGGGGATGTGAAATAGTCCCTCCGACACTCCCTCGGCAATTATTTGAAGACTTTCGTTTCACTCACTACGTTCGTGAAACTCAATTGAAGAAAACATACTTTCATATTTCTTTCTAATAATGCAGTTTTATGGCATATGGGGGACTTTCGTTTCACTCACTACGCAACACGTTCGAGAAACTCATCGGTGTTCGCAAAATTTAACTTCCATTTTCATTTTTTATTTTTATTTTTTTTTGGAATGTAATAGTTTTATGGGGAACATCGATATCGGAGGTCAACAAATGAGGAATGTTTTGCTTTGATCTGGTGATATTTTTTGCAAATCATATATTATTCAGCTATCAGACAGGGTATATAATGTGACATTCCCGGCTTAGGATCTATATACCCTGTCTAATAGCTGAATAACAGATATATTACGGATTTAACCATTGTTTTTTTAAATACAACATCCAATTGTATTAAGTAAATTTGACTCTTTTATTTTCATTTTTCGTATCTCTAGATGTCCGTTTCCGTACCTTTGACGTCATTCTTCAATGATGTCAACATATGTGTCGCCTCATATTTCATGTATGGGGTGTCTCATGAAGGAAAATACTGTACTAAATTTCTAAATCAATACAGTTTCATATGTAGTAAATTTTATAAACTTTATGAATATAACATTAATATATCACATAACAAAACAACGGGTTGCGAAACAGTTTCAATAATTTAAATGTTAACAACATGTAAATAAAACCTTGGTGTGGCCCCATGACGTCGAAAGTTTTCAAGGCTCAACGCTTTGTTCATTTGTTATGGTACAGCCGTGGAACATAGAAGTTTGCTAAATCGATCAGGTATTTGTGACGGAATTAATCGTTGTAATATTTTTTTGTTCATGCAGCCGTTTTGAGTATTGAAAACAGCATTTAATTTGGTAAAAATACATTTATTATTCCGTATTATACCATTGATTCAGTGAAGCGTAATGTTTTGTCGTCCATGTTTTAATCGTTTTTGGGGACTGAAATATATACCCCGTCTGTTTTCCGAATATATGCCGACATTCAGGGTTGAAGAACCAATGAAAATATGTGTAACAAACTAAATTCGTAATATATATATATATATATTTTTTATTCAGAACCTACCCCTTTGCAACGGTGGCAAGCATCAACGGGGTACCAATATTTGCGTCTAATAATCATAAATTATACAACTTTATTAAAATGAGTATAAATCATACACGAACATTGAATATAACACATTTGAAATCATCAAAGAATAAAAAAAAATATATCATTGTCATTGTCATAAAAGTCATAACATATTATCACAGAAACAATTCTGTCATTCTTCATTAAAACAAAATTATATACAATGTATATTTTTAATTGCACTTAATTATAAGTAAAATATAAGAATGACATATAAAATAAAAAAAACACAATATTAAGCGAGTTCCTGATCATCGACACGTGACTCAATTAAAATATTTCGCTCTTTCATCATTTTACATAATAGTTTTTTTACTGAACTAATCGAGCAAGAAACCAAGCTCACTGTTAAAACTAAGACAAAAGTCGCCGCAGCTTTTGAAAGGACGGTAGCTCTGAAAACGCAAATCCGAATAAAACGATTATATTACTGTTTGTATTTCTTCGAATAGTTCTTGTCTGATAATGACTGGTATATGCACTGCGCATCAAATCAACTGAACGGCGTAACAAATCATTTAAAGAGAGGTGTAAAGTGCATTATTTCCAGTATTATAGTTAGATAGACATGTCACCCCACTCGGATACAATATCCTGATTCCGAGCCAACCAGTCTTTGCTCTTTCTCCTTAATGCTACGTGCTTAGTGGAGAAGCAACACATACCAATTTTATAGTCTTTGGTTTGACCCGATCGGGGATCGCACGCACGACCTACCGCATTCGACATTTTAATAACGATTATATATATATATATATATATATATATATATATATATATATATATATATGGTACTGTAGGGTACCCTTTGGAATGGCCCCACAACTTTCCGTGCGGGATTAGAAGTTATAAACTTGTGTGTTTAACTTAAAGGTCCAGGCAGGGCCGCCAAGAGAATTGTTGGGCCCCAGGGAAAAAAGAAACTTGGCCCCCCTCCTCCAATTCTCCAAATAATGATACTCAAGCTAAGTCCACCACGATGTGTCATAAGGAAGGAATCAGTACAGCAAAAATGAATTGATGAATTGTGATTTAGAAAACAGCTTTCTACATGGTTATTTGTCTGGATCATTAATTATAATGATCTGGTACATTTATTAATAGATGTATTTTTATAAACTAAAAACAATAATCAAATTATTTTATCGACAACCAAATATAAAACATATCTTCACTAATTTAATACCCTAGGCAGCTGAATAAGTACACGTTTTAGTCTAAGTCTACAACATTTTTATTTGAAAACGCACAGGGTAAAAACAATTTCAGCAGAAAATGTTACTCAGATAGGATTCCGAGGCTTTGGAAAACATTACCAAGAGGAACCCTCCTGCCTCGTTTTACCCACTTGCCTTCATAAGAATATTAATAAGTTTAAAGTTAAACTGAAGTCAATATACCAAAATTTGGTAGAAACAACTTTTGATACCAACAACTATTGTAGGCCTACTTTGGTCAGTTGACTTGTGCGTGTCCGAGATGTCATCCTTTTTTTTTTATCTCTTTCAGTCTCTCTCTCGACATCTTTTGTACCGACGCGCTCACCATACCTTGATTATAATTTGCTTAATTTGTATGTTGCAATGTTTGACAATGACAATGTGGTGACTGACGAAGTGAAATTAATAAATAGAAAACAAATGAAGGGTCACCTGAACGGAATCAATTGAGTTTAACAAAAGTCTGATCATGTCTACTCACCATTATTGAGCCCCTACCCCTGCAATCCTCGATCTGCTACTCTCAGAGGTAATTCTTAGGGACTTAGCCTTGGACCCCATTTCCTATATATTTGTCTATAGCAAATCACTTAGGCCTACATATTTTAGAGCCCTTATATAAAACATTAGTGGGGCCCCTCCACCTGCAGCCTTCGATCTGCCAGTGTCAATGGTTGTTCTTAGGGGAGCCCAAGCAGTCGGGCTTGGCTCTCATTTGAGTCATTTAATATACATTTACAAGTTGAAAATCACTAAATATATGTACATGGCCCCCTAAACTCAAGGGCCCCAGGCTGCTACTCCGGTTGCCCCCCCCCCCCCCCCTGTCAGTGGGCCTGGGTCTAGGGTGTGTACTTACATATGGTGCTATTGCCAAAGCGTAAACCTACTTAAATAGGTCCTCCCGACCTAAGCAAAGTTTTCTTCTAACCTTCTGTATTTTGACATATCTAAAAGGGTTTATTTTTCATCTAACACTGTAGGGATTCATCTTGTATTTTTGATACTATCATACATCTTTTTAACTGGATCCTTGAATTAGTGGGATTACATTAGTCCTGTACGGTGCACAACATTGTTATTTCCCGAATTGCTCATTACTTTCGCGCTCGATAAAAAAAAACCGAGGACGTGGAAGAAGACACCCTCATTTATGTTTTTTATCAATTCTTCTTTGAAATTACTTCAGTACTTGTATTAAATGTATGTTTTCAAAGTTCTTAGGTAAGAGTCCCTAAAACGCTTATTTTTTTAGCTTGCATATTCTACATAGAATGCGTATATTTTATATCAACAAAATACAGATGAATAAAGTTCACTCAATCTATTGTTCAAGCATTATCTGTCGATAATGTTATCAGGCGACGCCAGCGAGTTAATCAAGGCAACAGAAATAGACTTGTACCCATTAAGGTCTGAAAAAAGATTGTGCAATTTAACATTGTAAATTTACAACCCACAAAGTCAAAACACGTGTGTGTAATTTTACATTACAATTTACACCCCACAAAGTCAAAAAACGTGTGTGCAATTTTACATTAGGTCATGTACTGTGACGTTTTACAGTGATACGTCACAGTAAGCAAATTTGAAAAAGTCCTTTGGCACTGATCCTTGAAAAGGGTTTGGCATCCAAAGGGATACATGAAAAACATTCCATATATTCCCAAAACTGACCATTTTTGCAGTTTTTTTGTGGTCATACAATGATTTCAAATGGAAATGTCAGAATATTTTGCATGAATTTAGCAGACGAATTTTTGTAGGCGTATGAGCCGTAGCTAACAAAGATCGACAAATATTCATTTTTCTTTAAAAAAATGATTCATGTATCATTTAAAAAATATATGTTTTGACCCGTAAAAAATAGATTTATTCATTGTTACAAGTTCCTTGCCTTTAAAAATTTCTTTGGTTTTTGAACTCCGTTAGGGACGAAAGTAGCGGGGACGACTTTGATAGCGAGATGTCATTCTGATCATCCTCGTGTGCCCACTTTTCGCGGACCTAAGCATTATCGTAGAAATAACAATAAAATAAACAAATACAATAAAATATGGAATTGCTTACCTTTAACATTGATCTATCATCCTTTCATCCACATATCCTCAGAAAAATGCATGCTCAATTTAATACAATAATAAACGATAATAGTGAAGCCGTATGAACAAAATAAGGGGACCGAAAGAGTCCACTTTTCGTGGGTATGTATCAAACTGTTCTTTAAGGCCAAGAAAATCACAAAAATTGCATTGGCCTGAAAGTTGTATGACGTCATACAGTGACTAAAAATACGCACGCGCGCTTACAGATTCGGAATTCTGACTGCAGAAACTCAATTTCTGGATGATTAAACATAGGCAAAATTTGGTAATAGTAAAATTTTTAAAGATATTCATAGTTGTGATAAGTAATCTTACCTGTTTTGACCGCATATTGTACAGCAAATGTAAATAAACACCAGCGACCTTCCACTTCCTAGTTACAGTTAAACCACTTGTAAATGTGACGTCACGATCGAAATCTCGAGACTTCCTGAAAATCCACGAAAAGAGAACCCCCGCGAAAACTGGACCTTGCACGATAATTTAACAATGTAAGCACATTTTATAGTCTTTTGTTACTTAAATAAGATTTTTAGAAGTTCAGGATATCATTTTAGTCTTAAAATTATTTCTTGGAGACTTTTTTTGGGGGGGCATTCTCTCCGTGACTCGCCAACTTTTATCAACTTCCGGACGAAAGGATTTCAATCTCATCATTAGGCAGACCCAACTGTGTGTTGCATGCCCATGTTGCTGTAGAGCTCTCTGTGCTCCTATTATCAATATTAATATGAGGCGGGTGCAACCTGTAACGTTCCCGAAGAACAGTAATTTTTCTTCCTCTTCCTGTTAACAAAATATCAAGCTTAAAGATAACACCACCTAAAACTCCAACCTCCGGACAGTTTTCGTATCCGCTACCGAACATTGTTTCATTTTTATTTGAAAAAAAATCGACTAGAGTTCCGGTTTAAGTCACCTGATTTTTCTTTTAGTTTATTTCCGGTTTGGCAGCCATATTGTTGAAGATTTTGAAGTGCCATAGTACCTATTCATACTTCTACCATTAACGCTCCCAAATAGGGAGCGTATTATTGTGTGACGAATACACACGTCTTTTCGGTAGTGCATGACCTAGCAATTTAAAATCAATAACTAGTCGTGTACCAAGGAGAGAAAAATGTGTAGATCAGTCTTCAAAGTAGGATTTTAATTTTGATGGCCAGCTCGCCACCAACTCCAAATATTTGGTGGCCAAGCTCAAATTTTAGTGGCCAAAGTAAAAACAATTGGTAGCCAAAGATACAAGGTAAAAGACTAAAAACAAATACTATTTTAATGTTCAATGTTCTCTTCTGTAGGCCAGTTTTGATATAGTTCAATATTTTCCTCTTTCTGATGGAAAATTATCTAGAATTTCCGGTCGCCAACCTCAATTATGCTGGTGGTCATGCTGGTCACCAGATTTAAATTTTGGTCGCCAAAGATGAAATTTGGTCGCCCAGGCCACCATTTTAGTAGACAAAATTGAGCCCTGTAAATACCAATGAAGGTTGATATTAAGGTTTTTTATTGGGTATACTGGATACTTCATTTTTATTTCAAAACATTTTCATCCCGGGTTTTATATGGGGGTCGTGTTACTCGATCTTTAGTGTTATGTGTATGTTTTGTAGATCATTGTTTGTCTTTTTGTACTTTTTTCTTTTGGCCATTGTGTTGTCTGTTCTTCTTCGCTATACATATTCTGATTACTCCTTTGATATATTCAAACTCTTCATCAAACACTCATTCATTCTTTATCGTTCATTGTATCATTGACTTGTCTCTATATATGTTCTTTTTTGTGGTTCTGGTATGAAATTACTTTCATAAACAGACGCTTTTTCGTTCAGCTTCCACATTGACAACCATCAGGATGAAAAGCACGCCCGTTTACCCGTTAAAATTAGCAAACGGCGCAAATGGTACAACGGCGAATATGGTCACCCCACTCTACAGAATATTATGTCTTCTAAATTAACAGTACACTGATCAGATGTGTAAGCACACTATTTCTTTGTATATTAAATTAAGGTAAAAGGTATACAAGATAATGTCTTACTCGTGGTTAACACAGTATTATTACATATATCTTCATAGTTTACCTGTCGGTATTAGTAGCTCAAGATATATGTTAACAAATAACTAACTCCTGTTCCACTTGGTAATTATGGTTTGTACTGTTAACATGATGCCTATTCTGATCATTATATTATCTTGTTTTGCATATTTGTCGAAGGCCCGGGTGGCTCAATCAGTTAGATAGTTGGATTACCTAACAACTCATACAAGCCTGTCACCAATACGGTGTGGGTTCCCACCCTGCTTTGTAAATTACAAAAAGGGTGCACTCGACTCGCAGCCACAAGTGATAAAGTTTACCAGTTGCTTGCTCATGGTCAGTTATTCCCTCCAGGTACTCCGTCTTCTTCCACTACTAAAACTGATCGCCATGATATAGCTGAAATATTGCTTTAAGTGGCTTAACACAATAAATCAAAATAAAATCAAATCATATTTAACGACCACTGTCTGCATGGCATTTTGACCTTTCCGTTTGGTTATTGTATTAGCTATTATTTGTTACTTATTTCTTCTGATTATCGCTTTGGTATCTACAAACTTTTCTTGATTGAAATTTGCTTTCAGACTTTCATCTTTTTGATATTTGAAAATAAGAAAATTAGTAATACCTGTCCCCAATCACTTGCAGGGAACGAATTAATCCATTTTATATCGACTGATGGACACCACGAACTAAGTATATATATGGCAACATCAGCAGCACATCACACAGTAAATTACTCTACATTTAGTGTAGGAAACGAAAAGAGCAAATACCTCCTAACAGTTACAGGATTTAGTGGGGGTAAAGGTAAGATTGAATATTACAATTGTAAGATTTATTTATTGGTGTTTGTTTAAAGGAATAAAGATCATTTATTGTCGTCTGTGGGTTTCATGAATTTAGTTTCGCATAGGAATAATTCGAGAATTTTGATGAGGATAATGTGTCCGTGACGGACTATTGTTTCAATGAGCTAACACAGCACTATCACAATCCACCTCTAGCGGAGGAACGGAATCATTTTACGTCTCTGTGAGTTCTGTCTCTGTTACAAAAATATGAACAATTAACCTCACCTTGTATGTGGCAAAAGTTATATCTGTCCTCTCTTAAAATTGTTTTTGTAATCACAATTTTTAATGTAAAAATATGGTTATGGAATGTTCTCGAGTGAGTGAGTTATTCTTGTTTAATGCCAACTCAGCAATTTTGCATCTATATCATGGTGAGAACAAGTTAATTCACAATGATATATCGATGAAGTCCGCTTTGTAATAGACAACACGCTTAGTGCTTTATTTAAAAACATTATTTTTTTTTATCTCGAACCCTCTTTTAGAAGTACCATTTAAAGTAAAGCAACCACATTCTAGAAATATTTTCTTTTTTATCACTTTATACAACTCTTTTCGAACGTATATATTTTTGTTTAACTTCTTTTCTTCTTATTATTATTTTTTTTTTCATTATGTACTTTTTATCGAGTTGTTGACTTTTTCGTAGAAATAATATTAAACTTCTACTACTGTCTATATAATATTATTGTATGGTTTCAGTTCTTTACTTATTTCTATAATATTTGTTAATCTCAGATGATGATATGGACCGATGTGTTAATTTTCCGAAGGGATCAGCAAATGGACAAAAATTTAGTACTAAAGATCAAGATAACGATAGATGTAGTATAAACTGTGCTGAATCATACAAAGGGGGATGGTGGTACAACAAATGTTTTTGTGCAGACCTTAATAGGCTTTACAGTTCTGGAATGTTTTGGCTTAATTGGTCATACAGTATAAAGAAAAGTATCATGATGATCAGGAGAACATAATGAACACACAGATCGTTCATTAAATAATTACCTTAGTTTTCATGTCATTAAACAATGAGTATTGGTATACAATAAAATACTCATGTTAATAAACAATAGTATTAGTGTACAATAAAATACTCGTATTAATAAACAATAGTATTAGTATACAATAAAATACTCATCTTAATAAACAATAGTATCAGTGTACAATAGAATACTCATGTTAATAAACAATAGTATTAGTATACAATAAAATACTCATGTTAATAAACAATAGCATTAGTGTACAATAAAATACTCGCATTAATAAACAATAGTATTAATATACAATAAAATACTCATGTTAATAAACAATAGCATTAGTGTACAATAAAATACTCATGTTAATAAACAATAGTATTAGTATACAATAAAATACTCATGTTAATAAACAATAGTATTAGTGTACAATAAAATACTCATGTTAATAAACAATAGTATTAGTATACAATGAAATACTCATGTTAATAAACAATAGTATTAGTGTACAATAAAATGCTCATGTTAATAAACAATAGTATTAGCATACAATGAAATACTCATGTTAATAAACAATAGTATTAGTATACAATAAAATACTCATGTTAATAAACAATAGTATTAGCATACAATGAAATACACATGTTAATAAACAATAGTATTAGTGTACAATAAAATACTCATGTTAATAAACAATAGTATTAGTATACAATAAAATACTCATGTTAATAAACAATAGTATTAGGATACAATAAAATACTCATGTTAATAAACAATAGTATTAGTATACAATAAAATACTCATGTTAATAAACAATAGTATTAGTGTACAATAAAATACTCATGTCATTAAACAATGAGTATTAGTATGCAATAAAATACTCATGTTAATAAACAATAGTATTAGTGTACAATAAAATACTCATGTTAATAAACAATAGTATTAGTGTACAATAAAATACTCATGTTAATAAACAATAGTATTAGTATACAATAAAATACTCATATTAATAAACAATTGTATTAGTGTACAATAAAATACTCGCATTAATAAACAATAGTATTAGTATGCAATAAAATACTCATGTTAATAAACAATAGTATTAGTATACAATAAAATACTCATGTCATTAAACAATGAGTATTAGCATACAATAAAATACTCGCATTAATAAACAATAGTATTAGTGTACAATAAAACACTCGCATTAATAAACAATAGAATTAATATACAATAAAATACATTGTTTATTAATGCAAGTATTTTATTGTATACAATAAAATACCTATGTTAATAAACAATAGCATTAGTATACAATAAAATACTCATGTTAATAAACAATAGTATTAGTGTATAATAAAATACTCATGTTAATAAACAATAGTATTAGTGTACAATAAAATACTCACATTATTAAACAATAGTATTAGTATACAATAAAATACTCGCATTAATAAACAATAGAATTAATATACAATAAAATACATTGTTTATTAATGCAAGTATTTTATTGTATACAATAAAATACCTATGTTAATAAACAATAGCATTAGTATACAATAAAATACTCATGTTAATAAACAATAGTATTAGTGTATAATAAAATACTCATGTTAATAAACAATAGTATTAGTATACAATACAATACTCATGTTAATAAACAATAGTATTAGTATGCAATAAAATACTCATGTTAATAAACAACAGTATTAGTATACTATAAAATACTCATGTTAATAAACAATAGTATTAGTATGCAATAAAATACTCATGTTAATAAACAATAGTATTACTATACAATACAATACTTATGTTAATAAACAATAGTATTATCATACAATAAAATACTGATGTTAATAAACAATGAGTATTAGTATACAATAAAATACTCATGTTAATAAACAATAGTATTACTATACAATAAAATACTTATGTTAATAAACAATAGTATTATCATACAATAAAATACTGATGTTAATAAACAATGAGTATTAGTATACAATAAAATACTCATGTTAATAAACAATAGTATTACTATACAATAAAATACTTATGTTAATAAACAATAGTATTAATATACAATAAAATACTCATGTTAATATACAATAGTATTACTATACAATAAAATACTTATGTTAATAAACAATAGTATTATCATACAATAAAATACTGATGTTAATAAACAATAGTATTACTATACAATAAAATACTTATGTTAATAAACAATAGTATTAATATACAATAACATACTCATGTTAATAAACAATAGTATTACTATACAATAAAATACTCGTGTTAATAAACAATGAGTATTAGTATACAATAAAATACTCATGTTAATAAACAATAGTATTAATATACAATAAAATACTCGTGTTAATAAACAATAGTATTAGTATACAATAAAATACTCATGTTAATAAACAATAGCATTAGTGTACAATAAAATACTCGCATTAATAAACAATAGTATTAATATACAATAAAATACTCATGTTAATAAACAATAGCATTAGTGTACAATAAAATACTCATGTTAATAAACAATAGTATTAGTATACAATAAAATACTCATGTTAATAAACAATAGTATTAGTGTACAATAAAATACTCATGTTAATAAACATTAGTATTAGTATACAATGAAATACTCATGTTAATAAACAATAGTATTAGTGTACAATAAAATACTCATGTTAA
Source organism: Bathymodiolus septemdierum (assembly GCA_963383655.1). NCBI lineage: Eukaryota > Metazoa > Mollusca > Bivalvia > Mytilida > Modiolidae > Bathymodiolus > Bathymodiolus septemdierum. The sequence goes on along the minus strand of OY726517.1, from coordinate 55,315,145 downwards.
TAAACAATAGTATTAGCATACAATGAAATACTCATGTTAATAAACAATAGTATTAGTATACAATAAAATACTCATGTTAATAAACAATAGTATTAGCATACAATGAAATACACATGTTAATAAACAATAGTATTAGTGTACAATAAAATACTCATGTTAATAAACAATAGTATTAGTATACAATAAAATACTCATGTTAATAAACAATAGTATTAGGATACAATAAAATACTCATGTTAATAAACAATAGTATTAGTATACAATAAAATACTCATGTTAATAAACAATAGTATTAGTGTACAATAAAATACTCATGTCATTAAACAATGAGTATTAGTATGCAATAAAATACTCATGTTAATAAACAATAGTATTAGTGTACAATAAAATACTCATGTTAATAAACAATAGTATTAGTGTACAATAAAATACTCATGTTAATAAACAATAGTATTAGTATACAATAAAATACTCATATTAATAAACAATTGTATTAGTGTACAATAAAATACTCGCATTAATAAACAATAGTATTAGTATACAATAAAATACTCATGTCATTAAACAATGAGTATTAGCATACAATAAAATACTCGCATTAATAAACAATAGTATTAGTGTACAATAAAACACTCGCATTAATAAACAATAGAATTAATATACAATAAAATACATTGTTTATTAATGCAAGTATTTTATTGTATACAATAAAATACCTATGTTAATAAACAATAGCATTAGTATACAATAAAATACTCATGTTAATAAACAATAGTATTAGTGTCTAATAAAATACTCATGTTAATAAACAATAGTATTAGTATGCAATAAAACACTCACATTAATAAACAATAGAATTAATATACAATAAAATACTCATGTTAATAAACAATAGTATTAGTGTACAATAAAATACTCATGTTAATAAACAATAGCATTAGTGTACAATAAAATACTCACATTAATAAACAATAGTATTAGTATACAATAAAATACTCATGTTAATAAACAATAGTATTAGTGTACAATACAATACTCATGTTAATAAACAATAGTATTAGTATGCAATAAAATACTCATGTTAATAAACAACAGTATTAGTATACTATAAAATACTCATGTTAATAAACAATAGTATTAGTATGCAATAAAATACTCATGTTAATAAACAATAGTATTACTATACAATAAAATACTTATGTTAATAAACAATAGTATTATCATACAATAAAATACTGATGTTAATAAACAATGAGTATTAGTATACAATAAAATACTCATGTTAATAAACAATAGTATTACTATACAATAAAATACTTATGTTAATAAACAATAGTATTATCATACAATAAAATACTGATGTTAATAAACAATGAGTATTAGTATACAATAAAATACTCATGTTAATAAACAATAGTATTACTATACAATAAAATACTTATGTTGATAAACAATAGTATTAATATACAATAAAATACTCATGTTAATAAACAATAGTATTACTATACAATAAAATACTCGTGTTAATAAACAATGAGTATTAGTATACAATAAAATACTCATGTTAATAAACAATAGTATTAATATACAATAAAATACTCGTGTTAATAAACAATAGTACATTTTTGTATTTTCTTTGTATTATATATATGCATAATTCTACAAAAGTTAATAAAAACGTAGATATCTAATTTAGTGTGCACTGCACGTTTCTTGAATAACCTTCATCAGGTACGCACAATATCAAAAGATTTGAACATAAAATAAATTAGTGTCTTTGGGAGTATGAACCCCTAAGGCCCTCAACATAACTAAAATGGGGTGTGGTCATCTACATCTGAGGGAGGACTATTTATCCTCGAGTGTGTCATCCGTCCAGTATTCAGAGTTCCAGAAACACCTCGTGTACACAGAATTAGATATCTACGTTTTCATTACTAGTATATGATTACTAGTACTATTATTTCTTTTATAAATGTTTTTTGTTAATCCCAAATTCAATCCTTCACTAAGCAAAAAAAAAGCAAAAAACAAAAACACACAAAAGACAAACAAACAAACAAAATAAAAAAAAACAATGCCAAGCAAAACCAGAAGTAAATTTCTAAACCCGCTAAACCACATTACTGTTCTCACTTAAACTATATAATATAATTCAACAATAGCGCCTCGACGAAAAAAAATGAATGTGTACTATTAATCAATGCTGAAATAGAATTTCTAGTATGTGAATAAATCAAAAATAACAAGACTGTTGCATAGGTCTGTCTTGGTTATCTTTTTAATTTTCTGTGTTGTGTTTTTTTTTGTTATGTTTGTCTTCGTCCTGTGGCTTCGATGTACCCAATGTTGTCAGTGTCTGGAATATCAATTCTTGAGTGCACATTTGGTTTTCTCTAAAATATATTTCCTGGCTTGGTACATGCATTTCAAAGATTACTAGAAAACCGCATCGGTGGAGTAATTGTTACCGTGCTTGCCACGGGTGCGGTAGATCGTGGGTACGAGCCCAGATCGGATCAAACCAAAGACTATGCAATTGGTATGTGGTGCTTCTCCGTTAAGCACGCAGCATTAAGGTTGAAGAGCAAATATTTTTTTGATTCGGAATCGGGATAACGTGTCCGCGTGGGGTGAAATGGAATACTAAGGATGATCATGACGTCAGTGAACAAGAGTGGGTGACCAAATAGCGCCTCCTGGCCCTTTTCGCATATATCATGCCGGGAACAATTTATTGATTGGCACTTTGTCTTAAAAACTCGAAACGGCGCTATACTCAGACAATTCATGCACCACTACCAGTTGTTTCTCTCGTTCCTTAGTGTTGTGGTGTGCATCGCACAAAACCAGCGAATACAAGTTCATTGTCTCTAACTTGAACTGAGTTGGGATCGTACACATGATCTTTCGCATTCACTAAGCATTATTAGGGATTGCTTGGACTTTTTTGTACGTGGAATCCGAGTTCCGGTCAGTTTTATTGGTGGAGGACACCGGAGGACACAGAGAAAACCACCGACCTGTCGCAAGTCACTATCAAACTTGATCACATAATGTTGTACATCTCTCCCTGATCGAGATTCGAACTCACAACATCACAAGAGAAATATCAGATATTCTAACATGACATCCTTTTTTTTGCTTTGTTATAAAAACGTGTGATTAATCGAGTGAGTTTAATCTCATTAACACATGCGCCGGTCATAAATGTACATGTACATGTTGATGAATTATCGTCTGCTCGAATTTGGCAGCATGAATTGTCTGCGACACATTCCGCAAACGTAAATAAAAATAACTGTCTTCCATTCAAAATATACTACCGTTTTTGTACTCTTAGACATATCAGAATCGAAATAATTCATGGAAGCCTCTGGCTCGGGATAAAATACTAATATCCGCCAACTCATGTTAAAACTCAAAGCACATTCTGGCTTCCATGATTTATTTCTTAAATATATTACTAGTATATAATATATACATCAGTATATACTATGAATATTTCCGAAGTGATAAAATTGTTACATGTTTAAATGTATAACAACTGTCAACACTTAAATATAAATATAGTACTTAAAGATAGTATTCTATACTATTATCTTTTCACATACATAACCCGATTTGTAGCCAGGGGTGTTACAAAATGGGCTTCCTTCACGAAAGTTATCATCCCACAACAAACAGTCTCCATTTTGAACATAATAAAACACTTTCTCTGCTGAAAACATAAATCAAAACTGGTTGATATTATATCATTTAATGCATAATGATTTCGGTATTTGTAAGAGAATCTGATCCTTGTATGATCCTTGATCAATACAATTGTATAAAAAACTCATATGATCATCAAGATGAATTAGTCAACTGTAAAGCGAAGATTGTGTATCTCAAATGTTTCGGACATTCTTCAGTTAGTGGAGCAGGAACTGCTTACCCTTCCAGAGCATCATCATCGATTTTGTTGTGTGGTTTGTGTTGCTTATTCTTCAGTTTTCTCTGAAATGTTTGTAGTTCACTGTTTGGTTTGGTTTGCTTTTTTGTCTCTTTTCCATTCCAGTACTGTCTGTCCTTCGATTTGCGATTGACTTTTGAATTGCTTAATGCGTACAATTTTGAAACGTGTTTTGTAACTCTTTATGATTGTACTTTGAGGCGTGTTTCTCGGGTGTTTTGTGTGATTTTGAAACGTTTTTTGTCCTCCTCGGTTGTATTGTGGGGTTTGAACTGCTATGTCTTGTCTTAGTATTTTGGGAACTTTCAATTTTCTTGTTTCTGTTCATCGGTTTTGGGGAATTTTTAAACTTTTGTGTTCCTCTAGTATTTTATGGAAATTTGAAAACGTCTTGTGTTCCTTTAGTATTTAATGGAATTTAGAAATGTCTTCTGTTCCTGTAGTATTTTGTGGGATTTTGAAATGTGTGGTATCTTCAAACTGTTCGTATTCTTACAGTGAAATATGTGGTGCTTCTCTAGTATTTTGTGTACATTTCTGGTGCTTTGTGTTGACAGTTGTCTAAGATTCCTGTGTTTCTCCATTATTTTGTGGTATTTCCTGTATTCCAATCTTTCCGTTTTCATTCAGTGGTGATTATTTTAAAAATTCTGATTATGATGTTTTATGAAACGATCCCTCTAACTTGTATTTTACCAATATCTTTTGAGGATTTGGTTATTGCTGTCAGTCGCCATTTTGTTTAGCTATATCGTGACTGCCCGACTAAATTGGGGAAAGACATACCAGATAGTCATAATGAACAGATTGACGAAACCTACAGCAATTTGTAGGTATCTCCGAAGCTTAACGATTGTAATCAGTGTTGTCGGATGTGGAATGAAGTCAGTGTGTTCGATTTGAGGTCAGAATCAAGGCCATTGACCTCTCATCCACCCAAACCGACTTAAGTTTTAAAAACGTATACGAACACTTAAAATATGAAAATATAATTATGGTTATAGTTATAAGAATAAAACATAATTTTACAGTTATTTTGACGGTCAGTTTGATTGGTGCAGGAAACCGACTTATAAAGAGAAAACCAGTAACTTTCAGCAGGTTATTGAAAAGCTTTAATTGTATAAGTTTGTATCGAGTACACATCGCCATGGATAGTGAAACATATAAGTACAAAGAGAAAACCAGTAACATTCCTCAGGTCACTGATACACCTTGTTTTTCATAAGGTTGTATCGAGTACACCTGACCATGGGAAATGAACAATATAAGTACAGAGACAAAACCAGTAACATTCCGCAGATCACTGACACACTTTATTCCATAAGGTTGTATCGAGTACACCTGACCATGGGAAGTGAAAAATATAAGAAAGAACGATGAAAATAAAAAGTATATTAATGTCCTGTATAACAAACGTACCTGACATTGATTTTATTAAATAAATGATGCTGTAATATTTATCACTGGTACCAATGTGGAACAAAGTGGCATTGTCACTTGAGCAGTAGGATGCAGCTTCTTGTAGGGTACAATTAACACGTGACAGTTTTACACAAACGTTAGAAAGCAATCGAATATATCCATTTCCTCCTCAAATGTCTGAAAAATAATTTGATATCATTACTATGAAGATTTACTATTCAATCATCATCCTCTCTGATATCTCGTCAATGTATCATAACAATAATTGGGGTGGCTCAGTGAGTTAGGTAGTTGGATTTCCTAACAACTCATGCAAGCCTATCACAAATACGGCGTGGGTTCGCGCTCGGCTTTGTAAGCACAGGCACTTGTTTCATTCAAAACATATACGTACCGGGTCTCCCTCAGACGAATTGGACAAGATTATTCAGCGAAAGTGGCTTGGTGAAAATTTAAGTCATTGAAACGGATAAAGCCACTTCCGGTTTGCGCTGGATTTTTCATATGCATTCGGAATTCTCTAGACCGGCCATGTGTAACAATGCCATCATGATCACCTCTTCTCAAATGTAAAGTAAGCCTTTAAAATACAGATAATTGTTCCAATGCAGATTATAAAAATATGTTCAACTCCAAATTACTGACATTTGATTTTTAAAACACCTTTTTTTTTTAGTTTCTAAATCAATTTAGAACGGACCGGAAGTGACTGTATTCGTTTCAATGACTGAAAAATAGAAAATGCGACGTTCGCTGAATATTCTTGTCCAATTTGTCTGAGGGGGGCCCGGTAGGTACATTTAAATGTGGCAGTCGAAAAGAGAAATATCTTGGGAGTGTAACGATATAATTGGGTCAGCACAAAAATCACAAATAAATGAAAAATATTGAGGCGAAGTGGGGAAGGGGCAAAGGGCAAATGTTTACCTTGAAGTAAAGAAGAGGAGGGAGCATATATGTTTTGAATGAAACAAGTGCCTGTGTTTGTAAGTTACTAAAAAAGGGTGCACTTCGCTCACAGTCGCAAGTGATAAAGCTTACCAGTTGCTTGCCCATGGTCGGTGGTTCTCTCCTGGTAATCCGGCTTCTTCCATTTATAAAACTGGTCGTCATGATATAGATGAAATATTGCTGAAAGTGGCGTTAAATACAATAAATCAAATCAAACCATAAATGACAAAAACAGTTTATTTAATAGACTGGGCCCGTATGCATAAAACATCTTAACTTAAGTATTTCTTAAACTAAGATTCCACTAAGGAATCCCTTAGTTAAGTGATAATATTAAGTAGTATGCATATAGCTACTTAAAGGCATATTGTCTCCCAAAATCGTAATTTTTTCATTCCCAAAATTTTTGTCGTTTTCCGTACTGACCTTCATAAAATGAGGATTAACATCGAGATATGCTGCAAAAGATACGATATTTTGACAAAAAAGAACCAAAACTATCGTTATCGGAATTATTGTCCAGGATAACAAGAATTCAAATCTATTCATATGACTTTCTATGTGAACCCGTCTTGAGCATGGGCACTATTTAGAAACAATAAACAACATGTGGTTCTTGGGCAAAAGAGAAAGTGTCAACGCGTGGAAAAAAGCGGACTTTGACGGATTCAGAGAGAAAGAGGAATAGAAGTGGTGAAGTATCTTCCAAATGGAACAAATGCAGGATATATGTAGGGGATCAGTTGGACCGTTGGAACGAATTCAAGGAAGTGCTACGCGTCCAAACTCGCGCTGAAGTGGCAAAAATTTTGCTTGATAGGTAAGCCGAGCATGTTTTTTCCTTCTTTTCTCAATCGTTTTTCACATTTTATGAATTTATGATGATGTCTATGATCATTTTCGGTAGATATTATTCAATATATGTAATCTTGCACCTGGCAACAGCAAATTATTGTCAATGAGTAGCATAAAACGGCCGTATTTGCGAGGTAAGCAAAAACGAATTTTAATATCCATGCTGCAGCATCCGGGTTACTGGCATAACAATAGATAACAATAGATTTGGCCTCGTTCAGGTCAGTGTATAATTAATTAGCTTCCAGTAACGATGGTCAGCTTTTTTAAATAGAAAAAAACAACGTTTCGTGGCGTATTCGCCAATAATTCGGTGCTTAATCTTCATTTTATGAAGGTCAGTACGGAAAACGACAATAATTTTAGGTATGAAAAAAGTACGATTTTGGTAGATAATATGCCTTTAAGTTTGGATTTAACTAAGGAAACTTTAAGTGGAAATTATCGGAACTCTTCTCCATTTACCGCTTAATATTATATTTACTCATCCTTGGTAATTTCGCTTTAATTTTCCAATATATAGATAATGCACGCTTTTATTACTTTGAGCGGATAAACATTCAAGGTCGGGTGTGTTTGAATGTTACTATTCGTGACTGTTGAAAATAAAAAAAATGTCTTAACGGAAGCCAAATTGGACAAATAGAGAAAAAGTTGTATCGTTGAAGGAGCACGAGAAGAGAAAAGTTATTTTGAAAGCAAAGTTTTCCTCGTCGATAACTTCTGGGGACAAAAATAGGGCATGGCAGGAAATTACAAACATAGTAAATGCCGGGAATTCCGTAAAAAGATACATTAAAGAAATACACCAAAAAAAATGGGACAATATATGTGCTACCGCAAACACTGAAGTTTCTTCCGACACTGGAATTCATAATTCACAAGCTCCCTTTATGGCGAGGCAACTACAGAGACTTATTTAGAGGTGGTACAAATATCTCGTATCCCCTGAAGTTTTCACACAAATATCGATCCCTGTAATTAAAAGCATAAAATAATTTAAGATATCCCTAAAATTCAATTTGAATACCCCATATCCCCCTGATTGATTATTTACACAAATATCCAATATCCCATTAACTAAAAGGGCCAATAGCCAGTATCCCCATATACCCTAAACAAGCCTCATTACATGTTGCCAAACAAAGGTTGTATGTTTTATAACTTAAAACTTAAGTGTATTTTTATTTTAAGGAGCTTTATGCATACCACTTAAGTGGGAGGGGCGGAGCTATTTAAAACTAAGATTTTGCAAAGGAAATTCTTAGTTTAAGCAGTATTATGCATACCACTTAAGTAAAAGGGGCGGAGTTACCTTAACTTAAGTGTTTGCTAAGGAAAATCTTAACTTAAGTAGCTTGATGCATACGGGCCCAGGTTCTCTGTCTAAAAATAAAAATATAAAATATATATGTATAGCTAGAAAGAGGTCCACGCCATTAAGCTTTGAATTATACATGGCAACACACACAATGTCTAAGCAGAGTCTTTGGATGTGAGTAGAATTCTATTTCTGAGCCGTGTCTCAGGATGTGAAACAACCATGTCTCTAAAATAAGCGTAAATTAGCTTCTAGCCTGCAGTTGAGAGTGGTACTTGTTACTACTGTCGGGACAAACACTACATCTGGGCATCTTTGCCGCTTAAATGTTATTTCCTGTACAAAATGTTATGTACCAGAGTCGGGAAAATCAACAAGAAATAAAATAAGGGTGAGGTAATCTTACAAATACCGTCATCATTGTGCCGGAACTCACTTGTTACTATTGTCGACAAGCACTACATGTGGGCATCTTTATCACTTAAATGTTATTTGGTGTATAACATGTTATTAGATAATGGGTTGACTAAGTAGATGGACTCTATAATATGTGCTTTAGAAAATAACATCGCCATGATATAGCTGAAATATTGCTGAAAGTGGCGTTAAACACAATAAATTAATCAAATCAAGAAAATAACATCTAAAAATAGAAAACACTCACAATACATCTACTAATACTGATGTTTGTTCTAAAGATGTTCAAATAGTTTTATTTCTACTTTCCTTAAAATTTGAATTAAACATAATTGTAATTATTGCTCACTAAATACATGTATTATTGTACATTTTGTTTTCCCAATGATGACCTCCTAATACAGGTTGGACTGTATATGTAAAGATGGAAACTCAAGAAAATCGCATAAAAAATGATTTCAAGTGACACTTTCTTCCAGCAAATATTTTTTTATGAAAAACATGGGTAATATTTTAGTGTGGACCTCTCTCATTGTAAACCGCCTCTCCACCAACTAAGCTAATATAGATCTCTACTAACACAGTTAACAGAGGTGGTAATGAACCTACTACGGTTCTTATGACCTTATGTTGGGGAGCGTTACCGTTACATTGTGTTGTGCTTGGAGAATGACACGCCTGTTCATGACGGGTGTCACTAGTGGAGCAGGAACTGCTTACGCTGAGTTCACCCCTGGTTTTTAATGGGGTTCGTGTTACTAGATCTTTGGTTTTATGGATCGTTGTTTGTCCTTTTGTTTATTTTCTTTTGGCCATTGTGTGGTCTGTTCTTCTTCAATGTGCGGATTCTGATTACCTCCCTTTGGAATCTTCAAACTCTTCACTTAAGAAACAGGATTAATATCATATTATAGATGTTGTTTTGCCTTGTAAAGGGTCACTAACGACCACACAAAGCACATTGTTGCTCGTAAGGAGGTGATGTAAAACTTATGTGCCAGGAATATTGAATTCTTCATGCCGGAAACGCACATTGCCGTACCGTCCTAGACCCGTCTCGAACAGCTTTAACAGATGCAACTTCCGGCGATAGTGTACCCCTACCCTCATTCAGCGCAGAAAATAGGCCTGATTTCTATAAAATATTGAAATGGGAACAATAAACAATAGTTTTCATTCAATTAGTTTATGTTTATAGTAAATATAATACAAATTGAAGAAAGTATGTTTTCTCTCAAATGTTTGAGAGTACAAATGAGAATAAAACCTTCCACGATTTCCATTGGATTAGACACTGTAATCGGGAGATAATCCATCTAATTCATGTAGTAGACGTTTCATTTATAAATATCTTTAATGATAAATAAATAGCAACAAATCAATCTAATACATATTTAAATATAATTATTTGTTTGTTTTTGTTTGCATGATGGTGATTAACGCCACTTTCAACAATATTTCAGCTATATCGTGGCAGTCAGTTGTATTGGTGGAGGAAACCGGAGGACCCGGAGAAAACCATCGACCTGTCGCAAGTCACTGACAAACTTTATCACATAATATTGTACATCTCGTCCTGATCGAGACACGAACTCAAAACATCAGTGGTGATATGCACTGATTGCATTGTAAATCCAACTACCATACAATCACGGCCGCAACGGACCCTTTATAGATAAATGTAATAGTTTTCTGTTCATTATTCTGTCGTGTATTAATTGAAAACTAGAGTGTTGTACAGAATGTGACTTCGACGAAGACGTTGGAGAATTTATATGTTGAACTGTTAGTATCAATATCTTGCATATGATTTATCATTCACCTCTTCTATTTGATCAGTCAAATCGCATTGACTGGATACATTTTGTAATATACGGTCACTAACCAAAATATAGCTTTATTGGTACTTGAATCATGTAGAGCGACGGTATGAAACGAAAACAGTATAAACGCGGACGTGATAGAGGACACCATTAAAATGTATTATAACTTTTCTGCTCTTTTCAGACAATTTAGAAGTTGTTTTGGATTGTTTGACATTGCAGGACAAGCACAATATACGTACATTGTTGGTAAATATCAAATGTATGTGCACTCAACGAAAGAGGCCAGAAATTGTCTATTTAACTGTTCCGGTGCATTTCGCCTCGCCTCTGATGTATGTGTATGTTGATGTTTTTGTTGTGATTTTTTTTCTTTTGTTGACTTTTGTATTTATACTGTAGTAGTTTTTGTATCCGTTACTCGAATATTTTAACATTCAAACTTACCTGGCGATTTGAACATACGTGTCCCATTGCCTGGTTCCTTGTCCGCCAAACAATGTGGGTGTTGGTAACAGTTCATTAGATTGGGCTCAAAAATGGCTGAACAACAGTCGTTTTTACTAGCACACGATATACCGCAATGTATTTGCGACCGAGCAGTCTCAACCGTGGTCTCCTTGGCTTGAATAATTTGTGTATTGTTGTCTGTATGAAACAATTCCGTTCCAGTTGAATGACAATATCCCATCTTTATGAACAATTCAACTTCAACTAATGCAAAAATTATTTTTAAAAACATGGTCATATATCATTCATACCAATATAGAAAATATGGTTTATAATAATTATTAACAATTATATATAATAAAAAATTGATTTCTCCCTATCCAATCAACAGCGACGTGAACAACTATCCCTCGAATCTCTTTATCAATTTAGAAATATTATTATTTCCATATAAACCGTTAAATGCCATCATTTCCGTGTAATACATCTACTTATCTAAATTGATCAAATTTGCATATTGATGGTGTTTCTGGTATAATGTATAATTTATAAATATAAAACTAATAAATACTTTATACACTAAGTATAGTTTTAAATTAGATTAATTGAAAAATCATATCAATTTGCCAATTGTAGTTGTTACACAGCAGAGAAAGTTCGTTACAAAATTTTATTAAAATCGTATAATTATAATGTCTCCACCTGTTCTAATCTGTCCAATTTTGACGTCATATCAATAATCGATTGACACTGACCTGTCGCAAGTCACTGACAAACTTTATCACATACTGTTGTATCGAGTACACCTCGCCATGAGCGGGATTCGGACTAACAACTTTAGTGGTGATAGGCACTGATTGCATGAAGACCAAGTTCCTCCGTGAAAGTCTATTGGTTTCTGGTTCCATCCCTTAGTATACAATTGTATCCATAGTGGAGGTTCGGTTAAATTCTTTGTAAAGTACATTTTGACGGTGACTGTATGCGTCAGGGTAGATTATTGGTGTCGAAATGTTTCCCATCGTAACACAAATTTGGTGGTCAAAACATAATTAAATAGATTATAAAAAGAAAGTTTAAACAGTAATGGTCAACAATTCCACCAATATCAACAAAATGGCCAATCACCTCTCACGACATGTGATGTTAGAATCCATGTCCTTGCTTGGGACAGACACAATAATGTGGCAGGGCTAAACTGATTAAAGGATTATCTCCCTTCCCTCTTGTTAACTTCATCTCAAAGTCGCGCCTGTGTTTGATCACAGAGATGCAACATATTGGTGTTGATTTTACATGCATTTTTTTCTGAAGGCCAGAAAACCAAAAACATATAATTCAGTACCTACTACAGTAAATATATGTTTGAAACACCTTATCAATCATACACAGCAAAATTACCGGTGTCTAATCTAATCAGTGTATATAAAGGTTACAAGTTTTTTTGTTTCCAAAACTATACAATTTGGGCAATGATTATTAGATGCATCATTGGGTAGAATTCATAATTCTTCTGTGTGTTCGTATTTAGTCTTTTTGCTCACGTCACGTGTGCTCTTTAGTATCAACAAAAGATGGCTACCCTGCCCTTCTGATTTCATCAAAACATTAAAATTCAGGTTTCTTCTGAAACAATACCTAGATATCTGATCCATTGGTTTTTGTCGGAATCTTTCTCGATATGTGCATTGCTTAGTGCTTACGATTTACGGCTCCCTTGGTATATTTCTAAACTGTTCTTATTAGGGAGAGCGGTTCGTATTATTGTGCATACGTACGTGCTTGTTTTAAACGATCATAGAATTGAGTAAGTGAGTGAGAGATTGCTGTTTAACGACAACTCGGCAATTTGTTTGCTATATCATGGCGAGAACAAGTTAATTTTCAATGAGATGATGAGGTCTACCTTGTACTAAGTCAACACGCTTAGTTGGATTTTTCTTATAGTGTTAGCTCACTGAAACAACAGTGTCACCTCATTCCGACACATTATCCTAATTCCGAACCAACGAGTCTTTGCTCTTTCTCCCTAATGATGCGTGCTTAGCAACAAACACCAATTTTATAATCTTTGGTTTGACCCGTTATGTGCTCGAACCCAGGATCTACCGCACTCGAGGAGAGTATGCTAACCATTACACCGCCGATGCGGTTCCTGGAATTGTTTGATTGTTATTCAAACAAAAGCTCATCGTCTACAGCTATTTCTCCTAAAGGTTTTTTAATTAGTTTGTTTTCCGCCCTTTTAGCTTTAAGCTTTATTTTACCCGATGAATGTTATTTCAGAAACGCTTAAAATTTGAGCACACTAAATTAGATATCTACGTTTTTATTACTTTTTTCAAATTTATTTTTTATGCCACTAATAGAAATAACGAGCTTAAAAAAATAAAAATAAATGTATGGGGAATGCTTTAAAACCCATTCTTCTTTTGGTTTACGCCCAATTGCTGACAGGGGCCGTCGTGGCTGTGATCGTGTGGTAGTTGGATTTACAACTACATATGCAATCAGTGCCTATCACAACTGATGTTGTGAGTCGACTCTAGACCCGGGCGAGGTGCACAACATTATGTGATAAAGTTTGTCAGTGACTTGCGACATGTCGGTGGTTTTCTCCGGGTCCTCCGGTTTCCTCCACCAACAACACTGTCGTCAAAGAGTTCCGGTCGGAATTGTTCTGTCATCTTCCGGTACAAGTCAATTAGGCATGTTTGACATACAGACGACGACAAAAAGTAGGTATTATGATCATATAGTATATATTATTATATCTTGAATCCAGAAGATGTCGCTATCGGTCGATTATTTTTATTTGTGCTTACCTATATGTTTCTGTGGTTAACTTAATAGATTACTCAGATATAGATAAAATGATGGACATAAACAATGAAAAATGCTAATAATGAGATTGAAATCATCAAATAAAGCTATAAAAAGTAGTCTATATGTGTATATGTGTAATTAAAGTACACAAACCCTTTGTAATGCTTATATACATGATAGTTTGCACTGGCGTGCCACCATGAATAGTTTTAGACTTACTACAGTAAGAAACACAATGCTTATTTATGTACATTCGTTCCGGCTCTGTCAGCCACTACTTTCCGGTTGGCTCTCAAAAATTGTTTTTCAGTAGAACCGGTTTTGTCTATGTAAAAAATTGAAAGAATAGCGAAAACAGCTCAATATCACAATTATGTTTCCTTTTTGTAATTTATTCAAGATTCATTATAGCACTTGTCAAGGGTATGTTCGACTTGCAAATTGATAAAAAAAAATCGTCTTCAATGAATAAAAACAACAGCACATATTTTACATGTGAATGTTTTGTATAACATTAAAAGAAAGAAATACAAAACGGTTTGTGCAGAACTGGTATTCGCCATGTCACCTTCGACAGAATGGTCATGATTTTGTATAGAACTTACAATTCTTTTTCTTTATTTGCTATGCAGTTGGATTATTGCAATATTCAAAGAGTGTTTGAACAAAAGTAGGAACTCTTACTGTTTATATAGATATCAAGTAACTCTTATTGTTTTGGATTAATTTTTGTTTTCAAATAATATATTGAAGGACAATAAGAAATTTTGATTAAAAAATAAAAAATAAATAAATAAAAATAAGGAACCGCATCGGTAGCGTAATGGTTAGCGTGTTCGCCTCGAGTGCGATAGATTGTGGGTACGAACTGCGGTCTTGTCAAACAAAAGAATATAAAATTGGTATTTGTTGCTTCTCCGCTAAGAACGCAGCATTAAGGAGAAAGAGCAAAGACTGGTTGGCTCGGAATCCGAATAATGTGTCCGAGTGGAGCGACATATCTACCCAATGACTGTTGTTAGCTCACCTTGCCAAATAAAGGTAAAAACCAAATTACCGAACTCCGAACAATCTTACAAAGGGAAAGTCAAAACTCATAATTATATAAACAGACAAAATCAGTCAACAACCGGAAAACTGTGAAAACCGTAATGACCCTGACTTGGTACAGGCATTTCTAAAGAAATGGTGGGTTGAATTAGATTTTAAGGCGCCAAACCTCCCGCTCTCATTACGGTTCAAAGGTTCCCGCTGTCACTGTAACAGTATTTAAATACAGGAACAAAATAGGTAAAATAGTTGTCAAAGCAGTACCATATTCGGTGACGTAAATGTCAAAAATATTTTTACGTCACACATTGACCAAAAAAATTCTTGACATTTTCGACTTCTTTATCTTTATACATTTTCACTATATGAAAATGCATCGCTTATAATTTTTTCTGCAGAGACGGAATATATTTCGACAAGATATTGGTATCGGAAAATAAACTTTTTAAGAGATCGAATAAGGCGAATCTTTTTATAGCCCTGGTCCAGTAGCCTGTATCTCAGATTAAGATGACGTTTCAGGAAATCAGAATAATTGCTACTGGCCCTTGCATAGCGAATCAATTGCGAGATGGAAACACCATATGCAGGAGAAGCTGGTATATTGCTGCACATGTTTGGAAAATTTATGATTTTAAAATTGAAGTCGTCCCGCTTATCATAAATTTTAGTACCGAGTTGACCACTGTCGTCAAATTCGAGGTATAAGTCCAAAAATGATGCGGACAAAGGCAATGTGAGCTTTTACCATCACTTGGCGCCCATCTTTCGTTCGTCGTCTGTCGTCCATTAACTATTCACATTTTAATCTTCTCCTCTGAAACGCCTCAACCAAATAAAGTGAAACTTAGTAGGAAGCATCTATGGAAGGTCCTCTGTAGCGATTTCTCATTTCGTCCCGATCCGTGAACAAACATGGTCGCCACAAGCGATTCTTGTTTCTGATCGGCAGATATAAAAAAAATCTTCTCCTCTAAAACTTCTTAGCCAAATGAATCGAAACTTGGTATGAAGCAACTATGGAAGGTCTTCTATAAAGAATGCTCATTTGATCCCAATCCGTTAACAAACATGGTCTCCACAGACAATTCTTGTTTCTAATTGGCCGATTTTATAAAATCTTCTCCTCTCAAACTGCTTAACCAAATGAACCAAAACTTGGTAGGAAGCAACTATGGAAGGTCTTCTATAAAAATTGCACATTTCATCCCGATCCGTTGACAAACATGGTCGCCACAGACAATTCTTGTTTCTGATTGGCCGATTTCTAACAATCTTTTTGAAACTGCTTAGTCAAATGAGCCGAACTATAGAAGATTCTGTCTGTATTAATTTTCCTTAAAGCAGAATGAAAAGTGAACGACATAGGCTCAGACCACTGAACCTCTATTTTCAGTGAGCAAAGCACGAACATTTGTCGTATTACAACTTGTAACGAACGTTGCATTAATCGAGTACACCTAACATTTTGTTTGTATGCAAACTGCCAAAGTCGTCCGTGCGGAAAGGAATTCAATACTACAGCCTTTGTTAATTTGCTTATCTGTAATGTTAATGTAAACATTATACTGTGAAGAAATTTAAATATCGTATCCACGGAATTATTTCCACAGAGTGACTTACTTCGTTATCAACAAGTATAAAATTAAATTATTGTGTTATAAAAAGAATCTCCCACTACTCAAGTGAGTGTAGCGTATTGAGCACCAACCCTTATGTCAGTGCCACAAAAAGCATAAAAAAAAAATCAAGTGTTCGCGACAGTAGCAATTTAACATAGAAATAACGAAATTTGTATTGTACAAAGTAACTGAAATTAGCAGCCATGGCGAATATTCATACTATGGATCAGTATTTATCGCCTTTGAGATATTTACTAATCATAACTATTGCTAAATTGCAATATAATGTTCAATAACAATAATATCAGTGGTATTTACATACTGACAAACCCGGTTATTTATAAATGACCCAACCGGTTTGTATACATGTTTACATTTTGACCAAGCCGGATTTCAAAAACATCTGTTGACATCATGTTTTATGGTATAACTAGTTACTAATTGACTTTTCATCAACAAAATAGTATTTTTAAGTAAAATCAATCATTCATCAATATTTTTTTCTTTTTGGGCAACATTTAATTCATTCGTAAATGGAAGATATAGCGATATTTCAGTTGATTGTAATGATTTTGAAGCCGAATTCCTTATAACTTTTAGAAAAATCTAATTTTACACTGCAAAAATAAATGATATTTGGACAAAAAAAGAAATTAATAATAATAACAATCATAAAGCATCATAATTCAAAACATTATATACACAGTATATTTATAAATACTTACGATAGTTATCCGTGTCTGCTTTAAAAATACAGCTTAAAAATATCCCGGATGTTGACCAAACATTTTCGATCAGAGTTCTTTGACGACAGTGAACAAGTGACCGCCACGATATAACTGAAATATTGTTGAAAGTGGTGTTAAACACCATCAAACAAACACCAAACCAATTGCTTACTGTACTTTATTAAGAAAACTAATTTTTAATCAGTCAAATTTGGAAATACAGCCTGTCCCAGGAATATAATTATCTGGGGGTATTATGGTCCCAAAAAAGTAATGCATACACAATGTTCTTAAAAATAACACTTTAAAAAGAAAAATTAGGGATGAAGAATATTATTTTAAAAAAGCAAAACACAACTGACATATATTTTCTTTCAAATAATTATTCTCACTGACAATGAATAAAAAATCATACAGCTAAACCTGTCCACGTGGTCACCTCTATTAAGCAGTCACCTCTATTAAGCAGTCACCTTTATTAAGCAGTCACCTCTATTAAGCAGTCACCTCTATTAAGTAGTCACCTCTATTAAGTAGTCACCTCTATTAAGCAGCCACCTCTATTAAGCAGTCACCTCTATTAAGCAGTCACCTCTATTAAGCAGCCACCTCTATTAAGCAGTCACCTCTATTAAGCACTCATCTCTATTAAGCAGTCACCTCTATTAAGCAGCCACCTCTATTAAGCAGTCACCTCTATTAAGCAGTCAACTATTACGTAGTCACCTCTATTAAGTAGTCACCTCTATTAAGCATTCACCTCTATTAAGCAATCACCTATATTAAGCAGTCACCTCTATTAAGCAGTCATCTCTATTAAGTAGTCACCTCTATTAAGCAGCCACCTCTATTAAGCAGCCACCTCTATTAAGCAATCACCTCTATTAAGCAGTCAACTCTATTAAGTAGTCACCTCTATTAAGTAGTCAACTCTATTAAGCAGTCACCTCTATTAAGCAGTCACCTCTATTAAGCACTCACCTCTATTAAGCAGTCACCTCTATTAAGCAGTCACCTCTATTATGTAGTCTCCTCTATTAAGCAGTCACCTCTATTAAGCAGTCACCTCTATTAAGTAGTCACCTCTATTAAGCAGGTATCTATATTAAGCAGTCACCTCTATTAAGTAGTCACATCTATTGAGCAGTCACCTCTATTAAGTAGTCATCTCTATTAAGCAGTCACCTCTATTAAGCAGTCACCTCTATTAAGCAGTCACCTCTATTAATTAGTCACCTCTATTAAGTAGTCTCCTCTATTAAGCAGTCACCTCTATTAAGTAGTCACCTCTATTAAGCAGGCACCTATATTAAGCAGTCACCTCTATTAAGTAGTCACCTATATTAAGTAGTCTCCTCTATTAAGCAGTCACCTCTATTAAACAGTCACCTCTATTAAGTAGTCACATCTATTAAGCAGGCACCTATATTAAGCAGTCACCTCTATTAAGTAGTCACCTATATTAAGCAGTCACCTCTATTAAGTAGTCACCTCTATTAAGCAGCCACCTCTATTAAGCAATCACCTATATTAAGCAGTCACCTCTATTAAGTAGTCGCCTCTATTAAGTAGTCACCTCTATTAAGCAGTCACCTCTATTAAGTAGTCACCTCTATTAAGCAGTCATCTATATTAAGCAGTCACCTCTATTAAGTAGTCACCTCTATTAAGCAGTCACCTCTATTAAGCTGTCATCTCTATTAAGCAGTCACCTTTATTAAGCAGTCACCTCTATTAAGCAGTCACCTCTATTAAGTAGTCACCTCTATTAAGTAGTCACCTCTATTAAGCAGTCACCTATATTAAGCAGTCGCCTCTATTAAGTAGTCACCTCTATTAAGCAGTCACCTCTATTAAGCAGTCACCTCTATTAAGTATTCACCTCTATTAAGCAGTAACCTCTATTAAGCAGTCACCTCTATTAAGTAGTCACCTCTATTAAGCAGTCACCTCTATTAAGCAGTCACCTGTGTTTAAAGGTCACATTTTTCTTGTCTTGTCATAGAAAATTGTATATGAATTGAACCTCTTTTAAGAGGTCACGTGTCTCATCAGGACTCTTTCTTTGTCCCAAAGTTGATCTCATAATACAGGTTTGACTGTACGTGTATCGGGTATGCTGGGTATGTCACTGTTTATTTGTATAGTTCAGTACAATTTCTTTGTATAATATTAATGATATATGATCCCGTATATGTCTGAGGTTTGAAAAACTAATTTACATATATATTATAAATCACTTCAAAAAGAAGATATACAGTATAATGTTTGAAATAAAGACCGCCGTGACATCCCAATTTAATAAATGTGATAAGAGGGTTAAGTGTTTAACGCCACTTTCTACAATATTTCAGTTACATTGTGGCAGCAAATGTGATGATTACTCTGTCATTGAGTGAAGTGCAATACTGAACTGTTTATATGACTTTTGTTTGTTTGTAGCGTTGAAGGGGTTAAGGTTATGATGTTTAACGCCACTTTTGATAATGCTTCAGTTATATCGTGACATTCCAGTTTGGTAAATGTGATGATTATTCTGTCATTGAGTAAAGTGAAAAACTGAGCTGTTTGTAGGGAGCCATCGTGGTCGTGATCGAATGGGTAGTTGGATTTACACCTACCTGTGTAATCAGAGCATATCACCACTAACGTTGTGAGTTCGAACCTCGCTAAAGGCGAGGTACACTCGATACAACATTATGCTATAAAGTTTGTCAGTGACTTGCGGAAGATCGGTGGTTTTCTCTAGGTTCTCCGGTTTCCTCAACCAGTGAAACTGACCGCCACGATATAATTGAAATATTATTGAAATCCAACTCTTTCTTCGGTGTAAAATGTCATCGACGGAACAACGGATATAGACATCGAACTCTTTTGCCTCCAAAATGGCCAATCTGGTTGTTTCTGTCGAATTAAACAATCTGATCGACCGTATGATGAGGCGTTCCTGAATGCTTCGTGTTTGGATAAACCCACATAAATAAACGTAAGAGTAATGTATAAACTCCATACGCTCGAATATTGTTACTCATGAATGGGAAGTTGACTATTGGAAAAGTGAAGTCAGCACATATGTGACGTATGTCGTAGAGTTTTGTCCATTAATAATAGAAAACTACATGTATATAGAAATAAGGGAAGGGATGGCTCAACCGGGTCAATGACTTTTGTCTGACACTGAAAAAATTATGGAGAGTTTTCGAAATCTACAAAATAGGTTTTTGCCTTGCAGGCAGTGTGGTACTCTCCAAACACGTTACACTCTATGGTCCACGGTCACTCTTTCCGTATTATAATATATATATATGTATATATATTATATATACCCCCAAATCGAGAGATATCCCCCTATCCACCATCTGGGTACGCGCTGAGCAACTCTGTGGGTTTTGAACTCTCTATTAAAAAGATATATATTATACTTGTATATGAATACATGTAGATGTTGACCTATTTACAAAACAAATGAATAAATAATAGATATTGCTAAAGGTTTCCATGTACCACACATGAAGATGTCCATCAAATTTCAAGTGTACATTTGATATCAAGTCCGTGAAGATAAAAACTGTTTATTTGCATCTGGGACATTGACATTAAATTTTAAATGTCTGTCAATTATATATGTCGTTAAAAGGAAAGTGGTGTACGGAGTAAACACGAGGACGCTATATTTTATAAGGTAAGCTTACTTTTGTTCAATTTTAATACATGTACATTTATCTCTTATAAGAAGAATTTGAAGATACCAAAGGGTTAATCAGAATCCGTATATCGAAGAACAGACAACACAACGGTCAAACGAAAAAGAACAAAAGGACAAACAATGATCTACAAAACATACATATATAAATGTTTATTATTAATTTGATATCTACGTTTTTATTACTATCACTTGGTCGATACCTCCGCTGGTGGACTATTAGTCCCCGAGGGTATCATCCGCTCAGTAGTCAGTGCTTCGGCACTGACATGGTTTATTAGATATATCTATTACTAAAATGTACAATTCCTAAATAATGTAATCATTTCTTCTCCCTCAGGTATCGGTGACCTCAGCCGATTTTGGCTATCCTGTTAAATTATTTCATATATAGACATAATATTATCAAATTTTCTGAACTTATGTCAAGTAAAAGAAAACCAATACTGAAGAAACTCTGTCATTTTATAAGTGCTATCAATACCGGTGTTTGTTCTCCAGGCTCTTAATCCTTTGTAACCTCTCTCCTAATTTATATATATGTTGTAAATAGTTGTTGTTATTTAGATTGCATTGTTATATCTCTGTACCATTGTTATACATTGGCTTTATGAGAATAAAGATATATATTTAGGCGCTTTGGTTTTATTACTCCAAAAACTTAAAATTATTTGGCCTTCCAATATTTCGATATCAATCAATCAATCAATCAATCAATCAATCAATCAATCAATCAATCATACCGTTATTGACATGATTTTATTTAGGCTACCATGTAAATCTTTTTCTCTATCTAATAATTTTTTTTTTTTATAATCCGATGATATAATTTTTGCACATTTCCGATATCATTATAAAATTAGATCTATATGTTTTACACGATTTTATAAAATAGTTATTTCCTTTAATGCGAGCAAAATTACATTCATAGTTTAACGAAAATAACATAATTTTGTTTTCTCATAATCTGTACAAAAATGTCAACAACTCTTAAAGTCTAAAATACTACAACATATGACGTTGTAAATCAAGGTCATGACTTGGTACAGGCACAACAATGTGGCGGTGTTAAAGCGGTTCACCTCTTGATAATTGGATCTCCGTCAGAGATACAGATAATTTTTTATTTTTTTTTTAAATGGGCAGATTCGTTTTGACTCACAAAGAACACATACTATCACAATATTGTAAGACAACATAAACATGGACAATACAATAGCAGGGTCAAGAAATTCTCGTATAAAATTGATTTTGTTGAGATTGGGGGAGCATAATTTTCTCCGGTTTCTTCCACCAATAAAACTGACCGCCACGATATAACTGAAATATTATTGAAAGTGGCGTTAAACACAAACAAACAAACAAACAAACAAAATTAGGGCCTTGAAAAACAGTTATAGTTTTAAACGTGATAACATGCGTTTATCATGTATCAATAGAATATAATTGTGTTATACATTCTCACGCTTACTTAAATGTGTAATTGTACCAACTGAATACATGTAAATTTGTTCTGTCATTATAGCATTACCTATTCATATTATCCTCAATTTAAAATCTGTGTAATAGTTTAGAAACAAAAGTCAAGGTCAAAGGTAATTGTTATTGATGTTTTTTTTTTCTATACTACCAACCCGGATTGCAATAACAAACTGACCAGTGACCCCATCACCCCGCCATAAGTAGGTTGTATGTGGCCCTTGACACTTTAATTGTGTTAGGCTTGTAGTTCATGACCTTAAGTAACCACTCGACAACTACGTAAGCAGTATCTATTTATCCTAATTTTGTATAGAATGATTGGGGGCCGTCATGGCCGTGATCGTATGGTAGTTGGATATACAACTACCTATATATGCAATCAGTGCCTATCACCATTGATGTTGTGAGTTCGAATCTCGATCAGTGTACAACTCGAGGTGTACAACATTATACAATTATCACCCTTGTTGGAGTGTGACCCAACGGTTTGTCTCCCAGAGAAAAGTAAGGTCACCCGAGGGCTTGCCCGAGGGTGACCTAACTTTTCGAGGGGTGACAAACCGCCGGGTCACACTCCAACAAGGGTGATAATTTGTATATTATATCGAATATTTTTGCATCAGACACCAAGTAATAGAATACCTGCGGCTTTGCGAAAATATTCGATATAATATATAACATTTCTTCTTCGCCTACAGCGACGAACCTGTCGCTGGACGCCATGTTTGTTGTCTGTTGAATCAAGGGAAGTAACTATAATTGGAAACACGTGAGGCTCACGTGGGAATTTCCTTGAGATTTCCTCGCGATCGGTGGACCTTACTATGAGACCTTACGATTAGCGGTTGACCCAACGAATGGGTAAATATCACGTGACAGTGTTTTATCAAATCAGATTCAAGATATGTATATGAGTATATAATATTATGTGATAACGTTTGTTTTTGACTTGCGACATGTCGGTGGTTTTCTGCGGGTACTCCGGTTTCCTCCACCAATAAAGCTGACCGCCACGATATAACTGAAATATTGTTGAAAGTGGCGTTAAACACCATCAAACAAACAAAGCAAACATATGCACAAAATTCATAATGATAGGAGACAAAATAATATTCAGATTAACATCTATGTTCTACTCTACTACATTCGTGTTAATTAGCCAAAGTTGTATTCTACCGGTTGTAGTTTTCATGTTGCAAAACTGCAAATTCTATTAATATTTTTAAACTGTGAATAATTTCTTTAACATTTTCTATTAAATTTGTGCTTTTCTTCGAGCGTTCATGGAGAGCCCGAGTGGCTCAATGAGTTAGGTTGGTGGATTACCTAACAACTTATACAAGCCTATAAACAATACGGCATGGGTTCGCGCTTGGCTTTGCAAATTACAAAATGGGTGCACTCGACTTACAGCCGCAAGTGATAAAGTTTACCAGTTGCTTGACCATGGTCGGTGGTTCTCTCCGGGTACTCCGGCTTCTTCCACCACTAAAACTGGTCACCATGATATAGCTGAAATATTGCCGAAAGTGACGTTAAACACCATTTAAAAAAAAATTAAATCGAGTCTTCATGGTAATTTTGTCTGAAGTTTAATCTCTCCAACCCCATATATCATGATCCCTCAGCGCTCTGTCAGAACATCAAGGCGTGTATAAAAGTGTTGCAGTGAAAAGCCAGGCTGCAGGATAACCTAAAACGTAGCACTTTGATCCCCGTCAGATATTCAATATTCAGAGGTCATACATCAAACATTACATAAAGGTATTAAGATTCATAAAAATCAAATCTAAATGATATCTGAGTTCAATATAATCTCTATATCATTGAGGCCGTCCTGGTCGTGTTCGTTTGATAGTTGAATTTACAACTACCCATGCAATTAGTACATATAACCACTAAAGTTGTGAGTTTGAATACCGCTCATTGCGAGGTGTACTCGATACAACATTATGTGATAAAGTTTGTCAGTGACTCGCGACATGTCGGTGGTATTCTCCGGGTACTCCGGTAGCCGCCACCAATAAAGCTGACTGCCACCATGATATAGCTGAAATATTGTTGAAAGTGGAGTTAAGCACCATAAACCAAACCAAACCAATCTTTTTCAGTGACCATTTTTGTGATGGAACAAATGAATATCAATAAAGACTAAGTCATTGTATTGTATATTCAAGAAAATAATATTGAAAAATGAAATTACATATAATTTAATGTTATTGAAGCGATACGTAGTAGACTAAGTTGAATAATTCTCCTCGATATTTTTTTTAATACAATCGAATCTCGTTATCTCGAAGTGCAAAATTTCGAGTTATCCGAAATTCGACTTAAGGGTAGTGAGAGATTAAGTAAGATATGCAACTCTGTCAAGTAAGGTTGATAAAAGTGGACGTGACTTATTGTTGTAGGTTATTTACAATATATTGTACCACTAATGTTCTTTTTTATTAATATGACATTTTCATTCACATATTTTTCTTGAACATAAGAGTTGATTTACCTAAAAACTTTAAATTTTGTATGCGTTTTTATTTTTTAAATATATTGTGTAATGAAATATGAAGTTATTTTGAAGATGACCTACATATGTTAATCTCTTATATGCTTGAAAGCTTTATCTATATGAAGTAATAATGCACCAGCAGTGTCACCTATCATCTCTCAAAGGTACAAAGATACTGGCAGACCACATAGGGATTTGTTTTTATATTTATCATCTATGATCGTCTGAAATTTAAATTTCGTATAATTATGTATACTTCGAGACATAACACACTCTTGTGCAATAATACCCCAACAGTGCTATTGTAATTGCGATCTCTAATATCAGTTACAGACCGCTGTAGGAGTCCACTGAAACAGGCCGATGTTACAGACCGCTGTAGGAGTCCACTGAAACAGGCCGATGTTACAGACCGCTGTAGGAGTCCACTGAAACAGGCCGATGTTACAGACCGCTGTAGGAGTCCACTGAAACAGGCCGATGTTACAGACCGCTGTAGGAGTCCACTGAAACAGGCCGATGTTACAGACCGCTGTAGGAGTCCACTGAAGCAGACCGATGTTACAGGCCGCTGTAGGAGTCCACTGAAACAGGTCGATGTTACAGACTGCTGTAGGAGTCCACTGAAACAGGTCGATGTTACAGACCGCTGTAGGAGTCCACTGAAACAGGCCGATGTTACAGACCGCTGTAGGAGTCCACTGAAACAGGCCGATGTTACAGACCGCTGTAGGAGTCCACTGAAACAGGCCGATGTTACAGACCGCTGTAGGAGTCCACTGAAACAGACCGATGTTACAGACCGCTGTAGGAGTCCACTGAAACAGGCCGATGTTACAGACCGCTGTAGGAGTCCACTGAAACAGGCCGATGTTACAGACCGCTGTAGGAGTCCACTGAAACAGGCCAATGTTACAGACCGCTGTAGGAGTCCACTGAAACAGGCCGATGTTACAGACCGCTGTAGGAGTCCACTGAAACAGGCCGATGTTACAGACCGCTGTAGGAGTCCACTGAAACAGGCCGATGTTACAGGCCGATGTTTTGATAGTTCTTTTTATGAACGAGCTTAAGAATTTGACAAATGTTGTAATAAGAAATTTAAGTACACTCGTTCACAAACAAAACTGTTCTCACGACTATTAGGATAAATTATAACTTTATTATTGTACAAGTTAGATACAATACTATTGAAGCAAAAAATGTTTCCCGTAATATGGACCGCTTCTTTTGTTTCAATAGTACTGGGCAGTTTCAAACATAGGTCCCCCATGCTAATCTATGTATACTGTTTACATCATGTTTTGTTCATGTTTAAGCGCTGATTGTTTTTGGAAGTGCCGATACAATAAATAGATGTTTTATTTATCGACCATTTTATTCCTGTGAGTGGTTGTGTAGGTACATTGTAGGGACCCCAGTGCACTGCTTTGCCCGGGGGTCTATTATGTTGTTACGACGGCCCTGACTGTATATTAAAATTATCTTACCTGGTTTGAATGCCGCTACGGGCTATTGTCATCACTTCGCGTCCGCCTCTGTCGTGATACGTTAAATACTGTTAATTTTTGCGTTAAACAACAATCGATTATCTCCTGTGTCGCCCTTTCAGAAGTCGGCGTAAACGATTAGGAATAACAATGACTTACAGCGTTGGGTCAAACTAATGTACATTTGAAAGTTTGAACCTTGTACCGTGGCCGTGATCGTATAGTAGTAGTATTTACAACTACCTATGCAATCAGTGCAATCAGTGCAATCAGTGCATATCACCACTGTTGTGAGTTCGAATCTCGATCAGGGCGAGGTGTACAACATTATATGATAACGTTTGTCAGTGACTTGCGACAGGTCGGTGGTTTTCTCCGGGTCCTCCGGTTTGTTTTCTCCACCAATAAAACTGACAGCCACGATATAACTGAAATATTGTTGAAACTGGCGTTAAACACCATCAAACAAACAAACAAAATCCAATTTAATTCAATTCAATGAACACTTATCCTTCACTTGAATTGGTTTATATATCGGGGTTTCATTGGTGTCTTCATAGGAGATTTAACTTTGGCCTGTCGACCATTGTTATTTTTCACCGAATGTTACATGGTAGTATTCATTCGGATGCTCTCTTAATGTCAACCGGTTGCTAAAATGATGACGTAACGTAAACAGACGACAACATAAACATTGAAATCAAACACCCACACCCACACCCACACACGCACGCACCATGAAAACCACCAACCTGCCGCAAGTCACTGACAAACTTTATCACATAATGGTGTATCAAGTACAACTCGTCATGAGCAGGATTCGAACTCATCGTTAGTGATGATGGGCAAATAAAGTGAAAAATAATGAGATGCATTATAGATGTATGTTTCATCATCACGACCACGACGATTGAAAGGTATAACAATTTGATTTTGATTTTTGGTGTTTAACGCCACTTTCAGCAATATTTCAACTATATCATGGCGACCAGTTTTAGTGGTGGAAGAAGCTGGAGTACCCGGAGAGAACCACCAACCATTGCCAAGCAACTGGTAAGCTTTATTACTTGCGGCTGCGAGTCGAGTACAAAGCCGGGCGCGAACCCACGTCGTATTGGTGATAGGTTTGTATGAGTTGTTAGGTAATACAAATATATAACTCATTGAGCCACCCGGGCACTAAAGGTATAACGATGCACTTGTATTATAAATGTATGTTTGATCGAGTGCACCAGAATTTGATCCTGAACTTCGTCATACTCATTTCAGCTGGTGTGACAACAGCGATGGCATTACACATCCCTGGGCTGATTGGTATTATTGTGTTTT
Source organism: Bathymodiolus septemdierum (assembly GCA_963383655.1). Lineage (NCBI taxonomy): Eukaryota > Metazoa > Mollusca > Bivalvia > Mytilida > Modiolidae > Bathymodiolus > Bathymodiolus septemdierum. Next base: position 55,287,212 of record OY726517.1, on the reverse strand, counting down.
ACATCTTGATTCTGGTTATTGGGTTGATAGCTGGTAGGAAGAAGAATAAGAAGGGTGATTCGGATGACCTGTTAGTGGCTGGTAGAAACCTAGGCTTTTTTGTCGCTGTTATGACCAATACAGGTAAAAATATATAAGTCAATATCTCAAAACATTTTCGTTGATAACGAAACGCATATTTAAGCAATAATATAAGCATATTGCCTTATGCATTTGTATATTATTTTCGTGTCGGGGTTGTATTGGGAGCACTTGTTTCGGTTGTCGTAATCACAATCCGATCCTTTCCTCGTTCTGCCGTGTGCCTACTTTCGGTTGTTCAAGTACATATAACAACACACAGCAGGTTTTACAGAGAACAGCAATTGGGCCCCCACCTCCTAGGGCTGGTCCCCACCTCCTAGTGCTGGCCCCCACCTCCCAGGGATGGCCACTCACCTCCTAGGGCTGGCACCCACCTCCTACGGCTGGTCCCCCACCTCCTATGGCTGGCCCCACCTCATAGTGCTGGCCCCCACCTCCTAGAGCTGGTCCCTACCTCCTAGGGCTGGCCCCACCTCCTAGGGCTGGCCTCACCTCCTAGGGCTGGCCCCCACGTCCTAGGGCTGGCCCCCACCTCCTACGGCTGACCCCCCTCATAGGGCTGGCTCCCACCTCCTAGGGCTGGCCCTCACCTCCTAGGGCTGGCCCCCACCTCCTAAGGCTGGCCCTCACCTAGGGCTGGCCCTCACCTCCTAGGGCTGGCCCCCACTTCCTAGGGCTGGCTCCTCACCTCCTAGGGCTGGTCCCTATCTCCTTAGGGCTGGCCCCCACCTCCTAGGACTGTCCCTCCACCTCCTTGGGCTGGCCTCCCCACCTCCTAGGGCTGGCCCCCCACCTCCTAGGGCTGGCCCTGATTTGAAATAATTTTTGTTCGTTGAATACCAATTTCGTGGTTTTCGTTGTTATCATCAAATAATGAAATTCAGTGCACAAAGAAAGGTATATGTATTCTGTGCCGGATTTAGATAATGAGAGGCCCTAGGCGATCCCACTTGTGAGGCCCCTCCAAAATCCGCACCGACATGACTGGAGGAACCCAAGTGTTAGTGAAGGGTTAGGAGTTCCTGTTACTTATAAAACACTCACCATGTAACCCACTGAAAGACCGGGTTGAACCTAGGTGTTAGCGAAGGGCTAGGAGTTCCTGTTACTTATAAGACACTCACCATGTAACCCACTAAAAGACCGGGATGAACCTAGGTGTTAGTGAAGGGTTAGGAGTTCCTGTTACTTATACGACACTCACCATGTAACCCACTAAAAGACCGGGATGAACCTAGGTGTTAGTGAAGGGCTAGGAGTTCCTGTTACTTATACGACACTCACCATGTAACCCACTAAAAGACCGGGATGAACCTAGGTGTTAGTGAAGGGCTAGGAGTTCCTGTTGCTTATATCACACTCACCATGTAACTCACTAAAAGATCGGGATGAACACAAGTGTTAGTGAAGGGTTATGAGTTCCTGTTACTTATAAGACACTCACCATATAACCCACTGAAAGGCCGGGATAAACCTAGGTGTTAGTGAAGGGTTAGGAGTTCCTGTTACTCATAAGACAGTCACCATGTAACCCACTAAAAGACCGGGTTGAACCTAGGTGTTAGTGAAGGGTTAGGAGTTCCTGTTGCTTATAAGACACTCACCATGTAACCCACTAAAAAAGCCGGGATCACCCTAGGTGTTAGTGAAGGGTTAGGGGTTCCTGTTGCTTATAAGACACGAACCATGTAACCCACTAAAAGACCGGGATGAACCTAGGTGTTAGTGAAGGGTTAGGAGTTCCTGTTGCTTATAAGACACTCACCATGTAACCCACTAAAAAAGCCGGGATCACCCTAGGTGTTAGTGAAGGGTTAGGGGTTCCTGTTGCTTATAAGACACTCACCATGTAACCCACTAAAAGACCGGGATGAACCTAGGTGTTAGTGAAGGGTTAGGAGTTCCTGTTACTTATAAGACACTCACCATGTAACCCACTAAAAGACCGGGATGAACCCAAGTGTTAGTGAAGGGCTAGGAGTTCCTGTTACTTATAAGACACTCACCATGTAACCCACTAAAAAAGCCGGGATCACCCTAGGTGTTAGTGAAGGGTTAGGGGTTCCTGTTGCTTATAAGACACGAACCATGTAACCCACTAAAAGACCGGGATGAACCTAAGTGTTAGTGAAGGGTTAGGAGTTTCTGTTACTTATCAGAAACTCACCATGTAACCCACTGAAAGACCGGGATGAACCTAGGTGTAAGTGAAGGGTTAAGAGTTCCTGTTACTTATAAGACACTCACCATGTATCCCACTAAAAGGACGGGATGAACCTAGGTGTTAGTGAAGGGTTAGGAGTTCCTGTTACTTATACGACACTCACCATGTAACCCACTAAAAGACCAGGATGAACCTAGGTGTTAGTGAAGGGCTAGGAGTTCCTGTTGCTTATATCACACTCACCATGTAACTCACTAAAAGATCGGGATGAACACAAGTGTTAGTGAAGGGTTAGGAGTTCCTGTTACTTATAAGACACTCACCATGTAACCCACTGAAAGGCCGGGATAAACCTAGGTGTTAGTGAAGGGTTAGGAGTTCCTGTTACTCATAAGACAGTCACCATGTAACCCACTAAAAGACCGGGTTGAACCTAGGTGTTAGTGAAGGGTTAGGAGTTCCTGTTGCTTATAAGACACTCACCATGTAACCCACTAAAAAAGCCGGGATCACCCTAGGTGTTAGTGAAGGGTTAGGGGTTCCTGTTGCTTATAAGACACTCACCATGTAACCCACTAAAAGACCGGGATGAACCTAGGTGTTAGTGAAGGGTTAGGAGTTCCTGTTGCTTATAAGACACTCACCATGTAACCCACTAAAAAAGCCGGGATCACCCTAGGTGTTAGTGAATGGTTAGGAGTTCCTGTTACTTATAAGACACACACCATGTAACCCACTAAAAGAACGGGATGAACCTAAGAGTTAGTGAAGGGTTAGGAGTTCCTGTTGCTTATAAGACACTCACCATGTAACCCACTAAAAGACCGGGATGAACCTAGGTGTTAGTGAAGGGTTAGGAGTTCCTGGTACTTATAAGACACTCATCATGTAACCCACTAAGCGGCCGGGATGAACCTAACTGTTAGTGAACGGTCAGGAGTTCCTGTTACTTATAAGACACTCACCATGTAACCCACTAAAAGGCCGGGATGAACCTAGGTGTTAGTGAAGGGTTAGGAGTTCCTTTTACTTATAAGAAACTCACCATGTAAACCACTAAAAGACCGGGATGAACCTAAGTGTTAGTGAAGGGTTAGGAGTTCCTGTTACATATAAGACACTCACCATGTAACCCACTAAAAGGCCGGGAAGAACCTAGGTGTTAGTGAAGGTTTGGGAGTTCCTGTTGCTTATAAGACACACACCATGTAACCCACTAAAAGGACGGGATAAACCTAGGTGTTACCAAAGGGTTAGGAGTTCATGTTACTTATAAGACACTCACCATGTAACCCACTAAAAGGCCGGGATGAACCAAGGTGTTAGTGAAGGGTTATGAGTTCCTGTTACTTATAAGACACTCACCATGTAACCCACTAAAAGACCGGGATGAACCTAAGTGTTAGTGAAGGGTTATGAGTTCCTGTTACATATAAGACACTCACCATGTAACCCACTAAAAGACCGGGATGAACCTAGGTGTTAGTGAAGGGTTAGGAGTTCCTGTTACTTATAAGACACTCACCATGTAACCCACTAAAAGATCGGGATGAACCTAGGTGTTAGTGAAGGGTTAGGAGTTCCTGTTACTTATAAGACACTCACCATGTAACCCACTAAAAGACCGGGATGAACCTAGGTGTTAGTGAAGGGTTAGGAGTTCCTGTTACTTATACGACACTCACCATGTAACCCACTAAAAGACCGGGATGAACCTAGGTGTTAGTGAAGGGTTAGGAGTTCCTGTTGCTTATATGACACTCACCATGTAACTCACTAAAACATCGGGATGAACACAAGTGTTAGTGAAGGGTTAGGACTTCCTGTTACTTATAAGACACTCACCATGTAACCCACTGAAAGGCCGGGATAAACCTAGGTGTTAGTGAAGGGTTAGGAGTTCCTGTTACTTATAAGACACTCACCATGTAAACCACTAAAAGACCGGGATGAACCTAGGTGTTAGTGAAGGGTTAGGAGTTCCTGTTACATATAAGACACTCACCATGTAACCCACTAAAAGGCCGGGAAGAAGCTAGGTGTTAGTGAAGGTTTGGGAGTTCCTGTTACTTATAAGACACACACCATGTAACCCACTAAAAGGACGGGATAAACCTAGGTGTTACCAAAGGGTTAGGAGTTCATGTTACTTATAAGACACTCACCATGTAACCCACTAAAAGGCCGGGATGAACCTAGGTGTTAGTGAAGGGTTATGAGTTCCTGTTACTTATAAGACACTCACCATGTAACCCACTAAAAGACCGGGATGAACCTAAGAGTTAGTGAAGGGTTATGAGTTCCTGTTACATATAAGACACTCACCATGTAACCCACTAAAAGACCGGGATGAACCTAGGTGTTAGTGAAGGGTTATGAGTTCCTGTTACTTATAAGACACTCACCATGTAACCCACTAAAAGATCGGGATGAACCTAGGTGTTAGTGAAGGGTTAGGAGTTCCTGTTACTTATAAGACACTCACCATGTAACCCACTAAAAGACCGGGATGAACCTAGGTGTTAGTGAAGGGTTAGGAGTTCCTGTTACTTATACGACACTCACCATGTAACCCACTAAAAGACCGGGATGAACCTAGGTGTTAGTGAAGGGTTAGGAGTTCCTGTTACTTATATGACACTCACCATGTAACCCACTAAAAGATCGGGATGAACACAAGTGTTAGTGAAGGGTTAGGAGTTCCTGTTACTCATAAGACAGTCACCATGTAACCCACGAAAAGACCGGGATGAACCTAGGTGTTAGTGAAGGGTTAGGAGTTCCTGTTACTTATCTGACACTCACCATGTAACCCACTAAAAGGCCGGGATGAACCTAGGTGTTAGTGAAGGGTAATGAGTTCCTGTTACTTATAAGACACTCACCGTGTAACCCACTAAAAGACCGGGATGAACCTAGGTGTTAGTGAAGGGTTAGGAGTTCCTGTTGCTTATATGACACTCACCATGTAACTCACTAAAAGATCGGGATGAACACAAGTGTTAGTGAAGGGTTAGGAGTTCCTGTTACTTATAAGACACTCACCATGTAACCCACTGAAAGGCCGGGATAAACCTAGGTGTTAGTGAAGGGTTAGGAGTTCCTGTTACTCACAAGACAGTCACCATGTAACCCACTAAAAGACTGGGATGAACCTAGGTGTTAGTGAAGGGTTAGGAGTTCCTGTTACTTATAAGACACTCACCATGTAACCCACTAAAAATGCCGGGATCACCCTAGGTGTTAGTGAAGGGTTAGGGGTTCCTGTTCCTCATAAGACACTCACCATGTAACCCACTAAAAGACCGGGATGAACCTAGGTGTTAGTGAAGGGTTATGAATTCCTGTTACTTATCAGACACTCACCATGTAACCCACTAAAAGACCGGGATGAACCTAGGTGTTAGTGAAGGGTTAGGAGTTCCTGTTACTTATAAGACACTCACCATGTAACCCACTAAAAAAGCCGGGATCACCCTAGGTGTTAGTGAAGGGTTAGGGGTTCCTGTTGCTTATAAGACACTCACCATGTAACCCACTAAACGGCCGGGATGAACCTAAGTGTTAGTGAACGGTCAGGAGTTCGTGTTACTTATAAGACACGCACCATTTAACCCACTAAAAGGACGGGATGAACCTAGGTGTTAGTGAAGGGTAAGGAGTTCCTGTTACTTATAGGACACTCACCATGTATCCCACTAAAAGACCGGGATGAACCTAGGTGTTAGTGAAGGGTTATGAATTCCTGTTACTTCTCAGACACTCACCATGTAACCCACTAAAAGACCGGGATGAACCTAAGTGTTAGTGAAGGGTTAGGAGTTCCTGTTACTTATAAGACACTCACCATGTAATCCACTAAAAGACAGGGATGAACCCAAGTGTTAGTGAAGGGCTAGGAGTTCCTGTTACTTATAAAACACTCACCATGTAACCCACTAAAAGACCGGGATGAACCTAGGTGTTAGTGAAGGGTTAGGAGTTCCTGTTGCATATAAGACACTCACCATGTAACCCACTAAAAAAGCCGGGATCACCCTAGGTGTTAGTGAAGGGTTAGGGGTTCCTGTTCCTTATAAGACACTCACCATGTAACCCACTAAACGGCCGGGATGAACCTAAGTGTTAGTGAACGGTCAGGAGTTCATGTTACTTATCTGACACTCACCATGTAACCCACTAAAAGGCCGGGATGAACCTAGGTGTTAGTGAAGGGTTAGGAGTTCCTGTTACTTATAAGACACTCACCATGTAACCCACTAAAAGACCGGGATGAACCTAGGTGTTAGTGAAGGGTTAGGAGTTCCTGTTACTCACAAGACAGTCACCATGTAACCCACTAAAAGACTGGGATGAACCTAGGTGTTAGTGAAGGGTTAGGAGCTCCTGTTGCTTATAAGACACTCACCATGTAACCCACAAAAAAAGCCGGGATCACCCTAGGTGTTAGTGAACGGTTAGGGGTTCCTGTTCCTTATAAGACACTCACCATGTAACCCACTAAAAGACCGGGATGAACCTAGGTGTTAGTGAAGGGTTATGAATTCCTCTTATTTATCAGACACTCACCATGTAACCCACTAAAAGACCGGGATGAACCTAGGTGTTAGTGAAGGGTTAGGAGTTCCTGTTACTCATAAGACACTCACCATGTAACCCACTAAAAGACCGGGATGAACCCAAGTGTTAGTGAAAGGCTAGGAGTTCCTGTTACTTATAAGACACTCACCATGTAACCCACTAAAAAAGCCGGGATCACCCTAGGTGTTAGTGAAGGGTTAGGGGTTCCTGTTGCTTATAAGACACTCACCATGTAACCCACTAAACGGCCGGGATGAACCTAAGTGTTAGTGAACGGTCAGGAGTTGGTGTTACTTATAAGACACGCACCATGTAACCCACTAAAAGGACGGGATGAACCTAGGTGTTAGTGAAGGGTAAGGAGTTCCTGTTGCTTATAGGACATTCACCATGTATCCCACTAAAAGACCGGGATGAACCTAGGTGTTAGTGAAAGGCTAGGAGTTCCTGTTACTTATCAGACACTCACCATGTAACCCACTAAAAGACCGGGATGAACCCAAGTGTTAGTGAAAAGCTAGGAGTTCCTGTTACTTATAAGACACTCACCATGTAACCCACTAAAAGACCGGGATGAACCTAGGTGTTAGTGAAAGGTTAGGAGTTCCTGTTACTTATAAGACACTCACCATGTAACCCACTAAAAGATCGGGATGAACCTAGGTGTTAGTGAAGGGTTAGGGGTTCCTGTTGCTTATAAGACACTCACCATGTAACCCACCAAAAGACCGGAATGAACCTAGGTGTTAGTGAAGGGTTAGGAGTTCCTGTTACTTATAAGACACTCACCATGTAACCCACTAAAAGATCGGGATGAACCTAGGTGTTAGTGAAGGGTTAGGAGTTCCTGTTACTTATAAGACACTCACCATGTAACCCACTAAAAGACCGGGATGAACCTAGGTGTTAGTGAAAGGTTAGGAGTTCCTGTTACTTATAAGACACTCACCATGTAACCCACTAAAAGATCGGGATGAACCTAGGTGTTAGTGAAGGGTTAGGAGTTCCTGTTACTTAAAAGACACTCACCATGTAACCCACTAAAAGACCGGGATGAACATAGGTTTTAGTGAAGGGTTAGGAGTTCCTGTTACTTATACGACACTCACCATGTAACCCACTAAAAGACCGGGATGAACCTAGGTGTTAGTGAAGGGTTAGGAGTTCCTGTTTCTTATAAGACACTCACCATGTAACCCACTAAAAAAGCCGGGATCACCCTAGGTGTTAGTGAAGGGTTAGGGGTTCCTGTTCCTTATAAGACAATCACCATGTAACCCACTAAACGACCGGGATGAACCTAAGTGTTAGTGAACGGTCAGGAGTTCGTGCTACTCATAAGACACGCACCATGTAACCCACTAAAAGACCGGGATGAACCTAGGTGTTAGTGAAGGGTTAGGAGTTCCTGTTACTTATAAGACACTCACCATGTAACCCACTAAAAGACCGGGATGAACCCAAGTGTTAGTGAAAGGCTAGGAGTTCCTGTTACTTATAAGACACTCACCATGTAACCCACTAAAAAAGCCGGGATCACTCTAGGTGTTAGTGAAGGGTTAGGGGTTCCTGTTGCTTATAAGACACTCACCATGTAACCCACTAAACGGCCGGGATGAACCTAGGTGTTAGTGAAGGGTAAGGAGTTCCTGTTACTTATAGGACACTCACCATGTATCCCAATAAAAGACCGGGATGAACCTAGGTGTTAGTGAAGGGTTATGAATTCCTGTTACTTCTCAGACACTCACCATGTAACCCACTAAAAGACCGGGATGAACCTAAGTGTTAGTGAAGGGTTATGAGTTCCTGTTACTTATAAGACACTCACTATGTAATCCACTAAAAGACCGGGATGAACCCAAGTGTTAGTGAAGGGCTAGGAGTTCCTGTTACTTATAAAACACTCACCATGTAACCCACTAAAAGACCGGGATGAACCTAGGTGTTAGTGAAGGGTTAGAAGTTCCTGTTGCTTATAAGACACTCACCATGTAACCCACTAACAAAGCCGGGATCACCCTAGGTGTTAGTGAAGGGTTAGGGGTTCCTGGTCCTTATAAGACACTCACCATGTAACCCACTAAACGGCCGGGATGAACCTAAGTGTTAGTGAACGGTCAGGAGTTCGTGTTACGTATAAGACACGCACCATGTAACCCACTAAAAGGACGGGATGAACCTAGGTGTTAGTGAAGGGTAAGGAGTTCCTGTTACTTATAGGACACTCACCATGTATCCCACTAAAAGACCGGGATGAACCAAGGTGTTAGTGAAGGGTTATGAATTCCTGTTACTTATCAGACACTCACCATGTAACCCACTAAAAGACCGGGATGAACCTAGGTGTTAGTGAAGGGTTAGGAGTTCCTGTTACTTATAAGACACTCACCATGTAACCCACTAAAAGACCGGGATGAACCCAAGTGTTATTGAAAGGCTAGGAGTTCCTGTTACTTATAAGACACTCACCATGTAACCCACTAAAAAAGCCGGGATCACCCTAGGTGTTAGTGAAGGGTTAGGGGTTCCTGTTGCTTATAAGACACTCACCATGTAACCCACCAAAAGACCGGGATGAACCTAGGTGTTAGTGAAGGGTTAGGAGTTCCTGTTACTTATAAGACACTCACCATGTAACCCACTAAAAGATCGGGATGAACCTAGGTGTTAGTGAAAGGTTAGGAGTTCCTGTTACTTAAAAGAAAATCACCATGTAACCCACTAAAAGACCGTGATGAACACAAGTGTTAGTGAAGGGTTAGGAGTTCCTGTTACTCATAAGACAGTCACCATGTAACCCACTAAAAGACCGGGATGAACCTAGGTGTTAGTGAAGGGTTAGGAGTTCCTGTTACTTATCTGACACTCACCATGTAACCCACTAAAAGGCCGGGATGAACCTAGGTGTTAGTGAAGGGTTAGGAGTTCCTGTTGCTTATAAGACACTCACCATGTAACCCACTAAAAGACCGGGATGAACCTAGGTGTTCGTGAAGGGTTAGGAGTTCCTGTTGCTTATATGACACTCACCATGTAACTCACTAAAAGATCGGGATGAACACAAGTGTTAGTGAAGGGTTAGGAGTTCCTGTTACTTATAAGACACTCACCATGTAACCCACTGAAAGGCCGGGATAAACCTAGGTGTTAGTGAAGGGTTAGGAGTTCCTGTTACTTACAAGACAGTCACCATGTAACCCACTAAAAGACCGGGATGAACCTAGGTGTTAGTGAAGGGTTAGGAGTTCTTGTTGCTTATAAGACACTCACCATGTAACCCACTAAAAAAGCCGGGATCACGCTAGGTGTTAGTGAAGGGGTAGGGGTTCCTGTTGCTTATAAGACACTCACCATGTAACTCACTAAACGGCCGGGATGAACCTAAGTGTTAGTGAACGATCAGGAGTTCGTGCTACTCATAAGACACGCACCATGTAACCCACTAAAAGACCGGGATGAACCTAGGTGTTAGTGAAGGGTTATGAATTCCTGTTACTTATCAGACACTCACCATGTAACCCACTAAAAGACCGGGATGAACCTAGGTGTTAGTGAAGGGTTAGGAGTTCCTGTTACTTATAAGACACTCACCATGTAACCCACTAAAAGACCGGGATGAACCCAAGTGTTAGTGAAAGGCTAGGAGTTCCTGTTATTTATAAGACACTCACCATGTAACCCACTAAAAAAGCCGGGATCACCCTAGGTGTTAGTGAAGGGTTAGGGGTTCCTGTTGCTTATAAGACACTCACCATGTAACCCACTAAACGGCCGGGATGAACCTAGGTGTTAGTGAAGGGTAAGGAGTTCCTGTTACTTATAGGACACTCACCATGTATCCCAATAAAAGACCGGGATGAACCTAGGAGTTAGTGAAGGGTTATGAATTCCTGTTACTTCTCAGACACTCACCATGTAACCCACTAAAAGACCGGGATGAACCTAAGTGTTAGTGAAGGGTTATGAGTTCCTGTTACTTATAAGACACTCACTATGTAATCCACTAAAAGACCGGGATGAACCCAAGTGTTAGTGAAGGGCTAGGAGTTCCTGTTACTTATAAAACACTCACCATGTAACCCACTAAAAGACCGGGATGAACCTAGGTGTTAGTGAAGGGTTAGAAGTTCCTGTTGCTTATAAGACACTCACCATGTAACCCACTAACAAAGCCGGGATCACCCTAGGTGTTAGTGAAGGGTTAGGGGTTCCTGGTCCTTATAAGACACTCACCATGTAACCCACTAAACGGCCGGGATGAACCTAAGTGTTAGTGAACGGTCAGGAGTTCGTGTTACGTATAAGACACGCACCATGTAACCCACTAAAAGGACGGGATGAACCTAGGTGTTAGTGAAGGGTAAGGAGTTCCTGTTACTTATAGGACACTCACCATGTATCCCACTAAAAGACCGGGATGAACCAAGGTGTTAGTGAAGGGTTATGAATTCCTGTTACTTATCAGACACTCACCATGTAACCCACTAAAAGACCGGGATGAACCTAGGTGTTAGTGAAGGGTTAGGAGTTCCTGTTACTTATAAGACACTCACCATGTAACCCACTAAAAGACCGGGATGAACCCAAGTGTTATTGAAAGGCTAGGAGTTCCTGTTACTTATAAGACACTCACCATGTAACCCACTAAAAAAGCCGGGATCACCCTAGGTGTTAGTGAAGGGTTAGGGGTTCCTGTTGCTTATAAGACACTCACCATGTAACCCACCAAAAGACCGGGATGAACCTAGGTGTTAGTGAAGGGTTAGGAGTTCCTGTTACTTATAAGACACTCACCATGTAACCCACTAAAAGATCGGGATGAACCTAGGTGTTAGTGAAAGGTTAGGAGTTCCTGTTACTTAAAAGAAAATCACCATGTAACCCACTAAAAGACCGTGATGAACACAAGTGTTAGTGAAGGGTTAGGAGTTCCTGTTACTCATAAGACAGTCACCATGTAACCCACTAAAAGACCGGGATGAACCTAGGTGTTAGTGAAGGGTTAGGAGTTCCTGTTACTTATCTGACACTCACCATGTAACCCACTAAAAGGCCGGGATCAACCTAGGTGTTAGTGAAGGGTTAGGAGTTCCTGTTGCTTATAAGACACTCACCATGTAACCCACTAAAAGACCGGGATGAACCTAGGTGTTCGTGAAGGGTTAGGAGTTCCTGTTGCTTATATGACACTCACCATGTAACTCACTAAAAGATCGGGATGAACACAAGTGTTAGTGAAGGGTTAGGAGTTCCTGTTACTTATAAGACACTCACCATGTAACCCACTGAAAGGCCGGGATAAACCTAGGTGTTAGTGAAGGGTTAGGAGTTCCTGTTACTTACAAGACAGTCACCATGTAACCCACTAAAAGACCGGGATGAACCTAGGTGTTAGTGAAGGGTTAGGAGTTCTTGTTGCTTATAAGACACTCACCATGTAACCCACTAAAAAAGCCGGGATCACGCTAGGTGTTAGTGAAGGGGTAGGGGATCCTGTTGCTTATAAGACACTCACCATGTAACTCACTAAACGGCCGGGATGAACCTAAGTGTTAGTGAACGATCAGGAGTTCGTGCTACTCATAAGACACGCACCATGTAACCCACTAAAAGACCGGGATGAACCTAGGTGTTAGTGAAGGGTTATGAATTCCTGTTACTTATCAGACACTCACCATGAAACCCACTAAAAGACCGGGATGAACCTAGGTGTTAGTGAAGGGTTAGGAGTTCCTGTTACTTATAAGACACTCACCATGTAACCCACTAAAAGACCGGGATGAACCCAAGTGTTAGTGAAAGGCTAGGAGTTCCTGTTATTTATAAGACACTCACCATGTAACCCACTAAAAAAGCCGGGATCACCCTAGGTGTTAGTGAAGGGTTAGGGGTTCCTGTTGCTTATAAGACACTCACCATGTAACCCACTAAACGTCCGGGATGAACCTAAGTGTTAGTGAACGGTCAGGAGTTCGTGTTACTTATAAGACACGCACCATGTAACCCACTAAAAGGACGGGATGAACCTAGGTGTTAGTGAAGGGTAAGGAGTTCCTGTTACTTATAGGACACTCACCATGTATCCCACTAAAAGACCGGGATGAACCTAGGTGTTAGTGAAGGGTTATGAATTCCTGTTACTTCTCAGACACTCACCATGTAACCCACTAAAAGACCGGGATGAACCTAGGTGTTAGTGAAGGGTTATGAGTTCCTGTTACTTATAAGACACTCACCATGTAATCCACTAAAAGACCGGGATGAACCCAAGTGTTAGTGAAGGGCTAGGAGTTCCTGTTACTTATAAAACACTCACCATGTAACCCACTAAAAGACCGGGATGAACCTAAGTGTTAGTGAAGGGTTAGGAGTTCCTGTTACTTATAAGACACTCACCATGTAATCCACTAAAAGACAGGGATGAACCCAAGTGTTAGTGAAGGGCTAGGAGTTCCTGTTACTTATAAAACACTCACCATGTAACCCACTAAAAGACCGGGATGAACCTAGGTGTTAGTGAAGGGTTAGGAGTTCCTGTTGCATATAAGACACTCACCATGTAACCCACTAAAAAAGCCGGGATCACCCTAGGTGTTAGTGAAGGGTTAGGGGTTCCTGTTCCTTATAAGACACTCACCATGTAACCCACTAAACGGCCGGGATGAACCTAAGTGTTAGTGAACGGTCAGGAGTTCATGTTACTTATCTGACACTCACCATGTAACCCACTAAAAGGCCGGGATGAACCTAGGTGTTAGTGAAGGGTTAGGAGTTCCTGTTACTTATAAGACACTCACCATGTAACCCACTAAAAGACCGGGATGAACCTAGGTGTTAGTGAAGGGTTAGGAGTTCCTGTTACTCACAAGACAGTCACCATGTAACCCACTAAAAGACTGGGATGAACCTAGGTGTTAGTGAAGGGTTAGGAGCTCCTGTTGCTTATAAGACACTCACCATGTAACCCACAAAAAAAGCCGGGATCACCCTAGGTGTTAGTGAACGGTTAGGGGTTCCTGTTCCTTATAAGACACTCACCATGTAACCCACTAAAAGACCGGGATGAACCTAGGTGTTAGTGAAGGGTTATGAATTCCTCTTATTTATCAGACACTCACCATGTAACCCACTAAAAGACCGGGATGAACCTAGGTGTTAGTGAAGGGTTAGGAGTTCCTGTTACTCATAAGACACTCACCATGTAACCCACTAAAAGACCGGGATGAACCCAAGTGTTAGTGAAAGGCTAGGAGTTCCTGTTACTTATAAGACACTCACCATGTAACCCACTAAAAAAGCCGGGATCACCCTAGGTGTTAGTGAAGGGTTAGGGGTTCCTGTTGCTTATAAGACACTCACCATGTAACCCACTAAACGGCCGGGATGAACCTAAGTGTTAGTGAACGGTCAGGAGTTGGTGTTACTTATAAGACACGCACCATGTAACCCACTAAAAGGACGGGATGAACCTAGGTGTTAGTGAAGGGTAAGGAGTTCCTGTTGCTTATAGGACATTCACCATGTATCCCACTAAAAGACCGGGATGAACCTAGGTGTTAGTGAAAGGCTAGGAGTTCCTGTTACTTATCAGACACTCACCATGTAACCCACTAAAAGACCGTGATGAACCCAAGTGTTAGTGAAAAGCTAGGAGTTCCTGTTACTTATAAGACACTCACCATGTAACCCACTAAAAAAGCCGCGATCACCCTAGGTGTTAGTGAAGGGTTAGGGGTTCCTGTTGCTTATAAGACACTCACCATGTAACCCACCAAAAGACCGGAATGAACCTAGGTGTTAGTGAAGGGTTAGGAGTTCCTGTTACTTATAAGACACTCACCATGTAACCCACTAAAAGATCGGGATGAACCTAGGTGTTAGTGAAGGGTTAGGAGTTCCTGTTACTTATAAGACACTCACCATGTAACCCACTAAAAGACCGGGATGAACCTAGGTGTTAGTGAAAGGTTAGGAGTTCCTGTTACTTATAAGACACTCACCATGTAACCCACTAAAAGATCGGGATGAACCTAGGTGTTAGTGAAGGGTTAGGAGTTCCTGTTACTTAAAAGACACTCACCATGTAACCCACTAAAAGACCGGGATGAACATAGGTTTTAGTGAAGGGTTAGGAGTTCCTGTTACTTATACGACACTCACCATCTAACCCACTAAAAGACCGGGATGAACCTAGGTGTTAGTGAAGGGTTAGGAGTTCCTGTTTCTTATAAGACACTCACCATGTAACCCACTAAAAAAGCCGGGATCACCCTAGGTGTTAGTGAAGGGTTAGGGGTTCCTGTTCCTTATAAGACAATCACCATGTAACCCACTAAACGACCGGGATGAACCTAAGTGTTAGTGAACGGTCAGGAGTTCGTGCTACTCATAAGACACGCACCATGTAACCCACTAAAAGACCGGGATGAACCTAGGTGTTAGTGAAGGGTTAGGAGTTCCTGTTACTTATAAGACACTCACCATGTAACCCACTAAAAGACCGGGATGAACCCAAGTGTTAGTGAAAGGCTAGGAGTTCCTGTTACTTATAAGACACTCACCATGTAACCCACTAAAAAAGCCGGGATCACTCTAGGTGTTAGTGAAGGGTTAGGGGTTCCTGTTGCTTATAAGACACTCACCATGTAACCCACTAAACGGCCGGGATGAACCTAGGTGTTAGTGAAGGGTAAGGAGTTCCTGTTACTTATAGGACACTCACCATGTATCCCAATAAAAGACCGGGATGAACCTAGGTGTTAGTGAAGGGTTATGAATTCCTGTTACTTCTCAGACACTCACCATGTAACCCACTAAAAGACCGGGATGAACCTAAGTGTTAGTGAAGGGTTATGAGTTCCTGTTACTTATAAGACACTCACTATGTAATCCACTAAAAGACCGGGATGAACCCAAGTGTTAGTGAAGGGCTAGGAGTTCCTGTTACTTATAAAACACTCACCATGTAACCCACTAAAAGACCGGGATGAACCTAGGTGTTAGTGAAGGGTTAGAAGTTCCTGTTGCTTATAAGACACTCACCATGTAACCCACTAACAAAGCCGGGATCACCCTAGGTGTTAGTGAAGGGTTAGGGGTTCCTGGTCCTTATAAGACACTCACCATGTAACCCACTAAACGGCCGGGATGAACCTAAGTGTTAGTGAACGGTCAGGAGTTCGTGTTACGTATAAGACACGCACCATGTAACCCACTAAAAGGACGGGATGAACCTAGGTGTTAGTGAAGGGTAAGGAGTTCCTGTTACTTATAGGACACTCACCATGTATCCCACTAAAAGACCGGGATGAACCAAGGTGTTAGTGAAGGGTTATGAATTCCTGTTACTTATCAGACACTCACCATGTAACCCACTAAAAGACCGGGATGAACCTAGGTGTTAGTGAAGGGTTAGGAGTTCCTGTTACTTATAAGACACTCACCATGTAACCCACTAAAAGACCGGGATGAACCCAAGTGTTATTGAAAGGCTAGGAGTTCCTGTTACTTATAAGAC
Source organism: Bathymodiolus septemdierum (assembly GCA_963383655.1). Taxonomy (NCBI): domain Eukaryota; kingdom Metazoa; phylum Mollusca; class Bivalvia; order Mytilida; family Modiolidae; genus Bathymodiolus; species Bathymodiolus septemdierum. The sequence continues at coordinate 55,270,863 of OY726517.1, read as the reverse complement.
ACTCACCATGTAACCCACTAAAAAAGCCGGGATCACCCTAGGTGTTAGTGAAGGGTTAGGGGTTCCTGTTGCTTATAAGACACTCACCATGTAACCCACCAAAAGACCGGGATGAACCTAGGTGTTAGTGAAGGGTTAGGAGTTCCTGTTACTTATAAGACACTCACCATGTAACCCACTAAAAGATCGGGATGAACCTAGGTGTTAGTGAAAGGTTAGGAGTTCCTGTTACTTAAAAGAAAATCACCATGTAACCCACTAAAAGACCGTGATGAACACAAGTGTTAGTGAAGGGTTAGGAGTTCCTGTTACTCATAAGACAGTCACCATGTAACCCACTAAAAGACCGGGATGAACCTAGGTGTTAGTGAAGGGTTAGGAGTTCCTGTTACTTATCTGACACTCACCATGTAACCCACTAAAAGGCCGGGATGAACCTAGGTGTTAGTGAACGGTTAGGAGTTCCTGTTGCTTATAAGACACTCACCATGTAACCCACTAAAAGACCGGGATGAACCTAGGTGTTCGTGAAGGGTTAGGAGTTCCTGTTGCTTATATGACACTCACCATGTAACTCACTAAAAGATCGGGATGAACACAAGTGTTAGTGAAGGGTTAGGAGTTCCTGTTACTTATAAGACACTCACCATGTAACCCACTGAAAGGCCGGGATAAACCTAGGTGTTAGTGAAGGGTTAGGAGTTCCTGTTACTTACAAGACAGTCACCATGTAACCCACTAAAAGACCGGGATGAACCTAGGTGTTAGTGAAGGGTTAGGAGTTCTTGTTGCTTATAAGACACTCACCATGTAACCCACTAAAAAAGCCGGGATCACGCTAGGTGTTAGTGAAGGGGTAGGGGTTCCTGTTGCTTATAAGACACTCACCATGTAACTCACTAAACGGCCGGGATGAACCTAAGTGTTAGTGAACGATCAGGAGTTCGTGCTACTCATAAGACACGCACCATGTAACCCACTAAAAGACCGGGATGAACCTAGGTGTTAGTGAAGGGTTATGAATTCCTGTTACTTATCAGACACTCACCATGTAACCCACTAAAAGACCGGGATGAACCTAGGTGTTAGTGAAGGGTTAGGAGTTCCTGTTACTTATAAGACACTCACCATGTAACCCACTAAAAGACCGGGATGAACCCAAGTGTTAGTGAAAGGCTAGGAGTTCCTGTTATTTATAAGACACTCACCATGTAACCCACTAAAAAAGCCGGGATCACCCTAGGTGTTAGTGAAGGGTTAGGGGTTCCTGTTGCTTATAAGACACTCACCATGTAACCCACTAAACGGCCGGGATGAACCTAGGTGTTAGTGAAGGGTAAGGAGTTCCTGTTACTTATAGGACACTCACCATGTATCCCAATAAAAGACCGGGATGAACCTAGGTGTTAGTGAAGGGTTATGAATTCCTGTTACTTCTCAGACACTCACCATGTAACCCACTAAAAGACCGGGATGAACCTAAGTGTTAGTGAAGGGTTATAAGTTCCTGTTACTTATAAGACACTCACTATGTAATCCACTAAAAGACCGGGATGAACCCAAGTGTTAGTGAAGGGCTAGGAGTTCCTGTTACTTATAAAACACTCACCATGTAACCCACTAAAAGACCGGGATGAACCTAGGTGTTAGTGAAGGGTTAGAAGTTCCTGTTGCTTATAAGACACTCACCATGTAACCCACTAACAAAGCCGGGATCACCCTAGGTGTTAGTGAAGGGTTAGGGGTTCCTGGTCCTTATAAGACACTCACCATGTAACCCACTAAACGGCCGGGATGAACCTAAGTGTTAGTGAACGGTCAGGAGTTCGTGTTACGTATAAGACACGCACCATGTAACCCACTAAAAGGACGGGATGAACCTAGGTGTTAGTGAAGGGTAAGGAGTTCCTGTTACTTATAGGACACTCACCATGTATCCCACTAAAAGACCGGGATGAACCAAGGTGTTAGTGAAGGGTTATGAATTCCTGTTACTTATCAGACACTCACCATGTAACCCACTAAAAGACCGGGATGAACCTAGGTGTTAGTGAAGGGTTAGGAGTTCCTGTTACTTATAAGACACTCACCATGTAACCCACTAAAAGACCGGGATGAACCCAAGTGTTATTGAAATGCTAGGAGTTCCTGTTACTTATAAGACACTCACCATGTAACCCACTAAAAAAGCCGGGATCACCCTAGGTGTTAGTGAAGGGTTAGGGGTTCCTGTTGCTTATAAGACACTCACCATGTAACCCACCAAAAGACCGGGATGAACCTAGGTGTTAGTGAAGGGTTAGGAGTTCCTGTTACTTATAAGACACTCACCATGTAACCCACTAAAAGATCGGGATGAACCTAGGTGTTAGTGAAAGGTTAGGAGTTCCTGTTACTTAAAAGAAAATCACCATGTAACCCACTAAAAGACCGTGATGAACACAAGTGTTAGTGAAGGGTTAGGAGTTCCTGTTACTCATAAGACAGTCACCATGTAACCCACTAAAAGACCGGGATGAACCTAGGTGTTAGTGAACGGTTAGGAGTTCCTGTTACTTATCTGACACTCACCATGTAACCCACCAAAAGGCCGGGATCAACCTAGGTGTTAGTGAAGGGTTAGGAGTTCCTGTTGCTTATAAGACACTCACCAAGTAACCCACTAAAAGACCGGGATGAACCTAGGTGTTCGTGAAGGGTTAGGAGTTCCTGTTGCTTATATGACACTCACCATGTAACTCACTAAAAGATCGGGATGAACACAAGTGTTAGTGAAGGGTTAGGAGTTCCTGTTACTTATAAGACACTCACCATGTAACCCACTGAAAGGCCGGGATAAACCTAGGTGTTAGTGAAGGGTTAGGAGTTCCTGTTACTTACAAGACAGTCACCATGTAACCCACTAAAAGACCGGGATGAACCTAGGTGTTAGTGAAGGGTTAGGAGTTCTTGTTGCTTATAAGACACTCACCATGTAACCCACTAAAAAAGCCGGGATCACGCTAGGTGTTAGTGAAGGGGTAGGGGTTCCTGTTGCTTATAAGACACTCACCATGTAACTCACTAAACGGCCGGGATGAACCTAAGTGTTAGTGAACGATCAGGAGTTCGTGCTACTCATAAGACACGCACCATGTAACCCACTAAAAGACCGGGATGAACCTAGGTGTTAGTGAAGGGTTATGAATTCCTGTTACTTATCAGACACTCACCATGTAACCCACTAAAAGACCGGGATGAACCTAGGTGTTAGTGAAGGGTTAGGAGTTCCTGTTACTTATAAGACACTCACCATGTAACCCACTAAAAGACCGGGATGAACCCAAGTGTTAGTGAAAGGCTAGGAGTTCCTGTTATTTATAAGACACTCACCATGTAACCCACTAAAAAAGCCGGGATCACCCTAGGTGTTAGTGAAGGGTTAGGGGTTCCTGTTGCTTATAAGACACTCACCATGTAACCCACTAAACGTCCGGGATGAACCTAAGTGTTAGTGAACGGTCAGGAGTTCGTGTTACTTATAAGACACGCACCATGTAACCCACTAAAAGGACGGGATGAACCTAGGTGTTAGTGAAGGGTAAGGAGTTCCTGTTACTTATAGGACACTCACCATGTATCCCACTAAAAGACCGGGATGAACCTAGGTGTTAGTGAAGGGTTATGAATTCCTGTTACTTCTCAGACACTCACCATGTAACCCACTAAAAGACCGGGATGAACCTAGGTGTTAGTGAAGGGTTATGAGTTCCTGTTACTTATAAGACACTCACCATGTAATCCACTAAAAGACCGGGATGAACCCAAGTGTTAGTGAAGGGCTAGGAGTTCCTGTTACTTATAAAACACTCACCATGTAACCCACTAAAAGACCGGGATGAACCTAGGTGTTAGTGAAGGGTTAGGAGTTCCTGTTGCTTATAAGACACTCACCATGTAACCCACTAACAAAGCCGGGATCACCCTAGGTGTTAGTGAAGGGTTAGGAGTTCCTGTTCCTTATAAGACAATCACCATGTAACCCACTAAACGGCCGGGATGAACCTAAGTGTTAGTGAACGGTCAGGAGTTCGTGTTACGTATAAGACACGCACCATGTAACCCACTAAAAGGACGGGATGAACCTAGGTGTTAGTGAAGGGTAAGGAGTTCCTGTTACTTATAGGACACTCACCATGTATCCCACTAAAAGACCGGGATGAACCAAGGTGTTAGTGAAGGGTTATGAATTCCTGTTACTTATCAGACACTCACCATGTAACCCACTAAAAGACCGGGATGAACCTAGGTGTTAGTGAAGGGTTAGGAGTTCCTGTTACTTATAAGACACTCACCATGTAACCCACTAATAGACCGGGATGAACCCAAGTGTTATTGAAAGGCTAGGAGTTCCTGTTACTTATAAGACACTCACCATGTAACCCACTAAAAAAGCCGGGATCACCCTAGGTGTTAGTGAAGGGTTAGGAGTTCCTGTTACTTATAAGACACTCACCATGTAACCCACTAAAAGACCGGGATGAACCTAGGTGTTAGTGAAAGGTTAGGAGTTCCTGTTACTTATAAGACACTCACCATGTAACCCACTAAAAGATCGGGATGAACCTAGGTGTTAGTGAAGGGTTAGGAGTTCCTGTTACTTTAAAGACAATCACCATGTAACCCACTAAAAGACCGGGATGAACATAGGTGTTAGTGAAGGTTTAGGAGTTCCTGTTACTTATACGACACTCACCATGTAACCCACTAAAAGATCGGGATGAACACAAGTGTTAGTGAAGGGTTAGGAGTTCCTGTTACTCATAAGACAGTCACCATGTAACCCACTAAAAGACCAGGATGAACCTAGGTGTTAGTGAAGGGTTAGGAGTTCCTGTTACTTATCTGACACTCACCATGTAACCCACTAAAAGGCCGGGATGAACCTAGGTGTTAGTGAAGGGTTAGGAATTCCTGTTACTTATAAGACACTCACCATGTAACCCACTAAAAGACCGGGATGAACCTAGGTGTTCGTGAAGGGTTAGGAGTTCCTGTTGCTTATATGACACTCACCATGTAACTCACTAAAAGACCGGGATGAACACAAGTGTTAGTGAAGGGTTAGGAGTTCCTGTTACTTATAAGACACTCACCATGTAACCCACTGAAAGGCCGGGATAAACCTAGGTGTTAGTGAAGGGTTAGGAGTTCCTGTTACTTACAAGACAGTCACCATGTAACCCACTAAAAGACCGGGATGAACCTAGGTGTTAGTGAAGGGTTAGGAGTTCCTGTTGCTTATAAGACACTCACCATGTAACCCACTAAAAAAGCCGGGATCACCCTAGGTGTTAGTGAAGGGTTAGGGGTTCCTGTTGCTTATAAGACACTCACCATGTAACTCACTAAACGGCCGGGATGAACCTAAGTGTTAGTGAACGGTCAGGAATTCGTGTTACTTATAAGACACGCACCATGTAACCGACTAAAAGGACGGGATGAACCTAGGTGTTAGAGAAGGGTAAGGAGTTCCTGTTACTTATAGGACACTCACCATGTATCCCACTAAAAGACCGGGATGAACCTAGGTGTTAGTGAAAGGTTATGAATTCCTGTTACTTATCAGACACTCACCATGTAACCCACTAAAAGACCGGGATGAACCTAGGTGTTAGTGAAGGGTTAGGAGTTCCTGTTACTTATAAGACACTCACCATGTAACCCACTAAAAGACAGGGATGAACCCAAGTGTTAGTGAAGGGCTATGAGTTCCTGTTACTTATAAGACACTCACCATGAAACCCACTAAAAAAGACGGGATCACCCTAGGTGTTAGTGAAGGGTTAGGGGTTCCTGTTGCTTATAAGACACTCACCATGTAACCCACTAAACGGCCGCGATGAACCTAAGTGTTAGTGAACGGTCAGGAGTTCGTGTTACTTATAAGACACGCACCATGTAACCCACTAAAAGGACGGGATGAACCTAGGTGTTAGTGAAGGGTAAGGAGTTCCTGTTACTTATAGGACACTCACCATGTATCCCACTAAAAGACCGGGATGAACCTAGGTGTTAGTGAAGGGTTATGAATTCCTGTTACTTATAAGACACTCACCATGTAACCCACTAAAAGACCGGGATGAACCCAAGTGTTATTGAAATGCTAGGAGTTCCTGTTACTTATAAGACACTCACCATGTAACCCACTAAAAAAGCCGGGATCACCCTAGGTGTTAGTGAAGGGTTAGGGGTTCCTGTTGCTTATAAGACACTCACCATGTAACCCACCAAAAGACCGGGATGAACCTAGGTGTTAGTGAAGGGTTAGGAGTTCCTGTTACTTATAAGACACTCACCATGTAACCCACTAAAAGATCGGGATGAACCTAGGTGTTAGTGAAAGGTTAGGAGTTCCTGTTACTTAAAAGAAAATCACCATGTAACCCACTAAAAGACCGTGATGAACACAAGTGTTAGTGAAGGGTTAGGAGTTCCTGTTACTCATAAGACAGTCACCATGTAACCCACTAAAAGACCGGGATGAACCTAGGTGTTAGTGAACGGTTAGGAGTTCCTGTTACTTATCTGACACTCACCATGTAACCCACTAAAAGGCCGGGATCAACCTAGGTGTTAGTGAAGGGTTAGGAGTTCCTGTTGCTTATAAGACACTCACCAAGTAACCCACTAAAAGACCGGGATGAACCTAGGTGTTCGTGAAGGGTTAGGAGTTCCTGTTGCTTATATGACACTCACCATGTAACTCACTAAAAGATCGGGATGAACACAAGTGTTAGTGAAGGGTTAGGAGTTCCTGTTACTTATAAGACACTCACCATGTAACCCACTGAAAGGCCGGGATAAACCTAGGTGTTAGTGAAGGGTTAGGAGTTCCTGTTACTTACAAGACAGTCACCATGTAACCCACTAAAAGACCGGGATGAACCTAGGTGTTAGTGAAGGGTTAGGAGTTCTTGTTGCTTATAAGACACTCACCATGTAACCCACTAAAAAAGCCGGGATCACGCTAGGTGTTAGTGAAGGGGTAGGGGTTCCTGTTGCTTATAAGACACTCACCATGTAACTCACTAAACGGCCGGGATGAACCTAAGTGTTAGTGAACGATCAGGAGTTCGTGCTACTCATAAGACACGCACCATGTAACCCACTAAAAGACCGGGATGAACCTAGGTGTTAGTGAAGGGTTATGAATTCCTGTTACTTATCAGACACTCACCATGTAACCCACTAAAAGACCGGGATGAACCTAGGTGTTAGTGAAGGGTTAGGAGTTCCTGTTACTTATAAGACACTCACCATGTAACCCACTAAAAGACCGGGATGAACCCAAGTGTTAGTGAAAGGCTAGGAGTTCCTGTTATTTATAAGACACTCACCATGTAACCCACTAAAAAAGCCGGGATCACCCTAGGTGTTAGTGAAGGGTTAGGGGTTCCTGTTGCTTATAAGACACTCACCATGTAACCCACTAAACGTCCGGGATGAACCTAAGTGTTAGTGAACGGTCAGGAGTTCGTGTTACTTATAAGACACGCACCATGTAACCCACTAAAAGGACGGGATGAACCTAGGTGTTAGTGAAGGGTAAGGAGTTCCTGTTACTTATAGGACACTCACCATGTATCCCACTAAAAGACCGGGATGAACCTAGGTGTTAGTGAAGGGTTATGAATTCCTGTTACTTCTCAGACACTCACCATGTAACCCACTAAAAGACCGGGATGAACCTAGGTGTTAGTGAAGGGTTATGAGTTCCTGTTACTTATAAGACACTCACCATGTAATCCACTAAAAGACCGGGATGAACCCAAGTGTTAGTGAAGGGCTAGGAGTTCCTGTTACTTATAAAACACTCACCATGTAACCCACTAAAAGACCGGGATGAACCTAGGTGTTAGTGAAGGGTTAGGAGTTCCTGTTGCTTATAAGACACTCACCATGTAACCCACTAACAAAGCCGGGATCACCCTAGGTGTTAGTGAAGGGTTAGGAGTTCCTGTTCCTTATAAGACAATCACCATGTAACCCACTAAACGGCCGGGATGAACCTAAGTGTTAGTGAACGGTCAGGAGTTCGTGTTACGTATAAGACACGCACCATGTAACCCACTAAAAGGACGGGATGAACCTAGGTGTTAGTGAAGGGTAAGGAGTTCCTGTTACTTATAGGACACTCACCATGTATCCCACTAAAAGACCGGGATGAACCAAGGTGTTAGTGAAGGGTTATGAATTCCTGTTACTTATCAGACACTCACCATGTAACCCACTAAAAGACCGGGATGAACCTAGGTGTTAGTGAAGGGTTAGGAGTTCCTGTTACTTATAAGACACTCACCATGTAACCCACTAATAGACCGGGATGAACCCAAGTGTTATTGAAAGGCTAGGAGTTCCTGTTACTTATAAGACACTCACCATGTAACCCACTAAAAAAGCCGGGATCACCCTAGGTGTTAGTGAAGGGTTAGGAGTTCCTGTTACTTATAAGACACTCACCATGTAACCCACTAAAAGACCGGGATGAACCTAGGTGTTAGTGAAAGGTTAGGAGTTCCTGTTACTTATAAGACACTCACCATGTAACCCACTAAAAGATCGGGATGAACCTAGGTGTTAGTGAAGGGTTAGGAGTTCCTGTTACTTTAAAGACAATCACCATGTAACCCACTAAAAGACCGGGATGAACATAGGTGTTAGTGAAGGTTTAGGAGTTCCTGTTACTTATACGACACTCACCATGTAACCCACTAAAAGATCGGGATGAACACAAGTGTTAGTGAAGGGTTAGGAGTTCCTGTTACTCATAAGACAGTCACCATGTAACCCACTAAAAGACCAGGATGAACCTAGGTGTTAGTGAAGGGTTAGGAGTTCCTGTTACTTATCTGACACTCACCATGTAACCCACTAAAAGACCGGGATGAACCTAGGTGTTAGTGAAGGGTTAGGAATTCCTGTTACTTATAAGACACTCACCATGTAACCCACTAAAAGACCGGGATGAACCTAGGTGTTCGTGAAGGGTTAGGAGTTCCTGTTGCTTATATGACACTCACCATGTAACTCACTAAAAGACCGGGATGAACACAAGTGTTAGTGAAGGGTTAGGAGTTCCTGTTACTTATAAGACACTCACCATGTAACCCACTGAAAGGCCGGGATAAACCTAGGTGTTAGTGAAGGGTTAGGAGTTCCTGTTACTTACAAGACAGTCACCATGTAACCCACTAAAAGACCGGGATGAACCTAGGTGTTAGTGAAGGGTTAGGAGTTCCTGTTGCTTATAAGACACTCACCATGTAACCCACTAAAAAAGCCGGGATCACCCTAGGTGTTAGTGAAGGGTTAGGGGTTCCTGTTGCTTATAAGACACTCACCATGTAACTCACTAAACGGCCGGGATGAACCTAAGTGTTAGTGAACGGTCAGGAATTCGTGTTACTTATAAGACACGCACCATGTAACCGACTAAAAGGACGGGATGAACCTAGGTGTTAGAGAAGGGTAAGGAGTTCCTGTTACTTATAGGACACTCACCATGTATCCCACTAAAAGACCGGGATGAACCTAGGTGTTAGTGAAAGGTTATGAATTCCTGTTACTTATCAGACACTCACCATGTAACCCACTAAAAGACCGGGATGAACCTAGGTGTTAGTGAAGGGTTAGGAGTTCCTGTTACTTATAAGACACTCACCATGTAACCCACTAAAAGACAGGGATGAACCCAAGTGTTAGTGAAGGGCTATGAGTTCCTGTTACTTATAAGACACTCACCATGAAACCCACTAAAAAAGACGGGATCACCCTAGGTGTTAGTGAAGGGTTAGGGGTTCCTGTTGCTTATAAGACACTCACCATGTAACCCACTAAACGGCCGCGATGAACCTAAGTGTTAGTGAACGGTCAGGAGTTCGTGTTACTTATAAGACACGCACCATGTAACCCACTAAAAGGACGGGATGAACCTAGGTGTTAGTGAAGGGTAAGGAGTTCCTGTTACTTATAGGACACTCACCATGTATCCCACTAAAAGACCGGGATGAACCTAGGTGTTAGTGAAGGGTTATGAATTCCTGTTACTTCTCAGACACTCACCATGTAACCCACTAAAAGACCGGGATGAACCTAAGTGTTAGTGAAGGGTTAGGAGTTCCTGTTACTTATAAGACACTCACCATGTAATCCACTAAAAGACAGGAATGAACCCAAGTGTTAGTGAAGGGCTAGGAGTTCCTGTTTCTTATAAAACACTCACCATGTAACCCACTAAAAGACCGGGATGAACCTAGGTGTTATTGAAGGGCTAGGAGTTCCTGTTACTTATTAGACACGAACCATGTATTCCACTAAAAGACCGGGATGAACCTAAGTGTTAGTGAAGGGTTAGGAGTTTCTGTTACATATAAGACACTCACCATGTAACCCAATAAAAGACCCGGATGAACCCAAGTGTTAGTGAAGGGTTATGAGTTCCTGTTACTTATAAGACACTCACCATGTAACCCACTAAAAGACCGGGATGAACCTAGGTGTTATTGAAGGGCTAGGAGTTCCTGTTACTTATAAGACACTCACCATGTAACCCACTAAAAGACCGGGATGAACCTAGGTGTTAGTGAAGGGTTATGAGTTCCTGTTACTTATCAGACGCTCACCATGTAACCCACTGAAAGACCGGGATGAACCTAGGTGTTAGTGAAGGGTTAGGAGTTCCTGTTACTTATAAGACACGAACCATGTAACCCAATAAAAGACCCGGATGAACCCAAGTGTTAGTGAAGGGTTAGGAGTTCCTGTTACTTATAAGACACTCACCATGTAACCCATTAAAAGACCGGGATGAACCTAGGTGTTAGTGAAGGGTTAGGAGTTTCTGTTATTTATAAGACACACACCATGTAACCCAATAAAAAACCGGGATGAACCTAGGTGTTAGTGAAGGGTTAGGAGTTCCTGTTACTAATAAGACACTCACCATGTAACCCACTAAACGGCCGGGGTGAACCTATGTGTTAGTGAAGGGTTAGGAGTTCCTGTTACTAATAAGACACTCACCATGTAACCCACTAAAAGGCCGGGATAAACCTAGGTGTTACCAAAGGGTTAGGAGTTCCTGTTACTTATAAGACACACACCATGTAACCCACTAAAAGACCGGGATGAACCGAGGTGTTAGTGAAGGGTTGGGAGTTCCTGTTACTTATAAGACACACACCATGTAACCCACTAAAAGGACGGGATAAACCTAGGTGTTACCAAAGGGTTAGGAGTTCCTGTTACTTATAGGACACTCACCATGTAACCCACTAAAAAAACCAGGATGAATCTAAGTGTTACTGAAGGGTTTGGAGTTCCTGTTACTTATAAGACACTCACCATGTAACCCACTAAAAGACCGGGATGAACCAAGGTGTTAGTGAAGGGTTATGAATTCCTGTTACTTATCAGACACTCACCATGTAACCCACTAAAAGACCGGGATGAACCTAGGTGTTAGTGAAGGGTTAGGAGTTCCTGTTACTTATAAGACACTCACCATGTAACCCACTAAAAGACCGGGATGAACCCAAGTGTTATTGAAAGGCTAGGAGTTCCTGTTACTTATAAGACACTCACCATGTAACCCACTAAAAAAGCCGGGATCACCCTAGGTGTTAGTGAAGGGTTAGGGGTTCCTGTTGCTTATAAGACACTCACCATGTAACCCACCAAAAGACCGGGATGAACCTAGGTGTTAGTGAAGGGTTAGGAGTTCCTGTTACTTATAAGACACTCACCATGTAACCCACTAAAAGATCGGGATGAACCTAGGTGTTAGTGAAAGGTTAGGAGTTCCTGTTACTTAAAAGAAAATCACCATGTAACCCACTAAAAGACCGTGATGAACACAAGTGTTAGTGAAGGGTTAGGAGTTCCTGTTACTCATAAGACAGTCACCATGTAACCCACTAAAAGACCGGGATGAACCTAGGTGTTAGTGAAGGGTTAGGAGTTCCTGTTACTTATCTGACACTCACCATGTAACCCACTAAAAGGCCGGGATGAACCTAGGTGTTAGTGAAGGGTTAGGAGTTCCTGTTGCTTATAAGACACTCACCATGTAACCCACTAAAAGACCGGGATGAACCTAGGTGTTCGTGAAGGGTTAGGAGTTCCTGTTGCTTATATGACACTCACCATGTAACTCACTAAAAGATCGGGATGAACACAAGTGTTAGTGAAGGGTTAGGAGTTCCTGTTACTTATAAGACACTCACCATGTAACCCACTGAAAGGCCGGGATAAACCTAAGTGTTAGTGAAGGGTTAGGAGTTCCTGTTACTTACAAGACAGTCACCATGTAACCCACTAAAAGACCGGGATGAACCTAGGTGTTAGTGAAGGGTTAGGAGTTCTTGTTGCTTATAAGACACTCACCATGTAACCCACTAAAAAAGCCGGGATCACGCTAGGTGTTAGTGAAGGGGTAGGGGTTCCTGTTGCTTATAAGACACTCACCATGTAACTCACTAAACGGCCGGGATGAACCTAAGTGTTAGTGAACGATCAGGAGTTCGTGCTACTCATAAGACACGCACCATGTAACCCACTAAAAGACCGGGATGAACCTAGGTGTTAGTGAAGGGTTATGAATTCCTGTTACTTATCAGACACTCACCATGTAACCCACTAAAAGACCGGGATGAACCTAGGTGTTAGTGAAGGGTTAGGAGTTCCTGTTACTTATAAGACACTCACCATGTAACCCACTAAAAGACCGGGATGAACCCAAGTGTTAGTGAAAGGCTAGGAGTTCCTGTTATTTATAAGACACTCACCATGTAACCCACTAAAAAAGCCGGGATCACCCTAGGTGTTAGTGAAGGGTTAGGGGTTCCTGTTGCTTATAAGACACTCACCATGTAACCCACTAAACGTCCGGGATGAACCTAAGTGTTAGTGAACGGTCAGGAGTTCGTGTTACTTATAAGACACGCACCATGTAACCCACTAAAAGGACGGGATGAACCTAGGTGTTAGTGAAGGGTAAGGAGTTCCTGTTACTTATAGGACACTCACCATGTATCCCACTAAAAGACCGGGATGAACCTAGGTGTTAGTGAAGGGTTATGAATTCCTGTTACTTCTCAGACACTCACCATGTAACCCACTAAAAGACCGGGATGAACCTAGGTGTTAGTGAAGGGTTATGAGTTCCTGTTACTTATAAGACACTCACCATGTAATCCACTAAAAGACCGGGATGAACCCAAGTGTTAGTGAAGGGCTAGGAGTTCCTGTTACTTATAAAACACTCACCATGTAACCCACTAAAAGACCGGGATGAACCTAGGTGTTAGTGAAGGGTTAGGAGTTCCTGTTGCTTATAAGACACTCACCATGTAACCCACTAACAAAGCCGGGATCACCCTAGGTGTTAGTGAAGGGTTAGGAGTTCCTGTTCCTTATAAGACAATCACCATGTAACCCACTAAACGGCCGGGATGAACCTAAGTGTTAGTGAACGGTCAGGAGTTCGTGTTACGTATAAGACACGCACCATGTAACCCACTAAAAGGACGGGATGAACCTAGGTGTTAGTGAAGGGTAAGGAGTTCCTGTTACTTATAGGACACTCACCATGTATCCCACTAAAAGACCGGGATGAACCAAGGTGTTAGTGAAGGGTTATGAATTCCTGTTACTTATCAGACACTCACCATGTAACCCACTAAAAGACCGGGATGAACCTAGGTGTTAGTGAAGGGTTAGGAGTTCCTGTTACTTATAAGACACTCACCATGTAACCCACTAATAGACCGGGATGAACCCAAGTGTTATTGAAAGGCTAGGAGTTCCTGTTACTTATAAGACACTCACCATGTAACCCACTAAAAAAGCCGGGATCACCCTAGGTGTTAGTGAAGGGTTAGGAGTTCCTGTTACTTATAAGACACTCACCATGTAACCCACTAAAAGACCGGGATGAACCTAGGTGTTAGTGAAAGGTTAGGAGTTCCTGTTACTTATAAGACACTCACCATGTAACCCACTAAAAGATCGGGATGAACCTAGGTGTTAGTGAAGGGTTAGGAGTTCCTGTTACTTTAAAGACAATCACCATGTAACCCACTAAAAGACCGGGATGAACATAGGTGTTAGTGAAGGTTTAGGAGTTCCTGTTACTTATACGACACTCACCATGTAACCCACTAAAAGATCGGGATGAACACAAGTGTTAGTGAAGGGTTAGGAGTTCCTGTTACTCATAAGACAGTCACCATGTAACCCACTAAAAGACCAGGATGAACCTAGGTGTTAGTGAAGGGTTAGGAGTTCCTGTTACTTATCTGACACTCACCATGTAACCCACTAAAAGGCCGGGATGAACCTAGGTGTTAGTGAAGGGTTAGGAATTCCTAATACTTATAATACACTCACCATGTAACCCACTAAAAGACCGGGATGAACCTAGGTGTTCGTGAAGGGTTAGGAGTTCCTGTTGCTTATATGACACTCACCATGTAACTCACTAAAAGACCGGGATGAACACAAGTGTTAGTGAAGGGTTAGGAGTTCCTGTTACTTATAAGACACTCACCATGTAACCCACTGAAAGGCCGGGATAAACCTAGGTGTTAGTGAAGGGTTAGGAGTTCCTGTTACTTACAAGACAGTCACCATGTAACCCACTAAAAGACCGGGATGAACCTAGGTGTTAGTGAAGGGTTAGGAGTTCCTGTTGCTTATAAGACACTCACCATGTAACCCACTAAAAAAGCCGGGATCACCCTAGGTGTTAGTGAAGGATTAGGGGTTCCTGTTGCTTATAAGACACTCACCATGTAACTCACTAAACGGCCGGGATGAACCTAAGTGTTAGTGAACGGTCAGGAATTCGTGTTACTTATAAGACACGCACCATGTAACCGACTAAAAGGACGGGATGAACCTAGGTGTTAGAGAAGGGTAAGGAGTTCCTGTTACTTATAGAACACTCACCATGTATCCCACTAAAAGACCGGGATGAACCTAGGTGTTAGTGAAAGGTTATGAATTCCTGTTACTTATCAGATACTCACCATGTAACCCACTAAAAGACCGGGATGAACCTAGGTGTTAGTGAAGGGTTAGGAGTTCCTGTTACTTATAAGACACTCACCATGTAACCCACTAAAAGACAGGGATGAACCCAAGTGTTAGTGAAGGGCTATGAGTTCCTGTTACTTATAAGACACTCACCATGAAACCCACTAAAAAAGACGGGATCACCCTAGGTGTTAGTGAAGGGTTAGGGGTTCCTGTTGCTTATAAGACACTCACCATGTAACCCACTAAACGGCCGCGATGAACCTAGGTGTTAGTGAACGGTCAGGAGTTCGTGTTACTCATAAGACACGCACCATGTAACCCACTAAAAGGACGGGATGAACCTAGGTGTTAGTGAAGGGTAAGGAGTTCCTGTTACTTATAGGACACTCACCATGTATCCCACTAAAAGACCGGGATGAACCTAGGTGTTAGTGAAGGGTTATGAATTCCTGTTACTTCTCAGACACTCACCATGTAACCCACTAAAAGACCGGGATGAACCTAAGTGTTAGTGAAGGGTTAGGAGTTCCTGTTACTTATAAGACACTCACCATGTAATCCACTAAAAGACAGGAATGAACCCAAGTGTTAGTGAAGGGCTAGGAGTTCCTGTTTCTTATAAAACACTCACCATGTAACCCACTAAAAGACCGGGATGAACCTAGGTGTTATTGAAAGGCTAGGAGTTCCTGTTACTTATTAGACACGAACCATGTATTCCACTAAAAGACCGGGATGAACCTAAGTGTTAGTGAAGGGTTAGGAGTTTCTGTTACATATAAGAAACTCACCATGTAACCCAATAAAAGACCCGGATGAACCCAAGTGTTAGTGAAGGGTTATGAGTTCCTGTTACTTATAAGACACTCACCATGTAACCCACTAAAAGACCGGGATGAACCTAGGTGTTATTGAAGGGCTAGGAGTTCCTGTTACTTATAAGACACTCACCATGTAACCCACTAAAAGACCGGGATGAACCTAGGTGTTAGTGAAGGGTTATGAGTTCCTGTTACTTATCAGACGCTCACCATGTAACCCACTGAAAGACCGGGATGAACCTAGGTGTTAGTGAAGGGTTAGGAGTTCCTGTTACTTATAAGACACTCACCATGTAACCCAATAAAAGACCCGGATGAACCCAAGTGTTAGTGAAGGGTTAGGAGTTCCTGTTACTTATAAGACACTCACCATGTAACCCATTAAAAGACCGGGATGAACCTAGGTGTTAGTGAAGGGTTAGGAGTTTCTGTTATTTATAAGACACACACCATGTAACCCAATAAAAAACCGGGATGAACCTAGGTGTTAGTGAAGGGTTAGGAGTTCCTGTTACTAATAAGACACTCACCATGTAACCCACTAAACGGCCGGGGTGAACCTATGTGTTAGTGAAGGGTTAGGAGTTCCTGTTACTAATAAGACACTCACCATGTAACCCACTAAAAGACCGGGATGAACCCAAGTGTTAGTGAAGGGTTAGGAGTTCCTGTTACATATAAGACACTCACCATGTAACCCACTAAAAGGCCGGGATAAACCTAGGTGTTACCAAAGGGTTAGGAGTTCCTGTTACTTATAAGACACACACCATGTAACCCACTAAAAGACCGGGATGAACCGAGGTGTTAGTGAAGGGTTGGGAGTTCCTGTTACTTCTCAGACACACACCATGTAACCCACTAAAAGGACGGGATAAACCTAGGTGTTACCAAAGGGTTAGGAGTTCCTGTTACTTATAGGACACTCACCATGTAACCCACTAAAAAAACCAGGATGAATCTAAGTGTTACTGAAGGGTTTGGAGTTCCTGTTACTTATAAGACACTCACCATGTAACCCACTAAAAGACCGGGATGAACGTAGGTGTTAACGAAGGGTTAGGAGTTCCTGTTACTCATAAGACACTCACCATGCAAAACACTAAAAGACCGGAATGAACCCAAGTGTTAGTGAAGGGTTAGGAGTTCCTGTTACTAATAAGACACTCACCATGTAACCCACTAAAAGACCGGGATGAACACAAGTGTTAGTGAAGGGCTATGAGTTCCTGTTACCTATAAGACACTCACCATGTAACCCACTAAAAGACCGGGATGAACCTAGGTGTTAGCGAAGGGTTAGGAGTTCCTGTTACTTATATGACACTCACCATGCAACCCACTAAAAGAACGGGATGAACCCAAGTGTTAGTGAAGGGTTAGGAGTTCTTGTTACTTATAAGAGACTCACCATGTAACCCACTAAAAGGCCGGGATGAACCTAGGTGTTAGTGAAGGGTTATGAGTTCCTGTTACTTATAAGACACGAACCATGTAACCCACAAAAAGACCGGGATGAACCTAAGTGTTATTGAAAGGCTAGGAGTTCCTGTTACTTATTAGACACGAACCATGTATTCCACTAAAAGACCGGGATGAACCTAAGTGTTAGTGAAGGGTTAGGAGTTTCTGTTACATATAAGAAACTCACCATGTAACCCAATAAAAGACCCGGATGAACCCAAGTGTTAGTGAAGGGTTATGAGTTCCTGTTACTTATAAGACACTCACCATGTAACCCACTAAAAGACCGGGATGAACCTAGGTGTTATTGAAGGGCTAGGAGTTCCTGTTACTTATAAGACACTCACCATGTAACCCACTAAAAGACCGGGATGAACCTAGGTGTTAGTGAAGGGTTATGAGTTCCTGTTACTTATCAGACGCTCACCATGTAACCCACTGAAAGACCGGGATGAACCTAGGTGTTAGTGAAGGGTTAGGAGTTCCTGTTACTTATAAGACACTCACCATGTAACCCAATAAAAGACCCGGATGAACCCAAGTGTTAGTGAAGGGTTAGGAGTTCCTGTTACTTATAAGACACTCACCATGTAACCCATTAAAAGACCGGGATGAACCTAGGTGTTAGTGAAGGGTTAGGAGTTTCTGTTATTTATAAGACACACACCATGTAACCCAATAAAAAACCGGGATGAACCTAGGTGTTAGTGAAGGGTTAGGAGTTCCTGTTACTAATAAGACACTCACCATGTAACCCACTAAAAGACCGGGATGAACCTATGTGTTAGTGAAGGGTTAGTAGTTCCTGTTACATATAAGACACTCACCATGTAACCCACTAAAAGGCCGGGATAAACCTAGGTGTTACCAAAGGGTTAGGAGTTCCTGTTACTTATAAGACACACACCATGTAACCCACTAAAAGACCGGGATGAACCGAGGTGTTAGTGAAGGGTTGGGAGTTCCTGTTACTTATAAGACACACACCATGTAACCCACTAAAAGGACGGGATAAACCTAGGTGTTACCAAAGGGTTAGGAGTTCCTGTTACTTATAGGACACTCACCATGTAACCCACTAAAAAAACCAGGATGAATCTAAGTGTTACTGAAGGGTTTGGAGTTCCTGTTACTTATAAGACACTCACCATGTAACCCACTAAAAGACCGGGATGAACGTAGGTGTTAACGAAGGGTTAGGAGTTCCTGTTACTCATAAGACACTCACCATGCAAAACACTAAAAGACCGGAATGAACCCAAGTGTTAGTGAAGGGTTAGGAGTTCCTGTTACTAATAAGACACTCACCATGTAACCCACTAAAAGACCGGGATGAACACAAGTGTTAGTGAAGGGCTATGAGTTCCTGTTACCTATAAGACACTCACCATGTAACCCACTAAAAGACCGGGATGAACCTAGGTGTTAGCGAAGGGTTAGGAGTTCCTGTTACTTATATGACACTCACCATGCAACCCACTAAAAGAACGGGATGAACCCAAGTGTTAGTGAAGGGTTAGGAGTTCTTGTTACTTATAAGAGACTCACCATGTAACCCACTAAAAGGCCGGGATGAACCTAGGTGTTAGTGAAGGGTTATGAGTTCCTGTTACTTATAAGACACGAACCATGTAACCCACAAAAAGACCGGGATGAACCTAAGTGTTAGTGAAGGGTTAGGAGTTTCTGTTACTTATTAGAAACTCACCATGTAACCCACTGAAAGACCGAGATGAACCAAGGTGTTAGTGAAGGGTTAGGAGTTCCTGTTACTTATAAGACACGCACCATGTAACCCAATAAAAGACCCGGATGAACCCAAGTGTTAGTGAAGGGTTAGGAGTTCCTGATACTTATAAGACACTCACCATGTAACCCACTAAAAGACCGGGATGAACCTAGGTGTTAGTGAAGGGTTAGGAGTTCCTGTTACTTATAAGACACACACCATGTAACCCAATAAAAGACCGGGATGAACCCAAGTGTTAGTGAAGGGTTAGGAGTTCCTGTTACTCATAAGACACTCACCATGTAACCCACTAAAAGGACGGGATAAACCTAGGTGTTAGTGAAGGGTTAGGAGTTCCTGTTACTTATAAGACACACACCATGTAACCCACTAAAAGACCGGGATGAACCTAGGTGTTAGTGAAGGGTTAGGAGTTCCTGTTACTTATAAGACACTCACCATGTAACCCACCAAAAGACCGGGATGAACCTAGGTGTTAGTGAAGGGTTAGGAGTTCCTGTTACTTATAAGACACTCACCATGTAACGTACTGAAAGACCGGGATGAACCTAAGTGTTAGTGAAGGGTTAGGAGTTCCTGTTACTTATAAGACACTCATCATGTAACCCACTAAACCGCCTGGATGAACCTAAGTGTTAGTGAACGGTCAGGAGTTCCTGTTACTTATAAGAAACTCACCATGTAACCCACTAAAAGGCCAGGATGAACCTAGGTGTTAGTGAAGGGTTAGGAGTTCCTGTTACTTATAAGACACTCATCATGTAACCCACTGAAAGACCGGGATGAACGTAGGTGTTAGTGAAGGGTTAGGAGATCCTGTTACTTATAAGACACTCACCATGTAACCCACTAAAAGGCAGGGATGAACCTATGTGTTGCCGAAGGGTTAGGAGTTCCTGTTACTTATAAGACACTCACCAAGTAACCCACTAAAAGACCGGGATGAACATAGGTGTTAGTGAAGGGCTAGGAGTTCCTGTTACTTGTAAGACACTCACCATGTAACCCACTAAAAGACCGGGATGAACATAGGTGTTAGTGAAGGGTTAGGAGTTCCTGTTACTTATAAGACACTCACCATGTAACCCACTAAAAGACCGGGATGAACATAGGTGTTAGTGAAGGGCTAGGAGTTCCTGTTACTTGTAAGACACTCACCATGTAACCCACTTAAAGGCCGGGATGAAACTATGTGTTACCAAAGAGTTGGGAGTTCCTGTTACTTATAGGACACTCACCATGTAACCCACTAAAAAAAGCAGGATGAACGTAAGTGTTAGTGAAGGGTTAGGAGTTCCTGTTACTTATAAGACACTCACCATGTAACCCACTAAAAGACCGGGATGAACGTAGGTGTTAACGAAGGGTTAGAAGTTCCTGTTACTCATAAGACACTCACCATGCAAACCACAAAAAGACCGGAATGAACCCAAGTGTTAGTGAAGGGTTATGAGTTCCTGTTACTTATAAGACACTCATCATGTAACCCACTAAAAGACCGGGATGAACCCAAGTGTTAGTGAAGGGCTATGAGTTCCTGTTAGTTATAAGACACTCACCATGTAACCCACTAAAAGACCGGGATGAACCTAAGTGTTAGTGAAGGGTTAGGAGTTTCTGTTACTTATCAGAAACTCACCATGTAACCCACTGAAAGACCGGGATGAACCTAGGTGTTAGAGAAGGGTTAGGAGTTCCTGTTACTAATAAGACACTCACCATGTAACCCAATAAAAGACTCGGATGAACCTAAGTGTTAGTGAAAGGTTAGGAGTTCCTGTTACTTATAAGACATTCACCATGTAACACACTAAAAGACCGGGATGAACCTAGGTGTTAGTGAAGGGATAGGAGTTCCTGTTACTAATAAGACACACACCATGTAACCCAATAAAAGACCGGGATGAACCCAAGTGTTAGTGAAGGGTTAGGAGTTCCTGTTACTTATAAGACACTCATCATGTAACCCACTAAACGGCCGGGATGAACCTAAGTGTTAGTGAACGGTCAGCAATTACTGTTACTTATGAGACACTCACCATGTAACCCACTAAAAGTCCGGGATGAACCTAGGTGTTAGTGAAGGGTTAGGAGTTTCTGTTACTTATAAGACACTCACCATGTAACCCACTAAAAGGCCGGGATGAACCTAGGTGTTAGTGAAGGGTTGGGAGTTCATGTTACTTATAAAACACTCACCATGTAACCCACTAAAAGGCCGGGATGAACCTAGGTGTTAGTGAAGGGTTATGAGTTCCTGTTACTTATAAGACACTCATCATGTAACCCACTAAAAGAACGGGATGAACCTATGTGTTAGTGAAGGATTAGGAGTTCCTGTTAGACATAAGACACTCACCATGTAACCCACTAAAAGACCGGGATGAACCTAGGTGTTAGTGAAGGGTTAGGAGTTCCTGTTACTTATAAGACACACACCATGTAACCCACTAAAAGACCGGGATGAACCCAAGTGTTAGTGAAGGGTTATGAGTCCCTGTTACTTATACGACACTCACCATGTAACCCACTAAAAGACGGGATGAACCTAGGTGTTAGTGAAGGGTTGGGAGTTCCTGTTACTTATAAGACACTCACCATGTAACCCACTAAACCGCCTGGATGAACCTATGTGTTAGTGAAGGGTTAGGAGTTCCTGTTACTTATAAGACACTCACCATGTAACCCACTAAAAGGCCGGGATGAACCAAAGTGTAAGTGAAGGGTTAGGAGTTCCTGTTACTTATTAAACACTCACCATGTAACCCACTGAAAGACTGGGATGAACATAGGTGTTAGCGAAGGGTTAGGAGTTCCTGTTGCTTATAAGACACTCACCATGTAACCCACTAAAAGACCGGGATGAACCTAGGTGTTAGTGAAGGGTTAGGAGTTCCTGTTACTTATACGACACTCATCATGTAACCCACTAAAAAACCGGAATGAACCTAGGTGTTAGTGAAGGGTTAGGAGTTCCTGTTACTTATATGACACTCACCATGTATCCCACTAAAAGATCGGGATGAACACAAGTGTTAGTGAAGGGTTAGGAGTTCCTGTTACTCATAAGACAGTCACCATGTAACCGACTAAAAGGCCGGGATGAACCTAGGTGTTGCCGAAGGGTTAGGAGTTCCTGTTACTTATAAGACACTCACCATGTAACCCACTAAAAGACCGGGATGAACATAGGTGTTAGTGAAGGGATAGGAGTTCCTGTTACTTGTAAGACACTCACCATGTAACCCACTTAAAGGCCGGGATGAACCTATGTGCTACCAAAGAGTTGGGAGTTCCTGTTACTTATAAAACACTCACCATGTAACCCACTAAAAAAACCAGGATGAACCTAAGTGTTAGTGAAGGGTTAGGAGTTCCTGTTACTTATAAGACACTCACCATGTAACCCACTAAAAGACCGGGATGAACGTAGGTGTTAACGAAGGGTTAGGAGTTCCTGT
Source organism: Bathymodiolus septemdierum (assembly GCA_963383655.1). Classification (NCBI taxonomy): domain Eukaryota; kingdom Metazoa; phylum Mollusca; class Bivalvia; order Mytilida; family Modiolidae; genus Bathymodiolus; species Bathymodiolus septemdierum. The sequence goes on along the minus strand of OY726517.1, from coordinate 55,248,286 downwards.
TACTCATAAGACACTCACCATGCAAACCACTAAAAGACCGGAATGAACCCAAGTGTTAGTGAAGGGTTATGAGTTCCTGTTACTTATAAGACACTCACCATGTAACCCACTAAAAGACCGGGATGAACCCAAGTGTTAGTGAAGGGCTATGAGTTCCTGTTAGTTATAAGACACTCACCATGTAACCCACTAAAAGACCGGGATGAACCTAAGTGTTAGTGAAGGGTTAGGAGTTTCTGTTACTTATCAGAAACTCACCATGTAACCCACTGAAAGACCGGGATGAACCTAGGTGTTAGAGAAGGGTTAGGAGTTCCTGTTACTTATAAGACACTCACCATGTAACCCACTAAAAGGACGGGATAAACCTAGGTGTTAGTGAAGGGTTAGGAGTTCCTGTTACTAATAAGACACTCACCATGTAACCCAATAAAAGACTCGGATGAACCTAAGTGTTAGTGAAGGGTTGGGAGTTCCTGTTACTTATAAGACACTCACCATGTAACACACTAAAAGACCGGGATGAATCTAGGTGTTAGTGAAGGGTTAGGAGTTCCTGTTACTTATAAGACACTCACCATGTAACACACTAAAAGACCGGGATGAACGTAGGTGTTAGTGAAGGGATAGGAGTTCCTGTTACTAATAAGACACACACCATGTAACCCAATAAAAGACTCGGATAAACCTAGGTGTTAGTGAAGGGTTAGGAGTTACTGTTAGACATACGACACTCACCATGTAACCCACTAAAAGACCGGGATGAACCTAGGTGTTAGTGAAGGGTTAGGAGTTCCTGTTACTTATAAGACACACACCATGTAACCCACTAAAAGACCGGGATGAATCCAAGTGTTAGTGAAGGGTTATGAGTCCCTGTTACTTATACGACACTCACCATGTAACCCACTAAAAGACGGGATGAACCTAGGTGTTAGTGAAGGGTTGGGAGTTCCTGTTACTTATAAGACACTCACCATGTAACCCACTAAAAGATCGGAATGAACCTAGGTGTTAGTGAAGGGTTAGGAGTTCCTGTTACTTATAAGACACTCACCATGTAACCCACTAAAAGACCGGGATGAACCTAGGTGTTAGTGAAGGGTTAGGAGTTCCTGTTACTTATATGACACTCATCATCTAACCCACTAAAAGACCGGAATGAACCTATGTGTTAGTGAAGGGTTAGGAGTTCCTGTTACTCATAAAACAGTCACCATGTAACCCACTAAAAGACCGGGATGAATCTAGGTGTTAGTGAAGGGTTAGGAGTTCCTGTTACTTATATGACACTCACCATGTAACCCATTAAAAGGCCGGGATGAACCCAAGTGTTAGTGAAGGGTTGGGAGTTCCTGTTACTTATAAAACACTCACCATGTAACCCACTGAAAGACCGGGATGAACCTAGGTGTTAGCGAAGGGTTAGGAGTTCCTGTTACTTATAAGACACTCACCATGTAACCCACTAAAAGACCGGGATGAACCTAGGTGTTAGTGAAGTGTTAGCAGTTCATGTTACTTATACGACACTCACCATGTAACCCACTAAAAGATCGGGATGAACACAAGTGTTAATGAAGGGTAAGGAGTTCCTGTTACTCATAAGACAGTCACCATGTAACCCACTAAAAGATCGGGATGAATCTAGGTGTTAGTGAAGGGTTAGGAGTTCCTGTTACTTATATGACACTCACCATGTAACCCACTAAAAGACCGGGATGAACCCAAGTGTTAGTGAAGGGTTAGGAGTTCCTGTTACTTATAAAACACTCACCATGTAACCCACTGAAAGACCGGGATGAACCTAGGTGTTAGCGAAGGGTTAAGAATTCCTGTTACTTATAAGACACTCACCATGTAACCCACTAAAAAACCGGGATGAACCTAGGTGTTAGTGAAGGGTTAGGAGTTCCTGTTACTTATACGACACTCATCATCTAACCCACTAAAAGACCGGAATGAACATATGTGTTAGTGAAGGGTTAGGAGTTCCTGTTACTTATAAAACACTCACCATGTAACCCACTAAAAGACCGGGATGAATCTACGTGTTAGTGAAGGGTTAGGAGTTCCTGTTACTTATATGACACTCACCATGTAACCCATTAAAAGGCTGGGATGAACCCAAGTGTTAGTGAAGGATTAGGAGTTCCTGTTACTTATAAAACACTCACCATGTAACCCACTGAAAGACCGGGATGAACCTAGGTGTTAGCGAAGGGTTAGGAGTTCCTGTTACTTATAAGACACTCACCATGTAACCCACTAAAAGACCGGGATGAACCTAGGTGTTAGTGAAGGGTTAGGAGTTCCTGTTACTTATACGACACTCACCATGTAACCCACTAAAAGATCGGGATGAACACAAGTGTTAGTGAAGGGTTAGGAGTTCCTGTTACTCATAAGACAGTCGACATGTAACCCACTAAAAGACCGGGATGAATCTAAGTGTTAGTGAAGGGTTAGGAGTTTCTGTTACTTATATGACACTCACCATGTAACCCATTAAAAGGCCGGGATGAACCTAGGTGTTGGTGAAGGGTTAGGAGTTCCTGTTATTTATAAGAAACTCACCATGTAACCCACTGAAAGACCGGGATGAACCTATGTGTTAGTGAAAGGCTAGGAGTTCCTGTTACTTATATGACACTCACCATGTAACCCACTAAAAGATCGGGATGAACACAAGTGTTAGTGAAGGGTTAGGAGTTCCTGTTACTTATAAGACACTCACCATGTAACCCACTGAAAGGTCGGGATGAACCTAGGTGTTAGTGAAGGGTTAGGAGTTCCTGTTGCTTATAAGACACTCACCATGTAACCCACTAAAAGGCAGGGATCACCCTAGGTGTTAGTGAAGGGTTAGGAGTTCGTGTTACTTATAAGACACGCACCATGTATCCCACTATAAGACCGGGATGAACCTATGTGTTAGTGCAGGGTTATGAATTCCTGTTACTTATCAGACACTCACCATGTAACCCACTAAAAGACCGGGATGAACCTAGGTGTTAGTGAAGGATTAGGAGTTCCTGTTACTTATAAGACACTCACCATGTAACCCACTAAAAGACCGGGTTGAACTCAAGTGTTAGTGAAGGGCTAGGAGTTCCTGTTACTTATAAAAAACTCACCATGTAACCCACTAAAAGACCGGGATGAACCTAGGAGTTAGTGAAGGGTTAGGAGTTCCTGTTACTTATAAGACACTCACCATGTAACCCACTAAAAGACAGGGATGAACCTAAGTGTTAGTGAAGGGTTAGGAGTTTCTGTTACTTATCAGACGCTCACCATGTAACCCACAGAAAGACCGGGATGAACCTAGGTGTTAGTGAAGGGTTAGGAGTTCCTGTTACTTATAAGACACTCACCATGTAACCCACTAAAAGGCCGGGATGAACCTAGGTGTTAGTGAAGGGTTAGGAGTTCCTGTTACTTATAAGACACTCATCATGTATCCCACTGAAAGACCGGGATGAACCTAGGTGTTAGTGAAGGGTTACGAGTTCCTGTTACTCATAAGACACTCACCATGTAACCCACTGAAAGACCGGGATGAACCTAGGTGTTAACGAAGGGTTAGGAGTTCCTGTTACTTATAAGACACTCACCATGTAACCCACTAAAAGACCGGGATGAACCTAGGTGTTAGTGAAGGGTTAGGAGTTCCTGTTACTTATACGACATTCACCATGTAACCCACTAAAAGACCGGGATGAACCTATGTGTTAGTGAAGGGTTAGGAGTTCCTGTTACTTATATGACACTCACCATGTAACCCACTAAAAGGCCGGGATGAACCCAAGTGTTAGTGAAGGGTTAGGAGTTCCTGTTACTTATAAAACACTCACCATGTAACCCACTGAAAGACCGGGATGAACCTAGGTGTTAGCGAAGGGTTAGGAGTTCCTGTTACTTATAAGACACTCACCATGTAACCCACTAAAAGACCGGGATGAACCTAGGTGTTAGTGAAAGGTTAGGAGTTCCTGTTACTTATACGACACTCATCGTGTAACCCACTAAAAGATCGTGATGAACAGAAGTGTTAGTGAAGGGTTAGGAGTTCCTGTTACTCATAAGACAGTCACCATGTAACCCACTAAAAGACCGGGATGAATCTAGGTGTTAGTGAATGGTTAGGAGTTCCTGTTACCTATATGACACTCACCATGTAATCCATTAAAAGGCCGGAATGAACCTAGGTGTTGGTGAAGCGTTAGGAGTTCCTGTTACTTATATGACACTCACCATGTAACCCACTAAAATATCGGGATGAACACAAGTGTTAGTGAAGGGTTAGGAGTTCCTGTTACTTATAAGACACTCACCATGTAACCCACTGAAAGGCCGGGATGAACCTAGGTGTTAGTGAAGGGTTAGGAGTTCCTGTTGCTTATAAGACACTCACCATGGAACCCATTAAAAGGCCGGGATCACCCTAGGTGTTAGTGAAGGGTCAGGAGTTCGTGTTACTTATAAGACACGCACCATGTATCCCACTATAAGACCGGGGTGAACCTAGGTGTTAGTGAAGGGTTATGAATTCCTGTTACTTATCAGACACTCATCATGTAACCCACCAACAGACCGGGATGAACCTAGGTGTTAGTGAAGGGTTAGGAGTTCCTGTTGCTTATAAGACACGAACCATGTAACCCACTAAAAGACCGGGATGAACTCAAGTGTTAGTGAAGGGCTAGGAGTTCCTGTTACTTATAAAACACTCACCATGTAACCCACTAAAAGACCGGGATGAACCTAGGAGTTAGTGAAGGGTTATGAGTTCCTGTTACTTATAAGATACGAACCATGTAACCCACTAAAATACTGGGATGAACCTAAGTGTTAGTGAAGGGTTAGGAGTTTCTGTTACTTATCAGACGCTCACCATGTAACCGACTGAAAGACCGGGATGAACTTAGGTGTTAGTGAAGGGTTTGGAGTTCCTGTTACTTATAAGACACTCACCATGTAACCCACTAAAAGGCCGGGATGAACCGAGGTGTTAGTGAAGGGCTAGGAGTTCCTGTTACTTATAAGACACTCATCATGTAACCCACTAAACGACCGGGATGAACCTAAGTGTTAGTGAAGGATTAGGAGTTCCTGTTACTTATAAAACACTCACCATGTAACCCACTGAAAGACGGGATGAACCTAGGTGTTAGCGAAGGGTTAGGAGTTCCTGTTACTTATAAGACACGAACCATGTAACCCACTAAAAGACCGGGATGAACCTAGGTGTTAGTGAAGGGTTAGAAGTTCCTGTTACTTATACGACACTCACCATGTAACCCACTAAAAGACCGGGATGAACCTATGTGTTAGTGAAGGGTTAGGAGTTCCTGTTACTTATATGACACTCACCATGTAACCCACTAAAAGATCGGGATGAACACAAGTGTTAGTGAAGGGTTAGGAGTTCCTGTTACTCATAAGACAGTCACCATGTAACCCACTAAAAGACCGGGATGAATCTACGTGTTAGTGAATGGTTAGGAGTTCCTGTTGCTTATAAGACACTCACCATGTAACCCACTAAAAGACCGGGATGAACCTATGTGTTAGTGAAGGGTTAGGAGTTCCTGTTACTTATATGACACTCACCATATAACCCACTAAAAGATCGGGATGAACACAAGTGTTAGTGAAGGGTTAGGAGTTCCTGTTACTTATAAGACACTCACCATGTAACCCACTGAAAGGCCGGAATGAACCTAGGTGTTAGTGAAGGGTTAGGAGTTCCTGTTGCTTATAAGACACTCACCATGTAACCCACTAAAAGGCGGGGATCACCTTAGGTGTTAGTGAAGGGTTAGGAGTTCCTGTTGCTTATAAGACACTCACTATGTAACCCACTAAGCAGCCGGGATGAACCTAAGTGTTAGTGAACGGTCAGGAGTTCGTGTTACTTATAAGACACGCACCATGTAACCCACTAAAAGGACGGGATGAACCTAGGTGTTAGTGAAGGGTAAGGAGTTCCTGTTACTTATAGTACACTCACCATGTATCCCACTAAAAAACGGGATGAACCTAGGTGTTAGTGAAGGGTTATGAATTCCTGTTGCTTATCAGACACTCAACATGTAACCCTCTAAAAGACCGTGATGAACCTAGGTGTTAGTGAAGAGTTAGGAGTTCCTGTTACTTAAAAGACACTCACCATGTAACCCACTAAAAGACCGGGATGAACTCAAGTGTTAGTGAAGGGCTAGGAGTTCCTGTTACTTATAAAACACTCACCATGTAACCCACTAAAAGACCGGGATGAACCTAGGAGTTAGTGAAGGGTTATGAGTTCCTGTTACTTATAAGACACTCACCATGTAACCCACTAAAAGACCGGGATGAACCTAGGTGTTAGTGAAGGGTTAGGAGTTCCTGTTACTTATAAGACACTCACCATGTAACCCACTAAAAGACCGGGATGAACCTAGGTGTTAGTGAAGGGTTAGGAGTTCCTGTTACTTATAAGACACTCACCATGTAATCCACTAAAAGACCGGGATGAACCTAGGTGTTAGTGAAGGGTTAGGAGTTCCTGTTACTTATAAGACACTCACCATGTAACCCACTAAAAGGCCGGGATGAACCTAGGTGTTAGTGAAGGGTTAGGAGTTCCTGTTACTTATAAGACACTCATCATGTAACCCACTAAACGGCCGGGATGAACCTAAGTGTTAGTGAACGGTCAGTAGTTCCTGTTACTTATAAGACACTCACCATGTAACCCACTAAAAGGCCGGGATGAACCTAGGTGTTAGTGAAGGGTTGGGAGTTCCTGTTACTTATAAGACACACACCATGTAACCCACTAAAAGGACGGGATAAACCTAGGTGTTACCAAAGGGTTAGGAGTTCATGTTACTTATAAGACACTCACCATGTAACCCACTAAAAGGCCGGGATGAACCTAGGTGTTAGTGAAGGGTTGGGAGTTCATGTTACTTATAAGACACTCACCATGTAACCCACTAAAAGGCCGGGATGAACCTAGGTGTTAGTGAAGGGTTATGAGTTTCTGTTACTTATAAGACACTCACAATGTAACCCACTAAAAGACCGGGATGAACCTAAGTGTTAGTGAAGGGTTAGGAGTTCCTGTTACTTATAAGACACGAACCATGTAACCCACTAAAAGACCGGGATGAACCTAGGTGTTAGTGAAGGGTTGGGAGTTCCTGTTACTTATAAGACACACACCATGTAACCTACTCAAAGGAAGGGACGAACCTAGGTGTTAGTGAAGGGTTAGGAGTTCCTGTTACTTTTAAGACACTCACCATGTAACCCACTAAAAGACCGGGATGAACCTAGGTGTTAGTGAAGGGTTGGGAGTTCCTGTTACATATAAGACACTCACCATGTAACCCACTAAAAGACCGGGATCAACCTAGGTGTTAGTGAAGGTTAGGAATTCCTGTTACTTATAAGACACACACCATGTAACCCACTAAAAGACCGGGATGAACCCAAGTGTTAGTGAAGGGCTATGAGTTCCTGTAACTTATAAGACACTCACCATGTAACCCACTAAAAGACCGGGATGAACGTAGGTGTTAGTGAAGGGTTGGGAGTTACTGTTACTTATAAGACACTCACCATGTAACCCACTTAAAGGCCGGGATGAACCTAGGTGTTAGTGAAGGGTTAGGAGTTCATGTTACTTATAAGACACTCACCATGTAACCCACTAAAAGACCGGGATGAACCTAGGTGTTAGTGAAGGGTTAGGAGTTCCTGTTACTTATAAAACACTCACCATGTAACCCACTTAAAGACCGGGATGAACCTGGGTGTTAGTGAAGGGTTATGAGTTCCTGTTACTTATAAGACACTCACCATGTAACCCACTAAAAGACCGTGATGAACCTAGGTGTTAGTGAAGGGTTGGGAGTTCCTGTTACATATAAGACACTCGCCATGTAACACACTAAAAGACCGGGATGAACCTAGGTGTTAGTGAAGGGTTAGGAGTTCCTGTTACTTATAAGACACACACCATGTAACCCACTAAAAGACCGGGATGAACCCAAGTGTTAGTGAAGGGTTATGAGTTCCGGTTACTTATAAGACACTCACCATGTAACCCACTAAAAGACCGGGATGAACCTAGGTGTTAGTGAAGGGTTGGGAGTTCCTGTTACTTATAAGACACCCACCATGTAACCCACTAAAAGGCCGGGATGAACCTAGGTGTTAGTGAAGGGTTAGGAGTTCCTGTTACTTATACGACACTCACCATGTAACCCACTAAAAGACCGGGATGAACACAAGTGTTAGTGAAGGGTTAGGAGTTCCTGTTACTCATAAGACAGTCACCATGTAACTTACTAAAAGACCGGGATGAACCTAGGTGTTAGTGAAGGGTTAGGAGTTCCTGTTACTTATATGACACTCACCATGTAACCCACTAAAAGGCCGGGATGAACCTAGGTGTTAATGAAGCGTTAGGAGTTCCTGTTACTTATATGACACTCACCATGTAACCCACTAAATGATCGGGATGAACACAAGTGTTAGTGAAGGGTTAGGAGTTCCTGTTACTCATAAGACACTCACCATGTAATCCACTGAAAGTCCGGGATGAACCTAGGTGTTAGTGAAGGGTTAGGAGTTCCTGTTACTCATAAGACAGTCACCATGTAACCCACTTAAAGACCGGGATGAACCTAGGTGTTAGTGAAGGGTTAGGAGTTCCTGTTGCTTATAAGACACTCACCATGTAACCCACTAAAAGGCCGGGATCACCCTAGGTGTTAGTGAAGGGTTAGGGGTTCCTGTTGCTTATAAGACACTCACCATGTAACCCACTAAACGGCCGGGATGAACCTAAGTGTTAGTGAACGGTCAGGAGTTCGTGTTACTTATATGACACTCACCATGTAACCCACTAAATGATCGGGATGAACACAAGTGTTAGTGAAGGGTTAGGAGTTCCTGTTACTTATAAGACACTCACCATGTAATCCACTGAAAGTCCGGGATGAACCTAGGTGTTAGTGAAGGGTTAGGAGTTCCTGTTACTCATAAGACAGTCACCATGTAACCCACTTAAAGACCGGGATGAACCTAGGTGTTAGTGAAGGGTTAGGAGTTCCTGTTGCTTATAAGACAATCACCATGTAACCCACTAAAAGGCCGGGACCACCCTAGGTGTTAGTGAAGGGTTAGGGGTTCCTGTTGCTTATAAGACACTCACCATGTAACCCACTAAAAGACCGGGATGAACCCAAGTGTTAGTGAAGGGCTAGGAGTTCCTGTTACTTATAAAGCACTCACCATGTAAGACACTAAAAGACCGGGATGAACCTAGGTGTTAGTGAAGGGTTAGGAGTTCCTGTTACTTATAAGACACACACCATGTAACCCACTAAAAGACCGGGATGAACCTAGGTGTTAGTGAAGGGTTAGGAGTTCCTGTTACTTATAAGACACTCACCATGTAAGCCACTAAAAGGACGGGATAAACCTAGGTGTTAGTGAAGGGTTAGGAGTTCCTGTTACTGACAAGACACTCACCATGTAACCCAATAAAAGACCCGGATGAACCCAAGTGTTAGTGAAGGGTTAGGAGTTCCTGTTACTTATAAGACACTCACAATGTAACCCACTAAACGGCCGGGATGAACCTAGGTGTTAGTGAAGGGTTAGGAGTTCCTGTTGCTTATAAGACACTCACCATGTAACCCACTAAAAGGCCGGGATCACCCTAGGTGTTAGTGAACGGTCAGGAGTTTCTGTTACTTAAAAGACACTCACCATGTAACCCTCTAAAAGGCCGGGATGAACCTAGGTGTTAGTGAAGGGTTAGGAGTTCCTGTTACTTATAAGACACTCACCATGTAACCCACTAAAAGACCGGGATGAACCTAGGTGTTAGTGAAGGGGTGGGAGTTCCTGTTGCTTTTAAGACAGGAACCATGTAACCCACTAAAAGACCGGGATGAACCTAAGTGTTAGTGAAGGGTTAGGAGTTACTGTTACTTATCAGACGCTCACCATGTAACCCACTAAAAGACCGGGATGAACCTAAGTGTTAGTGAACGGTCAGTAGTTCCTGTTACTTATAAGACACTCACCATGTAACCCACTAAAAGACCGGGATGAATCTAGGGGTTAGTGAAGGGTTAGGAGTTCCTGTTACTTATAAGACACTCATCATGTAACCCACTAAACGGCCGGGATGAACCTAAGTGTTAGTGAACGGTCAGTAGTTCCTGTTACTTATAAGACACTCACCATGTAACCCACTAAAAGGCCGGGATGAACCTAGGTGTTAGTGAAGGGTTGGGAGTTCCTGTTACTTATAAGACACACACCATGTAACCCACTAAAAGGACGGGATAAACCTAGGTGTTACCAAAGGGTTAGGAGTTCATGTTACTTATAAACTCACTATGTAACCCACTAAAAGGCCGGGATGAACCTAGTTGTTAGTGAAGGGTTAGGAGTTCCTGTTACTCATAAGACACTCACCATGTAAGCCACTAAAAGGCCGGGATGAGCCTACGTGTTAGTGAAGGGTTAGGAGGTCCTGTTACTTATAAGACACTCACCATGTAACCCACTAAAAGGCCGAGATGAACCTAGGTGTTAGTGAAGGGTTAGGAGTTTCTGTTACTCATAAGACACTCACCATGTAACCCACTAAAAGGCCGGGATGAACCTACGTGTTAGCGAAGGGTTAGGAGTTCCTGTTACTTATAAGACACTCACCATGTAACCCACTAAAAGGCCGAGATGAACCTAGGTGTTAGTGAAGGGTTGGGAGTTCCTGTTACTTATAAGACACTCACCATGTAACCGACTGAAAGGCAGGGATGAACCTAGGTGTTAGTGAAGGGTTGGGAGTTCCTGTTACTTATAAGACATTCACTATGTATCCCACTAAAAGGCCGGGAGGAACCTAGGTGTTAGTGAAGGGTTAGGAGTTCCTGTTACTTATAAGACACTCACCATGTAACCCACTAAAAGGCCGGGATGAACCCAGGTGTTAGTGAAGGGTTAGGAGTTCCTGTTACTCATAAGACACTCACCATGTAACCCACTAAAAGGCCGGGATGAACCTAGGTGTTAGCGAAAGGTTAGGAGTTCCTGTTACTTATAAGACACTCACCAAGTAACCCACTAAAAGACCGATATGTAACCTAGGTGTTAGTGAAGGGTTAGGAGTTCCTGTTACTTATAAGACACTCACCATGTAACCCACTAAAAGACCGGGATGAACCTAAGTGTTAGTGAAGGGTTAGGAGTTCCTGTTACTTATAAGACACTCACCATGTACCCCACTAAAAGACCGGGATGAACCTAAGTGTTAGTGAAGGGTAATGAGTTCCTGTTACTTATATGACACTCACCATGTAATCCACTAAAAGGCCGGGATGAACCTAGTTGTTAGTGAAGGGTTAGGAGTTCCTGTTACTCATAAGACACTCACCATGTAAGCCACTAAAAGGCCGGGATGAGCCTACGTGTTAGTGAAGGGTTAGGAGGTCCTGTTACTTATAAGACACTCACCATGTAACCCACTAAAAGGCCGAGATGAACCTAGGTGTTAGTGAAGGGTTAGGAGTTTCTGTTACTCATAAGACACTCACCATGTAACCCACTAAAAGGCCGGGATGAACCTACGTGTTAGCGAAGGGTTAGGAGTTCCTGTTACTTATAAGACACTCACCATGTAACCCACTAAAAGGCCGAGATGAACCTAGGAGTTAGTGAAGGGTTGGGAGTTCCTGTTACTTATAAGACACTCACCATGTAACCGACTGAAAGGCCGGGATGAACCTAGGTGTTAGTGAAGGGTTGGGAGTTCCTGTTACTTATAAGACATTCACTATGTATCCCACTAAAAGGCCGGGAGGAACCTAGGTGTTAGTGAAGGGTTAGGAGTTCCTGTTACTTATAAGACACTCATCATGTAACCCACTAAAAGGCCTGGATGAACCCAGGTGTTAGTGAAGGGTTAGGAGTTCCTGTTACTCATAAGACACTCACCATGTAACCCACTAAAAGGCGGGGATGAACCTAGGTGTTAGCGAAAGGTTAGGAGTTCCTGTTACTTATAAGACACGAACCAAGTAACCCACTAAAAGACCGGGATGAACCGAGGTGTTAGTGAAGGGTTAGGAGTTCCTGTTACTTATAAGACACTCACCATGTAACCCACTAAAAGACCGGGATGAACCTAGGTGTTAGTGAAGGGCTATGAGTTCCTGTAACTTATAAGACACTCACCATGTACCCCACTAAAAGACCGGGATGAACCTAAGTGTTAGTGAAGGGTAATGAGTTCCTGTTACTTATATGACACTCACCATGTAATCCACTAAAAGGCCGGGATGAACCTAGGTGTTAGTGAAGGGCTAGGAATTTCTGTTACTTATAAGACCTTCACCATGTAATCCACTAAAAGGCTGGGAGGAAACTAGGTGTTAGTGAAGGGTTATGAGTTCCTGTTACTTATAAGACACTCACCATGTAACACACTAAAAGGCCGGGATGAACCTAGTTGTTAGTGAAGGGTTATGAGTTCCTGTTGCTCATAAGACACTCACCATGTAACCCACTGAAAGGTCGGGATGAACCTAGGTGTTAGCGAAGTGTTAGGAGTTCCTGTTACTTATAAGACACTCACCATGTAACCCACTAAAAGGCCGGGATGAACCTAGGTGTTAGTGAAGGGTTAGGAGTTCCTGTTACTTATAAGACACTCACCATGTAACCCACTAAAAGGCCGGGATGAACCTAAGTGTTAGTGAAAGGTTAGGAGTTCATTGTTACTTATCAGACATTCACCATGTAACCCACTAAAAGGCGGGAGGAACCTAGGTCTTAGTGAAGTGTTAGGAGTTCCTGTTACTTATAAGACACTCACCATGTAACCCACTAAAAGGCCGGGATGAACCTAAGTGTTAGTGAAGGGTTAGGAGTTCCTGTTGCTCATAAGACACTCACCATGTAACCCACTAAAAGGCCGGGAGGAACCTAGGTGTTTGTGAAGGGATAGGAGTTCCTGTTACTTATAAGACACTCACCATGTAACCCACTAAAAGGCCGGGATGAACCTAGGTGTTAGTGAAGGGTTAGGAGTTCCTGTTACTTATAAGACACTCACCATGTAACCCACTAAAAGGCCGGGATGAACCTAGGTGTTAGTGAAGGGTTAGGAGTTCCTGTTACTCATAAGACACTCACCATGTAACCCACTAAAAGACCGGGATGAACATAGGTGTTAGTGAAGGGTTGGGGGTTCCTGTTACTTATAAGACACTCACCATGTAACCCACTAAAAGGCAAGGATGAACCTAGGTGTTAGTGAAGGGTTAGGAGTTCCTGTTACTCAGAAGACACTCACCATGTAACCCACTAAAAGGCCGGGATGAACATAGGTGTTAGTGAAGGGTTAGGAGTTCCTGTTACTCATGAGACACTCACCATGTAACCCACTAAAAGGCCGGGATGAACCTAGGTGTTAGTGAAGGGTTAGGAGTTCCTGTTACTTATAAGACACTCACCATGTAACCCACTAAAACACCCGGATGAACCTAGGTGTTAGTGAAGGGTTATGAGTTCCTGTTACTCAGAAGACACTCACCATGTAACCCACTAAAAGGCCGGGATGAACATAGGTGTTAGGTAAAGGTTAGGAGTTCCTGTTACTTATAAGACACTCACCAAGTAACCCACTAAAAGGCCGGTATGAACCTAGGTGTTAGTGAAGGGTTAGGAGTTCCTGTTACTTATAAGACACTCACCATGTAACCCACTAAAACACCCGGATGAACCTAGGTGTTAGTGAAGGGTTATGAGTTCCTGTTACTCATAAGACACTCACCATGTAACCCACTAAAAGGCCGGGATGAACGTAGGTGTTAGTGAAGGGTTGGGAGTTCCTTTTATTTATAAGACATTCACCATGTAACCCACTAAAAGGCCGGGATGAACCTATTTGCTAGTGAAGGGTTATGAGTTCCTGTTACTTATAAGACACTCACCATGTAACCCACTAAAAGACCGGGATGAATCTAGGTGTTAGTGAAGGGCTAGGAGTTCCTGTTACTTATAAGACACTCACCGTGTAACCCATTAAAAGGACGGGATGAACCTAGGTGTTAGTGAAGGGTTAGGAGTTCCTGTTTCTTATAAGACACTCACCATGTAACCCACTAAAAGGCTGGGATGAACCTATGTGTTAGTGAAGGGGTAGGAGTTCCTGTTACTCATAAGACTCTCACCATGTAGCCCACTAAAACGCCAGGATGAACCTAAGTGTTAGTGAAGAGTTAGGAGTTCCTGTTACTTATAAGACACTCTCCATGTAACCCACTAAAACGCCGGGATGAACCTAGGTGTTAATGAAGGGTTAGGAGTTCCTGTTACTAATAAGACACGCAGCATGTAACCCACTAAAAGGCCGGGAGGAACCTAGGTGTTAGTGAAGGGTTATGAGTTCCTGTTACTTATAAGACACTCACCATGTATCCCACTAAAAGACCGGGATGAACCTAGGTGTTAGTGAAGGGTTACGAGTTCCTGTTACTTATAAGACACTCACAATGTAACCCACTAAAAGGCCGGGAAGAACCTAGGTGTTAGTGAAGGGTTAGGAGTTCCTGTTACTTATATGACACTCACCATGTAACCCACTAAAAGACCGGGATGAACCTAGGTGTTAGTGAAGGGTTATGAGTTCCTGTTACTTATAAGACACTCACCATGTAACCCACTAAAAGACCGGGATGAACCTAGGTGTTAGTGAAGGGTTAGGAATTCCTGTTGCTCATAAGACACTCACCATGCAACCCACTAAAAGAGCCGGGATGAACCTAGGTGTTAGTGAAGGGTTAGGAGTTCCTGTTTCTCATAAGACACTCACCATGTAACCCACTAAAAGACCAGGAGGAACCTAAGTGTTAGTGAAGGGTTAGGAGTTCCTGTTACTTTTAAGACATTCAGCGTATGTAGTAGAGGCAGGTAAAAGTATTGTCGGTGATAGAGGAGAAAACAAATCTGCGCTAAATAAAAAAAAATCTTAATGAAAACGTAGATATCAAATTTAATACGCACCACGAGTTTCTGAAATAACATTCATCAGGTACATTGAAAATCGAAATATTGGAAAATCAAATAATTTAATGTTTTGAGAGCAATAATGTAAGTTTGCTTAGTAAATTGTATTTCTGTTATCTAGCGACGGCCGTAGGTGGCGCCTATATAAATGGCACAGCCGAGGTGATGGGACGAGATGGCATTGTATGGACGTTTGCTCCTGTAGGGTTTGCAATAGGAATAACTATTGGTATGTGCTGTGAATGGTAACACGTAAATATATAATATTGGTATGTTCTGTGAATGGTAACACGTATATATATATAATATTGGTATGTTCTGTGAATGGTTAAACGTATATAATATTGGTATGTTCTGTCAATGGTAATACGTATGTAATATTGGTATGTTCTGTGAATGGTAACACGTATATAATATTGGTATGTTCTGTGAATGGTAACACGTATATAATATTGGTATGTTCTGTGAATGGTAACACGTATATAATATTGGTATGTTCTGTGAATGGTAACACGTATAGAATATTGGTATGTTCTGTGAATGGTAATACGTATATAATATTAGTATGTTGTGTGAATGGTAACACGTATATAATATTGGTATGTTATGTGAATGGTAATACGTATATAATATTGGCATGCTGTATGAATGGTAACGCGTATATAATACTGGTATGTTCTGTGAATGGTAACACGTATATAATACTGGTAACTTCTGTGAATGGTAACACGCATATAATATTGGTATGTTCTGTGAATGGCAACACGCATATACTATTGGTATGTTATGTGAATGGTAATACGCATATAATATTAGTATGTTGTGTGAATGGTAACACGCATATAATAATGGTATGTTTTGTGAATGGTAACACGTATATAATATTTGGTATGTTCTGTGAATGGTAACACGCATAGAATATTGGTATGTTCTGTGAATGGTAACACATATATGATAATGGTATATTCTGTGAATGGTAACACGTATATAATATTGGTATGTTCTGTGAATGGTAACACGTATATACTATTGGTATGTTCTGTGAATGGTAATACGTATATAATATTAGTATGTTGTGTGAATGGTAATATGTATATAATAATGGTATGTTCTGTGAATGGTAACACGTATATAATATTGGTATGTTCTGTGAATGGTAAAACGTATATAATACTGGTATGTTCTGTGAATGGTAATAAGTATATAATACTGGTATGTTCTGTGAATGGTAACACGTACATAAAATTGGTGTGTTCTGTGAATGATAATACGTACATAAAATTGGTGTGTTCTCTGAATGGTAACACGCATATTTTATTGGTATATTCTGTGAATGGCAACACAAATATAATATTGGGATGATCTGTGAATGGTAACAGGTATATAATATTGGTATGTTCTGTGAATGATAACACGTATATAATATTGGTATGTTCTGTGAATGGTAACACGTATATAATATTGGTATGTTCTGTGAATGGTAACACGTACGTATATAATATTGGCATGTTCTATGAATAGCAAGACGTATATAATATTGGTATGTTCTGTGAATGGTAACACGTATATATATAATATTGGTATGTTCTGTGAATGGTAACCCGTAGGTAATATTGATATGTTCTGTGAATGGTAACACCTATATAATATTGCTATGTTCTGTGAATGGTAACACGCATATATATAATATTGGTAAATTCTCTGAATGGCAAGACGTATATAATATTGGTATGTTCTGTGAATGGCAAGACGTATATAATATTGGTATGTTCTGTGAATGATAAGACGTATATAATATTAGTATGTTCTGTGAATGGTAACACGTATATATATAATATTGGTATGTTCTGTGAATGGCAAGACGTATATAATATTGCTATGTTCTGTGAATGGTAACATGTATATAATATTGGAATGTTCTGTGAATGATAACGCGTATATATATAATATTGGTATGTTCTGTGAATGGCAAGACGTATATAATATTGGTATGTTCTGTGAATGGTAACACGTATGCAATATTGGTATGTTCTGTGAATGGTAACACGTATATATATAATATTGGTATGTTCTGTGAATGGCAAGAGGTATATAATATTGGTATGTTATGTCAATGGCAAGACATATATAATATTGGTATGTTCTGTGAATGGTAACACGTATATAATATTGGTATGTTCTGTGAATGGTAACACGTATATAATATTGGTATGTTCTGTGAATGGTAACACGTATATATATAATATTGGCAAGTTCTATGAATAGCAAGACGTATATAATATTGGTATGTTCTGTGAATGGTAACACGTATATAATATTGGTATGTTCTGTGAATGGTAACACGTAGGTAATATTGATATGTTGTGTGAATGGTAACACGTATATAATATTGTTATGTTCTGTGAATGGTAACACGTATATATATAATATTGGGAAATTCTGTGAATGGCAAGACGTATATAATATTGGTATGTTCTGTGAATGATAAGACGTATATAATATTGGTATGTTCTGTGAATGGTAACACGTATATATATAATATTGGTATGTTCTGTGGATGGTATCACGCATATAATATTGGTATGTTCTGTGAATGGTAACACGTATGTATATAATATTGGTATGTTCTGTGAATGGTAACCCGTATGTATATAATATTGGTATGTTCTGTGAATGGTAACACGTATGCATATAATATTGGTATCTTCTGTGAATGGCAACACGCATATACTATTGGTATGTTATGTGAATGGTAATACGCATATAATATTAGTATGTTGTGTGAATGGTAACACGCATATAATAATGGTATGTTTTGTGAATGGTAACACGTATATAATATTTGGTATGTTCTGTCAATAATAACACGCATAGAATATTGGTATGTTCTGTGAATGGTAATACGTATATAATATTAGTATGTTGTGTGAATGGTAACACGTATATAATATTCGTATGTTATGTGAATGGTAACACGTATATAATATTGGTATGTTATGTGAATGGTAATACGTATATAATATTGGCATGTTGTATGAATGGTAATACGTATATAATACTGGTATGTTCTGTGAATGGTAACACGTATATAATAATGGTATGTTCTGTGAATGGTAACACGTATATAATATTGGTATGTTCTGTCAATGGTAACACGTATATACTATTGGTATGTTCTGTGAATGGTAATACGTATATAATATTAGTATGTTGTGTGAATGGTAATATGTATATAATAATGGTATGTTCTGTGAATGGTAACACGTATATAATATTGGTATGTTCTGTGAATGGTAAAACGTATATAATACTGGTATGTTCTGTGAATGGTAATACGTATAT
Organism: Bathymodiolus septemdierum; assembly: GCA_963383655.1. NCBI lineage: Eukaryota > Metazoa > Mollusca > Bivalvia > Mytilida > Modiolidae > Bathymodiolus > Bathymodiolus septemdierum. The sequence continues at coordinate 55,229,857 of OY726517.1, read as the reverse complement.
AATACTGGTATGTTCTGTGAATGGTAACACGTACATAAAATTGGTGTGTTCTGTGAATGATAATACGTACATAAAATTGGTGTGTTCTCTGAATGGTAACACGCATATTTTATTGGTATATTCTGTGAATGGCAACACAAATATAATATTGGGATGATCTGTGAATGGTAACAGGTATATAATATTGGTATGTTCTGTGAATGATAACACGTATATAATATTGGTATGTTCTGTGAATGGTAACACGTATATAATATTGGTATGTTCTGTGAATGATAAGACGTATATAATATTGGTATGTTCTGTGAATGGTAACACGTATATATATAATATTGGTATGTTCTGTGGATGGTATCACGCATATAATATTGGTATGTTCTGTGAATGGTAACACGTATGTATATAATATTGGTATGTTCAGTGAATGGTAACCCGTATGTATATAATATTGGTATGTTCTGTGAATGGTAACACGTATGCATATAATATTGGTATGTTCTGTGAATGGCAACACGCATATACTATTGGTATGTTATGTGAATGGTAATACGCATATAATATTAGTATGTTGTGTGAATGGTAACACGCATATAATAATGGTATGTTTTGTGAATGGTAACACGTATATAATATTTGGTATGTTCTGTAAATAATAACACGCATAGAATATTGGTATGTTCTGTGAATGGTAATACGTATATAATATTAGTATGTTGTGTGAATGGTAACACGTATATAATATTCGTATGTTATGTGAATGGTAACACGTATATAATATTGGTATGTTATGTGAATGGTAATACGTATATAATATTGGCATGTTGTATCAATGGTAATACGTATATAATACTGGTATGTTCTGTGAATGGTAACACGTATATAATAATGGTATGTTCTGTGAATGGTAACACGTATATAATATTGGTATGTTCTGTTAATGGTAACACGTATATACTATTGGTATGTTCTGTGAATGGTAATACGTATATAATATTAGTATGTTGTGTGAATGGTAATATGTATATAATAATGGTATGTTCTGTGAATGGTAACACGTATATAATATTGGTATGTTCTGTGAATGGTAAAACGTATATAATACTGGTATGTTCTGTGAATGGTAATACGTATATAATACTGGTATGTTCTGTGAATGGTAACACGTACATAAAATTGGTGTGTTCTGTGAATGATAATACGTACATAAAATTGGTGTGTTCTCTGAATGGTAACACGCATATTTTATTGGTATATTCTGTGAATGGCAACACAAATATAATATTGGGATGATCTGTGAATGGTAACAGGTATATAATATTGGTATGTTCTGTGAATGATAACACGTATATAATATTGGTATGTTCTGTGAATGGTAACACGTATATAATATTGGTATGTTCTGTGAATGGTAACACGTATATATATAATATTGACATGTTCTATGAATAGCAAGACGTATATAATATTGGTATGTTCTGTGAATGGTAATACGTATATATATAATATTGGTATGTTCTGTGAATGGTAACACGTAGGTAATATTGATATGTTCTGTGAATGGTAACACGTATATAATATTGTTATGTTCTGTGAATGGTAACACGCATATATATAATATTGGTAAATTCTCTGAATGGCAAGACGTATATAATATTGGTATGTTCTGTGAATGGCAAGTCGTATATAATATTGGTATGTTCTGTGAATGATAAGACGTATATAATATTGGTATGTTCTGTGAATGGTAACACGTATATATATAATATTGGTATGTTCTGTGAATGGCAAGACGTATATAATATTGGTATGTTCTGTGAATGGTAACATGTATATAATATTGGTATGTTCTGTGAATGATAACGCGTATATATATAATATTGGTATGTTCTGTGAATGGCAAGACGTATATAATATTGGTATGTTCTGTGAATGGTAACACGTATGCAATATTGGTATGTTCTGTGAATGGTAACACGTATATATATAATATTGGTATGTTCTGTGAATGGCAAGAGGTATATAATATTGGTATGTTATGTCAATGGCAAGACGTATATAATATTGGTATGTTCTGTGAATGGTAACACGTATATAATATTGGTATGTTTTGTGAATGGTAACACGTATGTAATATTGGTATGTTCTTTGAATGGTAAGACGTATATATATATAATATTGGCATGTTCTATGAATAGCAAGACGTATATAATATTGGTATGCTCTGTGAATGGTAACACGTATATAATATTGGTATGTTCTGTGAATGGTAACACGTAGGTAATATTGATATGTTGTGTGAATGGTAACACGTATATAATATTGTTATGTTCTGTGAATGGTAACACGTATATATATAATATTGGGAAATTCTGTGAATGGCAAGACGTATATAATATTGGTATGTTCTGTGAATGGCAAGACGTATATAATATTGGTATGTTCTGTGAATGATAAGACGTATATAATATTGGTATGTTCTGTGAATGGTAACACGTATATATATAATATTGGTATGTTCTGTGAATGGCAAGACGTATATAATATTGCTATGTTCTGTGAATGGTAACATGTATATAATATTGGTATTTTCTGTGAATGATAACGCGTATATATATAATATTGGTATGTTCTGTGAATGGCAAGAGGTATATAATATTGGTATGTTCTGTCAATGGCAAGACGTATATAATATTGGTATGTTCTGTGAATGGTAACACGTATATAATATTGGTATGTTCTGTGAATGGTAACACGAATATATATATAATATTGGGATGTTCTGTGAATGGCAAGATGTATATAATATTGGTATGTTCTGTGAATGGTAACACGTATATAATATTGGTATGTTCTGTGAATGGTAACACGTATGTAATATTGGTATGTTCAGTGAATGGCAACACGTATATAATATTGTTATGTTCTGTGAATTGTAACACGTATATATATAATATTGGTATGTTCTGTGAATGGCAAGACGTATATAATATTGGTATGTTCTGTGAATGATAACACGCATATAATATTGGTATGTTCTGTGAATGGTAACACGTATATAATATTGGTATGTTCTGTGAATGGTAACACGTATATATATAATATTGGTATGTTCTGTGGATGGTATCACGCATATAATATTGGTATGTTCTGTGAATGGTAACACGTATGTATATAATATTGGTATGTTCTGTGAATGGTAACCCGTATGTATATAATATTGGTATGTTCTGTGAATGGCAACACGTATTTATATAATATTGGTATGTTCTGTGGATGGTAACACGTATGCATATAATATTGGTATGTTCTGTGGATGGGAACACGTATATACTATTGATATGTTCTGTGAATGGTAACACGTATATAATATTGGTATGATCTGTGGATGATAACACGTATATAATATTGGTATGTTCTGTGGATGGTAAAACGTATATAATATTGGTATGTTCTGTGGATGGTAGCACATATATACTATTGGTATGTTCTGTGAATGGTGACACGTATATAATATTAGTATGTTCTGTGAATGGTGACACGTATATAATATTAGTATGTTCTGTGAATGGTGACACGTATATAATATTGGTATGTTCTGTTAATGGTAACACGTATATAATATTGGTATGTTCTGTGAATGATAACACGTATATACTATTGGTAGTTTCTGTGAATGGTAACACGTATATAATATTGGTATGTTCTGTGAATGGCAAGACGTATATAATATTTGTATGTTCTGTGAATGGTAACACGTATATGATATTGGTATGTTCTGTGAATGGTAACACGTATATATATAATATTGGAATGTTCTGTGAATGGCAAGACGTATATAATATAGCTATGTTCTGTGAATGGTAACACGTATATAATATTGGTATGTTCTTTGGATGGTAACACGTATATAATATTGGTATGTTCTGTGGATGGTAATACGTATATAATATTGGTATGTTCTGTGGATGATAACACGTATATAATATTGGTATGTTCTGTGAATGGTAACACGTATATATATAATATTGGAATGTTCTGTGAATGGCAAGACGTATATAATATTGCTATGTTCTGTGAATGGTAACACGTATATAATATTGGTATGTTCTGTGGATGGTAATACGTATATAATAATGGTATGTTCTGTGGATGATAACACGTATATAATATTGGTATGTTCTGTGGATAGTAACACGTATATAATATTGGTATGTTCTGTGAATGGTAACACGTATATATATAATATTGGTATGTTCTGTGAATGGTAACACGTATATATATAATATTTGTATGTTCTGTGGATGGTAATACGGATGTGTGGAAAACACTTGCATGACGACATCATTTTAAAGGGGAGGTTTTACCCATAAAACTAGTTTAATCGCGCCACGTTTCATTGAAGTTTCTGTACCAGGCAAGGATAGTCAGAGGCCATGTATTTGTGTGTTAGAAGTATCGATTTTACCTCTCTCTACTATTGTTTATTACGTGCTGGACATGATCCCACCATGTGGTATTTTTGTTCCTCATTGCATTCATAAATACACCTAACATGATATGAAATGTTGCTCGATATTCGATTTAACCACGTGGTCGTGTTTTATTGTTTCTGGGGTGGGGTCGTTTTTCCGTTGTTTTTTTCTATATGTATTTAAAGGTAGATTGTCGTTGAGATTCGCAATTTCTTTGAAAGTTTTTTGTTAACGTTGAAAGTTAATATTTACCTTCAAAACATGTATAAAATGTGTATTTTCGTTGTTTTTTTTGTGTGTGTGCAGCTTGTCTTCCAGCATCGTTAATTATGCATGACCCAATTTCCGAACTACATGCACAATGGCACTGATGTTTACATTTCAGTATGAGTTTGAACTCTCAGCGCTTCCTTCAATTCCACCCAACGTCATGTTGGTGGCCTGTGTTAAGTCTTGTTTTATTATAATTCGCCAAAACTTCCTTTCTGTTTCTTTTTCTAGCGGAATCAGTTACAATTCTGGTACGTCCGCATGCTGGTTTTCCATCGGCAGCCATTTTTTGTCGTACAGACAGGAATTTGTGTTTGAGATGTGTTTTCATGATAATAAAAGAGAATGGATGGATTTTTTTACTTTAATACTCGATAATTAGTGTTCATTTATGTTTTTAATGTACTTCTTGTAAAAATATCTGAACAAAAAAAATCACCAAAATCAACGACATTATACCTTTAAATGATCATAATTATTTGATTTGAACTGTTTTCTTATGATTTTACAGCTGCGATATTTTATGCACCAAAAGTGAGAGAAAAACAATACACAACAATATTTGACCTCCTGCAAGAAAAGTATGGGAAGAGGATCGGAGGTCTGTTGTTCGTAAACGAGTTACTGGCCGATGTTTTCTGGGAGTCAGCAATTTTGTCTGCATTAGGTACAGTCTTAAAAAATATAGCTAAATCTAAAAATATACTTATATATATATAGCGGATGTGGTCGAGTGGTCTAGGGCTCTGGACATAAGGCTAAGCGATTGGTGCTGCAGTGTATTAATGGTGTGAGTTCAAATCTCGTCGAAGGAAGAACAAACATTTGACAGCTCAAAGATCTAATTTTAACACTGTTTGGTTTAATTTTCAGACGTATATATATATATATATATATATAGTACATACATTGAATGCAAAAATATTGAATTTTGTAAAACGCCAATTTAAGCAATATTTCAGCTATATCGTGGCGGTCAGTTTTATTGGTGGATGAAACCAGAGTACACCTGGTCATGAACGGGGAATCGAACACACAACTTTAGTGGTCATAGGCACTGATTGCACAGGTAGTTGAGAATCCAACTACCATTCGATCACGACCACAATTTAACCTTATAGTCGGTGGAGTGGTTAACGTGCTCGCCATCGAGTGCGATAGATCGTGTGTTCGAGCCGCGATCGAGTCAAAGACTATGATACTATAAAGACATAGATATATAATTTAGTGGTACTTCCTGCTTCTCCACCAAGTCATGCAAAATCAAGGAGTAAGAACAAATATATATAGTCCAAGATGGTAATGCTATTTTGAATTAATTTAAAAATAAAATCAAATGTATGTTTAAACTAAGTGGGACAACATGTCTACCCTCATTGAAAATTAACTTATTCTCGCCATGATATAGCTGACATCAATCAATCAATCAATCAATCAGGACAATGTACCATATGTAGTTCAAGATGACAATGCTATTTTGAATTAATTAATAAAATGCAATGTATGTTTAAGCTAAATGGAGCAACATGTCTACCCGCAGTGAGCTGGCAGTATGAAAATTCAGCTAAGCGTGTTGGTCTAGTACACAGAGGACATCATCATTATTTCATAGCATGTAACCGCATCGTTGGCGTAATGCTTAGCGTTCCCGCCTCTAGTGCAGTAGAGCATGAGTTCGAATCCCGATCGGGCCAAACCAAGGATTATAAAATTGGTATTTGTTGCTTCTCCACTAAGCACGCAGTATTAAGGAGAAAGAGCAAAGACTGGTTGTCTCGGAATCAGGATAATGTGTCCGAGTGGGGGACATGTCTATCCGTAGACTTGTTTCAGTGAACTAGCACTATAAAAATCCAACTAAGCGTGTTAATCTAGTACAAAGCTGACCTCATCATCATCTCATTGCAAAATTAACTTGTTCTCGCCATGATATAGCTGTAAAATTGCCCACTCGCTCCCTCATACTAGATTATTTGTATTTTTGTAGGTTCTACCCTTCATATAATTCTTGGAATAGAAATGTCAACCGCTGTAATTGTATCGGCCTGTGTGGCAATCATGTATACATTCTTTGGTGGACTATATTCTGTGGCCTATACGGACGTAGCTCAACTGATTCTTATATTTGTTGGATTGGTAATGTTGAATTAATGTTTAGTCCATAGCACATTATAATAAAATAAATAATTAAAGATAGGAAATATAGACCCATTCTATTAAACGGTAGCGAGACGATTGAGGACAAAAGAGATTATTTCAATTTACCTATTGTGAACTTTCCATTTATATGTAGTAACATTCCAACAGCACCTGTATATTGAGTATATTTCCCAGTTGGTGGTGTCCTGGTCATATCGTACCCTATGCAAATAATGTACGCTACCGATAAGTAGTGGTCAGGATGTACTCGATGTAACTTTATGAAATAGTGAACCAAAATTGCTAGAGATTTACTGCGGGTCTGTGAGCCTTTCTGGGCACCCAGACTGTCTAGTTGTCAAGGCCGTTAAACACCTTAGCTAATGACCCCACCCCATTTATATACATGTATATATATCTAGAGATAGACATAAGACATGTATATAAGCGTGTGTAGATGGTACATATTATACAATTACTGCACTTGAACGAGATCAATATGAGGTTTTATGGAGCAGAGTACAACAATAATGAACGAGGCAAAGCCGAGTTCAATATTGTCGTACTCTGCTCCATAAAACCTCATATTGATCAAGTTCAAGTGTAGTAATTGTTTTATTACATAAGGCTCTATTTTACTATAACTTTGAAATTTTTGAAAATTTTATCATTTGTTTTAAAACTTTTTGAAATTTTTGAAATTTTATGAAAATTTGGACTTTTTTTTTATTTTTTAAATTTAATTTTTTTTATCATTTTGAAATTTTTTGAAAATTTTGAACTTTAAAAAGTTTTTCTTAAAATTTTATAATTTTGAAATTTTATGAAATTTTCTAACATATTGATTAGCAAAAAGCAATTTCTGTGCAATAAAAAACCATATTGCACTCTCGTGCCACGTAATTTCATTCATTTATTTTGCACAAGAGTGCAATATGCTTTTTTATTGCGCAGAAATTGTTTTTTGCTAATCTATATGTTAGAAAATGGAATGTCACGTGTATTGCTTCTGGCCAATAGAAAAACAGTAAAATAGAGCCTTATGTAATAAATACTTAATATTATAATTTCACAGCAATCTAACTCAGCAATATATATACATATTGAGTTTTAGTCATGTTTACCGACAATGCACGTATAGTGTGTTTATCCTGCAATGGCAAGTCCGAAGCAACTACTATATTATCTGAAGAACAGTAACCAGCGTCGTTGTAATACATTTCAATAGCGTCTTCTATCACGTCCGTTCTTATACTGTTACCGTTTCCTACCGTCGCTCAACATAAACCAGGTACCAGAATAGCTTTATTAGGTCAATGACTACATAATACTGGTTGATTTGATCCCTTTATTAGTATTAAAAATCCCACAATTGCAGTATAAAAAACTGCTAATGACCGCAAATACCGTTATATAATATTGATAAGTAAATCACTGGAAACAAAACTCAATCAGTTTAATTTCTGAGTTATGAGTTTTGTAGGGAAGAGGGGGCAAGGAAGTAATTTCAACAACATAAGAAATCCGGTTCCAAAGAAGACTAATACGGTACAAGAGCGTTCAAAACATTTCCGGCAAAAAAGTACTCTAAGACATCGTACAATTTAGAAAAGTTATAAAACACTCTCGCAAATTTAGAGGGAAATACCCTAATATGACTCCCTTTATCCCTTCCTCTCCCCCCTCCACCCATAAAATCATCTGGTCTCTTCATTTTAGATTCTTGTAATACCATTTGGGTGGACACATCCAGCAGTTGATTTCAGCAGAATAAAAGACACGTGGCGTGGAACAATAGAGACGAAATCTATCCCTATGTATTTAGACACCTGGTTATTAACGATTGGAGGTTGTTTCACCTGGCAGGTAAGGAATATAGTCAATAGTTGTTCTGTGTAAGTGAATAGTATGGGTCATCCCGAACAACAAATTAGAGGAAAAACAGAACAAATTTTGCACCAATGTTGCTTTTCCCGATTGAAGTCGCCATTTTTTATACTACAAAGGTAATATTGGTTGTAATCTGGAAATCCTACACACTTATCTATATGCTAAATATCGAGTGTACCTCATTTTGGTGGAATTTCTAACACTTTAAAAGATTTGTTTACCAAAGTCACAGGTGATGCAATATTCCTTGTATTTTGTTTTTGTTTAATACAAACAAATTGATGTATATTTAAATAGAAAACAATGCTAAATTTTTTATTTGATAGCTTGTAATACTATTTTGTCTTTTGAAATCAATCTTTTTTATTTGCTGATGGCCCTTCATAGTTTGATATAATATTGCCCCGAGCAGTATATTATATTGCACGAGCTTGCGAGTGCAATATGATATACTGCGAGGGACAATATTCCTCAATATTAATGCAATAAGCCTTTTATAATATAGTACCAACTATTTCAGTCTGTAACAATTACATTTCACCATATTTCTTTGCAACATGTATTCAATATAATTCCACCATTTTGTTTATATCTCGTCTGCTTGTATGCAAATATAGTTTTCCTCGGAACCTCTCTAGTGCGTACCAAACTATAAGGATTTGATTTATTGTGTTTAACGCCACTTTCAACAATATTTCAGCTATATCATGGCTACCAGTTTTAGTGGTAGAAGAAACCGGAGTACCCGGAGAAAACCACCGACCATAGGCAAGCGGCAAGCAACTGGTAAATTTTAGCACTTGCAGCTGTGAGTCGAGTGCACCCTTTTTTGTAATTTACAAATCCGGTCACGAACCCACCGGGTGATAGGCTTGTATGAACTGTTAGGTAATCCAACTACCTAACTCACTGAGCCACCCGGACGCTCCAAACTATAAGGAGAAAGAATGGAATGCAATATCGGTCAAGATGCAATATTTTTAATTCATTCGGAAATGCTCTAATTTTTGTGTATATTTATAAACGAAGACTAGAAAAAATATCGCCAAATATTGCACTTTTATTTTACAAAGAAATCTACATGAAATAGTATACACCAATTTACTGGCTATGAGGACAATAGCAAGTTTATTGTCCCCCGAGACACCAACTATTTCCCGACGCGAATATTGTCCCCCGAGACACCAACGGCGGAGGGAAATAGTTAGCGTCGAGGGGAACAATAAACTTGATATTGTCCGAATAGCCAGTAAATAAGTGTTTTATTATACCAAAGGCAATCTAGGAAATCTGAGAAAATATGGCTATTAAAAAGACACAAATAGAAGTTCTTAATAGTAATATTAAGAAAAAATATGAACATTAAACATATGTTAACAACAATTCTAACCAGCTTAAAGAATTGGTTAACAAGATTAAACTCAAAATCCTCCTCGGAGAGCCAAGCAAATCGACCTGCTTCAGCAGATGCTATTTGATCGTCTGGTAAACAAATAATCGTGTCTCTCGGGCATGTAGGTGCGTGTACGTTAAAAAACGAAAGATCCGAACCATAAAAGTGCGGGAAAACGTATGCTGTTTGAACTGAACTATTTCCCTAGGGATAATAGTCATGATCAGTCATCAAAACTATTTAAACAAAATCAGCAATTGGATTTTTATGTGCAAAATAGTAATTTTATCTGCATTTAATTTTATATAGAAAATATATACTGAGGTATAATAATTGATACTATATTATAATGCGAGATATTAATCTATATTTCCTTGTTTATTTCTAAGGTGTCCAATATACTTTTTTGCACTTTCCAGATTTGATTTTAAATTATTAGTTTTAACTCCTTTTCTATAGCAGTTATTTCCCTTGCGATTGGAAAAATTGTACCTGGTTTAGCAAGAGTGTACCTGGTCTAGCAAGAGGGTACCAGGTCTAGCAAGAGGGTACCTGATCTAGCAAGAGGGTACCAGATCTAGCAAGAGGGTACCTGGTCTAGCAAGAGGGTACCTGGTCTAGCAAGAGTGTACCTGGTCTAGCAAGAGGGTACCTGGTTTAGCAAGAGCGCACCTGTCTAGCAAGAGGGTACCTGGTCTAGCAAGAGGGTACCTGGTCTAGCAAGAGTACCTGGTCTAGCAAGAGAGTACCTGGTCTAGCAAGAGGGTACCTGGTCTAGCAAGAGGGTACTTGATCTAGAAAGAGTGTACCTGGTCTAGTAAGTGCGTACCTGGTTTAGCAAGAGGGTATCTGGTCTAGCAAGAGGGTACCTTGTCTAGCAAGAGTGTACCTTGTCTAGCAAGAGAGTACCTGGTCTAGCAAGAGTGTATCTGGTCTAGCAAGAGTGTATCTGGTCTAGCAAGAGTGTACCTGGTCTAGCAACAGTGTACCTGGTTTAGCAAGTGGATACCTAGTCTAGCAAGAGTGTACCTGATCTAGCAAGAGTGTACCTGGTCTAGTAAGAGGGTACCTAGTCTAGTAAGAGGGTACCTGGTCTAGCAAGAGGTTACCTGGTCTACCAAGAATGTACCTGGTCTAACAAGAGAGTACCTGGTCTAGCAAGATGGTACTTGATCTAGCAAGAGGGTACCTGGTCTAGCAAGAGGGTACCTGGTCTAGCAAGAGGGTACCTGGTCTAGCAAGAGGATACCTAGTCTAGCAAGAGTGTACCTGATCTAGCAAGAGTGTACCTGGTCTAGCAAGAGTGTACCTGGTCTAGCAAGAGTGTACCTGGTCTGGGAAGAGGGTATCTTGTCTAGCAAGAGTGTACCTGGTCTGGGAAGAGGGTACCTGGTCTAGCAAGAGTGTACCTGGTCTAGCAAGAGGGTAACTACTCTAGCAAGAGGATACCTAGACTAGCAAGAGTGGACCTGGTCTAACAAGAGTGTACCTGGTCTAGTAAGAGGGTACCTGGTCTAACAAGAGGGTACCTGGTCTAGCAAGAGGGTACCTGGTCTAGCAAGAGTGTACCTGGTCTAGCAAGAGGGTACCTGGTTTAGCAAGAGCGTACCTGTCTAGCAAGAGGGTACCTGGTCTAGCAAGAGGGTACCTGGTCTAGCAAGAGTACCTGGTCTAGCAAGAGAGTACCTGGTCTAGCAAGAGGGTACCTGATCTAGCAAGAGGGTACCTGATCTAGAAAGAGTGTACCTGGTCTAGTAAGTGCGTACCTGGTTTAGCAAGAGGGTACCTGGTCTAGCAAGAGTGTACCTGGTCTAGCAAGAGGGTACCTTGTCTAGCAAGAGTGTACCTTGTCTAGCAAGAGAGTACCTGGTCTAGCAAGAGTGTATCTGGTCTAGCAAGAGTGTATCTGGTCTAGCAAGAGTGTACCTGGTCTAGCAACAGTGTACCTGGTTTAGCAAGTGGATACCTAGTCTAGCAAGAGTGTACCTGATCTAGCAAGAGTGTACCTGGTCTAGTAAGAGGGTATCTAGTCTAGTAAGAGGGTACCTGGTCTAGCAAGAGGTTACCTGGTCTAGCAAGAATGTACCTGGTCTAACAAGAGAGTACCTGGTCTAGCAAGATGGTACTTGATCTAGCAAGAGGGTACCTGGTTTAGCAAGAGCGTACCTGTCTAGCAAGAGGGTACCTGGTCTAGCAAGAGGGTACCTGGTCTAGCAAGAGTACCTGGTCTAGCAAGAGAGTACCTGGTCTAGCAAGAGGGTACCTGATCTAGCAAGAGGGTACCTGATCTAGAAAGAGTGTACCTGGTCTAGTAAGTGCGTACCTGGTTTAGCAAGAGGGTACCTGGTCTAGCAAGAGTGTACCTGGTCTAGCAAGAGGGTACCTTGTCTAGCAAGAGTGTACCTTGTCTAGCAAGAGAGTACCTGGTCTAGCAAGAGTGTATCTGGTCTAGCAAGAGTGTATCTGGTCTAGCAAGAGTGTACCTGGTCTAACAACAGTGTACCTGGTTTAGCAAGTGGATACCTAGTCTAGCAAGAGTGTACCTGATCTAGCAAGAGTGTACCTGGTCTAGTAAGAGGGTATCTAGTCTAGTAAGAGGGTACCTGGTCTAGCAAGAGGTTACCTGGTCTAGCAAGAATGTACCTGGTCTAACAAGAGAGTACCTGGTCTAGCAAGATGGTACTTGATCTAGCAAGAGGGTACCTGGTCTAGCAAGAGGGTACCTGGTCTAGCAAGAGGGTACCTGGTCTAGCAAGAGGATACCTAGTCTAGCAAGAGTGTACCTGGTCTGGGAAGAGGGTACCTTGTCTAGCAAGAGTGTACCTGGTCTGGGAAGAGGGTACCTGGTCTAGCAAGAGTGTACCTGGTCTAGCAAGAGGGTACCTACTCTAGCAAGAGGATACCTAGTCTAGCAAGAGTGGACCTGGTCTAACAAGAGTGTACCTGGTCTAGTAAGAGGGTACCTGGTCTAACAAGAGGGTAGCTGGTCTAGCAAGAGCGTACCTGGTTTAGCAAGAGTGTACCTGGTCTACCAAGAGTGTACCTGGTCTAGCAATAGTGTGCCTGGTCTAACAAGAGGGTACCTTGTCTAGCAAGAGTGTACCTGGTCTAGCAAAAGTATACCTGGTCTAACAAGAGGGTACCTGGTCTAGCAAGTGTGTACCTTGTCTTGCAAGAGTGTACCTGGTCTAGGAAGAGGTTACCTGGTCTAGCAAGAATGTACCTGGTCTAACAAGAGGGTACCTGGTCTAGCAAGATGGTACCTGATCTAGCAAGAGGGTACCTGGTCTAGCAAGAGGATACCAGATCTAGCAAGAGGGTACCTGGTCTAGCAAGAGGGTACATGGTCTAGCAAGAGGGTACCTGGTCTAGCAAGAGTGTACCTGGTCTAAGCAAGAGGGTACCTGTTTTAGCAAGAGCGTACCTGGTCTAGCAAGAGGGTACCTGGTCTAGCAAGAGTACCTTGTCTAGCAAGAGAGTACCTGGTCTAGCAAGAGGGTACCTGGTCTAGCAAGAGTGTACCTGATATAGAAAGAGTGTACCTGGTCTAGTCAGTGCGTACCTGGTTTAGCAAGAGGGTACCTGGTCTAGCAAGAGTGTACCTGGTCTAGCAAGTGAGTACCTGGTCTAGCAAGAGGGTATCTGGTCTAGCAAGAGGGTACCTTGTCTAGCAAGAGTGTACCTGGTCTAGCAAGAGAGTACCTGGTCGAGCAAGAGGGTACCTGGTCTAGCAAGAGTGTACCTGGTCTAGCGTGTACCTGGTCTAGCAAAAGGGTACCTGGTCTAGCAAGAGGATACCTAGTCTAGCAAGAGTGGACCTGGTCTAACAAGAGTGTACCTGGTCTAGTAAGAGGGTACCTGGTCTAGCAAGAGGGTACCTGGTCTAGCAAGAGCGTACCTGGTTTAGCAAGAGTGTACCTGGTCTAGCAATAATGTGCCTGGTCTAGCAAGAGGGTACCTTGTCTAGCAAGAGGGTACCTGGTCTAGCAACAGAATACCTGGTCTAGCAAGAGGGTACCTGGTCTAGCAAAAAGGTACCTGGTTTAGCAAGAGGGTACCTGGTCTTGCAACAGTATACCTGGTCTAGCAAAAGGGTACCTGGTCTAGCAAGAGTGTACCTGGTCTAGCAAGAGTGTACCTGGTCTAGCAAGAGGTTACCTGGTCTAGCAAGAATGTACCTGGTCTAACAAGGGGGTACCTGGTCTAGCAAGATGGTACCTGATCTAGCAAGAGTGTACCTGGTCTAGTAAGAGGGTATCTAGTCTAGTAAGAGGGTACCTGGTCTAGCAAGAGGTTACCTGGTCTAGCAAGAATGTACCTGGTCTAACAAGAGAGTACCTGGTCTAGCAAGATGGTACTTGATCTAGCAAGAGGGTACCTGGTCTAGCAAGAGGGTACCTGGTCTAGCAAGAGGGTACCTGGTCTAGCAAGAGGATACCTAGTCTAGCAAGAGTGTACCTGGTCTAGCAAGAGTGTACCTGATCTAGCAAGAGTGTACCTGGTCTGGGAAGAGGGTACCTTGTCTAGCAAGAGTGTACCTGGTCTGGGAAGAGGGTACCTGGTCTAGCAAGAGTGTACCTGGTCTAGCAAGAGGGTACCTACTCTAGCAAGAGGATACCTAGTCTAGCAAGAGTGGACCTGGTCTAACAAGAGTGTACCTGGTCTAGTAAGAGGGTACCTGGTCTAACAAGAGGGTAGCTGGTCTAGCAAGAGCGTACCTGGTTTAGCAAGAGTGTACCTGGTCTAGCTAGAGTGTACCTGGTCTAGCAATAGTGTGCCCGGTCTAACAAGAGGGTACCTTGTCTAGCAAGAGTGTACCTGGTCTAGCAAAAGTATACCTCGTCTAACAAGAGGGTACCTGGTCTAGCAAGTGTGTACCTTGTCTTGCAAGAGTGTACCTGGTCTAGGAAGAGGTTACCTGGTCTAGCAAGAATGTACCTGGTCTAACAAGAGGGTACCTGGTCTAGCAAGATGGTACCTGATCTAGCAAGAGGGTACCTGGTCTAGCAAGAGGGTACCTGGTCTAGCAAGAGTGTACCTGGTCTAGCAAGAGGGTACCTGGTCTAGCAAGAGGGCACCTGGTCTAGCAAGAGGATACACAGTCTAGCAAGAGTGTACCTGGTCTAGCAAGAGTGTACCTGGTCTAGTAAGAGGGTACCTGGTCTAGCAAGAGGGTACTTGGTCTAGCAAGAGGGTATCTGATCTAGCAAGAGGATACCTAGTCTAGCAAGAGTGGACCTGGTCTAGCAAGAGTGTACCTGGTCTAGTAAGAGGGTACCTGGTCTTGCAAGAGGGTACCTGGTCTAGCAAGAGCGTACCTGGTTTAACAAGAGTGTACCTGGTCTAGCAAGAGTTACCTGGTCTAGCAATAGTGTATCTGGTCTAGCAAGAGGGTACCTTGTATAGCAAGAGTGTACCTGGTCTAGCAACAGTATACCTGGTCTAGCAAGAGGGTACCTGGTCTAGCAAGAAGGTACCTGGTTTAGCAAGAGGGTACCTGGTCTAGCAATAGTATAACTGGTCTAGCAAGAGGGTACCTGGTCTAGCAAGAGGATACCAGATCTAGCAAGAGGGTACCTGGTCTAGCAAGAGGGTACATGGTCTAGCAAGAGGGTACCTGGTCTAACAAGAGTGTACCTGGTCTAGCAAGAGGGTACCTGTTTTAGCAAGAGCGTACCTGGTCTAGCAAGAGTACCTTGTCTAGCAAGAGAGTACCTGGTCTAGCAAGAGGGTACCTGGTCTAGCAAGAGTGTACCTGATATAGAAAGAGTGTACCTGGTCTAGTCAGTGCGTACCTGGTTTAGCAAGAGGGTACCTGGTCTAGCAAGAGTGTACCTGGTCTAGCAAGTGAGTACCTGGTCTAGCAAGAGGGTATCTGGTCTAGCAAGAGGGTACCTTGTCTAGCAAGAGTGTACCTGGTCTAGCAAGAGAGTACCTGGTCGAGCAAGAGGGTACCTGGTCTAGCAAGAGTGTACCTGGTCTAGCGTGTACCTGGTCTAGCAAAAGGGTACCTGGTCTAGCAAGAGGATACCTAATCTAGCAAGAGTGGACCTGGTCTAACAAGAGTGTACCTGGTCTAGTAAGAGGGTACCTGGTCTAGCAAGAGGGTACCTGGTCTAGCAAGAGCGTACCTGGTTTAGCAAGAGTGTACCTGGTCTAGAAATAATGTGCCTGGTCTAGCAAGAGGGTACCTTGTCTAGCAAGAGTGTACCTGGTCTAGCAACAGAATACCTGGTCTAGCAAGAGGGTACCTGGTCTAGCAAAAAGGTACCTGGTTTAGCAAGAGGGTACCTGGTCTTGCAACAGTATACCTGGTCTAGCAAAAGGGTACCTGGTCTAGCAAGAGTGTACCTGGTCTAGCAAGAGTGTACCTGGTCTAGCAAGAGGTTACCTGGTCTAGCAAGAATGTACCTGGTCTAACAAGAGGGTACCTGGTCTAGCAAGATGGTACCTGATCTAGCAAGAGTGTACCTGGTCTAGCAAGAGTGTACCTGGTCTAGCAAGAGTGTACCTGGTCTGAGAAGAGTGTACCTGGTCTAGCAAGAGTGTACCTGGTCTGGGAAGAGGGTACCTGGTCTAGCAAGAGGGTACCTGGTCTAGCAAGAGGGTACCTGGTCTAGCAAGAGGATACCTAGTCTAGCAAGAGGGTACCTGGTCTAACAAGAGTGTACCCGGTATAGCAAGAGGTACCTGGTCTAGCAAGAGGATACCTAGTCTAGCAAGAGTAGACCTGGTCTAACAAGAGTGTACCTGGTCTAGTAAGAGGATACCTGGTCTAGCAAGAGGGTACCTGGTTTAGCAAGAGCGTACCTGGTTTAGCAAGAGTGTACCTGGTCTAACAAGAGTGTGCCTGGTCTAGCAATAGTGTGCCTGGTCTAACAAGAGGGTACCTTGTCTAGCAAGAGTGTACCTGGTCTAGCAACAGTATACCTGGTCTAGCAAGAGGGTACCTGGTCTTGCAAGAAGGTACCTGGTTTAGCAAAAGGGTACCTGATCTAGCAACAGTATACCTGGTCTAACAAGAGGGTACGTGGTCTAGCAAGAGTGTACCTTGTCTAGCAAGAGTGTACCTGGTCTAGCAAGAGGCTACCTGGTCTAGCAAGAATGTACCTGGTCTAACAAGAGGGTACCTGGTCTAGCAAGAGGGTATCTGGTCTTACAAGAGTGTACCTGGTCTAGCAAGAGTGTACCTGGTCTAGTTAGAGGGTACCTGGCCTAGCAAGAGTGTACTTGGTCTAGCAAGAGTGTACCTGATCTGGGAAGAAGGTACCTGGTCTAGCAAGAGTGTACCTGGTCTGGGAAGAGGGTACCTGGTCTAGCAAGAGGGTACCTGGTCTAGCAAGAGGGTATCTGTTCTAGCAAGAGGATACCTAGTCTAGCAAGAGTGGACCTGGTCTAGCAAGAGTGTACCTGGTCTAGCAAGAGCGTACCTGGTTTAGCAAGAGGGTACCTGGTCTAGCAAGAGTGTACCTGGTCTAGCAATAGTGTACCTGGTCTAGCAAGAGGGTACTTGGTCTAGCAAGAGGGTACCTGGTCTAGCAAGAGGATACCTAGTTTAGCAAGAGTGTACCTGGTCTAGTAAGAGGGTACCTGGTCTAACAAGAGGGTACCTGGTCTAACAAGAGTGTACCTGGTCTAGAAAGAGCAATTGAATATGAAAATAATTTGATCGTGAAAAAAAAATCAGAGGGTATTTTAGAGCAAATGGAATATTCATAAATTGCTTTGAACATATTATGAAAAAATATATGTTATTTTCTTTTGTCCGCCTTAAAGGGAAATAACTTCTGCAAAAGTATAATTTAGGGATCAAAATCGAAAATGTGTAAATTATCTTAATATTTCACACCACGATACCACTGTAATATTGCCACCAAAGGTGTCGTTTATCTACAAATAATAATACCGGTAATAAAAATAATAATGTAACTAATGAACATATATATTTTATAAGCTTAATTGGGTCAATCTCTGATAACTTTTCAAAATACCGAGTTGTGTCTATATGAAAGGAAAATTTGTCACAAACGTTTCATTTGTCATTCAAATGTTCGTTTAATTAATCATTCCTGAGACAGAATTAAGTGTTTGGCAAGCTGTTTTATTAAAAATATATATTTTCTACGTCTTTTACTCTCGTGGGTTGTAAATATTTGTCTTTACCGTCACAATACCTTAAACGCACATTTTCTGACTTTTTCTTCAACATAAACTATAAAACGGATTAGAATATAAACGAATAAATTGTTCTGTTGATATATGTACAACTACTTATTTATTTTTTCTTATATCTACGAAGTATTTAAAGGGTTTGTGTGTCATAAGTTCAATGTTGAGATCCGGGATGTATAGATTTTTTCTATATTCTTTAACAAGTGCTCAATGGTAAAACTTAACTGAACTGGGTTATAGATGTGCTACTACAGCGTCATTTAAGGTTACATATGTTGTATAATTACAAATATAATATGCAAAAATCATTTTTGAATTCGTAGCGGAAAGGAATATGTGTGACGGTAAAGAAAACGTGCGTGACGGTAAAGACAGTTTGGTTTATAATAACATCTACCAACACAAATCAAAAGCACGAGGTTGAATATATCACCTTTAGCCGTGCTCAAAAACATTCCTGATGCTAAGTAAAAGTGGTTAAAAGTATGTGGTTGTCTTTGCCGTCACGATTGTAATATGAAATTGTGACGGCAAAGACTGTTACGATAAAGACAATTCCGCATTTCGGTATTGATTCCGTGTACTACAGAACATTTTTCTAAAGGTGAAATATGTGCATTGCTATCGGGAACAACGTTTTATTTCTACATGACGTTTAAAATGTTGTAGCAGGTGAACAGAGGAACTTCTATTGTGTTTGGTAAAGACGTTGAATAAAGGTACTAATGCATTTTAATGGAGATACTGGTTTGTTTCTTTGAATCCTGCCGACAGTCGATCCACGGTACTGTTTCTTTACATGGATGAAATAGAAAGGAAAGCACTAATGTGACTACGATCTCAGAGTCACATGTATATTAGACGTTCTGCAACGTTAAATTTTCGTGACGGTAAAGACAGAAATTCATAGGACACACATTTCACAGTAAATAAAGGAAATATTTTACATAAAAAATATATAAATCTTTAAACATATTATTATTTAATGTTTACTGCAGGTATGATTAAACATTTAAAACATAAAGAAATACCATTTTTGAAGGTTTAATTCGTCTTTTCTATAATCAGCCCTGTTATGGGACATTACCGTCACGTGTATTATTCTATATGTGACGGTATAAAAGAGAATGTGTAAATCCATTATTCGCCTTATCCCTTAATGTATTATTTATATCTTTTAATGAAATAAATACAATTTATTATGAACAATCAACTTTTATTGTAATTTAAGTTTGTTGTTTTTCTGTAATATTAATGGGACACAATTGCAGTCTTTACCATCACTATTGTAAAAGTTGTTAGAGAATGACCCAATTACCCACTCATATTATATTGAATTACATAATGTACCTCTATTTCTACAAAGGGTAAGTTAATACATATGTTATTTTAGGCGTTTTATCAACGTGTATTAGCTTGTAAAACGACCAAGATGGCGAGAGATGCTGTTTTGATTAGTGCCGTTTTGGCATTGTTGCTTGGTATACCTCCAGCATTAGTTGGTGTAATAGGTGCAGCTACTGGTAAGTGGTAGACTAGAGGAGTATTTTCTGTGTAGCTTTGATTAATGCAAATAAAACAAGGAAGGTAGTAGCATAATAAATTCAACGTTATATTTTGTAATGATTAAAATTTACAAGCACAAATTGTATGCGAGACAGAGTAAAATGGCGTCCTATTTCGGATTTCCAAGTCCTTCGTTGTAACGTACATTCACAGTCCCCTCTCCTTTAGCTTCCTAATGTAGAGTGATGCTGTAATGAAAATATTTCTGTCTATAACGCAATCAAACCATGTGTTGTATTGGTCTTGTCCTGTTTCTGTATCCACGTGTAAATCGTGAACGACATAAATCTTCCATTTTTATTCTGTATTGATTGACTTATTTATTTATTGTGTTTAGCGCCACTTTCAGCAATATTTCAGCTATATCATGGCGACAAGTTTTAGTGTTGGAAGAAGCCGAAGTACCCGGAGAGAACCACCGACCATGGGCAAGCAACTGGTCAACTTACGACTGCGAGTCGAGTGCAACCTTTTTGTAATTTACAAAGCCGGGCGCGAACCTACGCCGTATTGGTGATAGGCTTGTATGAGTTGTTAGGTAATCCAAATACCTAACTCATTGAGCCACCCAAGCCCTTTTATTCTGTGATAAAGTGTGTCAGTGACTTGCAACAGATCAGTGGTTTTCTCTGTGTACTCCTAGCTGTTATTCCTCCACCAGTAAAACTGACCGCCACGATATAACTGAAATATTGTTGAAAGTGGCGCTAAACACCATAACCATAACTCTTTACTCTGTAAAATACAAATTAATGAGGTTGTATTATGCTCTGTATCCAATCAGAAAATTGACAGATTGTTGGAAGTTTCTTTCTGGCTTAATTTTATCTGAGTCCACTTCTAAATACAATTTAATAAAATATTTTTATGTGAGATAGAGTGAGGGTCCGACTTAATGTGTTGTTGGTCTATAATATCACAAATGACCATTAACAACCGTAATCTCACTCATCATAATAATTCCTGACATTTGGATCTACATTATGTACAGACGTAAAGAAAAAAAGCAACGGAAACCACCCCCTGATTATTCATAAACACGAGGTGGGTTTGTCACAGTTGTTTGTAGAAGGGCTTATGTCTTATTTACATTATTTGTCTTTGCTTGGATATAGTGGTATCCAACACTTATTGTGTTGTGTTTTTGTTGTTTTATTTTCGTCCTCTTGCCAGTTTCTCAGGATCGTCCATTTTTGATTGCCCGTTCGGTATTCTCTAACGTTTATATTGCAAACGATATTGCATTATCTATAAATACATATGCATATTGGAATTTAAATAAAACAAAGTTTTATTTCAAATTTTCTGTATTACACTTTTAGATTGGAACCAGACTGCCTATAATGGTAACGAGGAACTGTCATTTGATGAATGGGGATACGTGCTGCCATTGGTTCTGGCTTATTTGTGCCCAATGGTCGTTTCCGTCTTTGGTCTCGGAGCTATTAGTGCAGCAGTGATGTCTTCTGCTGATTCAATTGTCCTAGCTGCCGGATCTGTCATCAGTCATAATCTGTATAGAAATTGTTTTCGACCTAAGGTAACAAGTAGTGGATTAGGGACCGACCATTTAACTTTTCGGGAGGAGTGCGGGTTGTGGGGAGGGGGGGGGGGGGGTGGGGGCTATGTTTTTTGTGTCCGAGTCAGAATTTTGTTTTCACGTGAAACAAAAATCAATGGTATGAATAACGATGTACGACGTCACTTCCAACAGCTTCAACGGTATGGGCGTACACCCATTACATAAATAAGATGAAAACAGTTTTTGTGATACAGATAGTAGAACTCGCCCAATACGGGATAAAGTCAGCCAATACGGATTTTCTTCTCGTATTGGCCGATTTTGATCCTGCCAATATTGATGTTCCGGATTCTCTCTAGATTTAACATACGTATCAACGATAAAATAGAGACGCCCTGTGACTGTCGTCAGATGAGACAAAATAGAAATGAAGCGAAAGAAAATAAACAAATAAAATTGTTTCATCTCAAGAGTAACTGTAATGAAACCAGAAAGTCATTGAAAAATCATTGTTCATGTTAAAAATTTCAAACCCGTTATTGTGAATTTAATAAAATAATGAACTTTTTGAAGCGAAAGGATAAAACAATATGTTATGGTTAATTAATAAATATATAATGAATATATAATTACGTGATGATTTGCGTATTGGCCTAGTCAATAGTCCGGGGGTAGCTGTATTGGATTCGACTACGCAAATCATCACGTAATAATACCATAGCATTGCACAAGATATTTGACGTCACTTTCGACCATGTCCGAAGGCTATAATACTGACGGCAAGAATCGATGAATCGATGTTCCTAAATGTGGACATTGACCTAGGTTTCTGAGGAAATTTCTTTCATATGCATTTATGTCATAATTTTTGGCCAAATGGTAGTTAATGGACAGGTCTTTCACCCCAAAAATATTATGTGGACCTCAGCTATGGACTTCATCTTCGCTTCGGTCCATATAATGATTTAGGGGTGACAGACCGGTCAATAAACTGTCATTTGGTCCTCAGTGCTATGAACTATTTGTACAATAAATGAAGGGAATCTTTGTTAATTTAACACATCAAAACCGAATACCTGTTTATTCCGAACAAAAGAGGTTGGTGCCAAGATGGTTCGGTCTAGTCAGGTTAGACTGTATATTCATAATGACATGTTATTCTGCCACGATAGAACTGAAATATTGTTGAAAGTGGCGTTAAACACCATAACCCTAACCCCTAACTCATGTTATTCTTATCTTACAGGCATCTCAACGAGAACTGACATGGGTACTTAGAATCAGTATACTACTAACTGGTATCCTTGGGACCGTGATTGCGATAGCAGTGAAGAGTGTGTATGGTCTTTTCATCTTATGCGTGGATGTCATGTATGTTATCCAGATGCCAGAACTCACATGCGCACTGTGGTTTAAACCTGCGAACGGATATGGCTCTTTTGTTGGGTTTATAGTTGGACTACTTTTACGCGCACTCGCCGGTGAACCGATTTTGAAATTTCCGGCCGTAATAAAATATCCTGGATATGATGATGAATTCGGACAGGTGTTTCCTCACAAAACGTTTGCAATGTTGTGTTGCTTTGCATGTATAATTGGGGTTTCCCTTTTAACAAACAAATTATTTCTGGACAAGAAATTAGACAGACGATTTGATATTTTTAATGTCTTTCCGGTGGAAGAAACTGACCTTTGTGAGACAACAAACATTAACAATGTTGAATTAAAATCGGATAAAATATTCGACGATGAAAAGAAACAGGAATCGATGGCTTTCTTAGATACTTAAATATTGCTAACACACATTTTACAAGCCCAAAACTCATATTCGACAGCCAATGACTACATTCCACCTATCCTTCTCTTGTGTGGTGGAGGTGGATTGTAACTTTTATTGGGCGAAGATGCCCAAAACCATATTGTTGTTTATTGGTGGTGTGTTCGATTGGTGTGTGTCGAATGTTTAAGCTAAAATATTAGCAGTAAGCCTGGTAAATATTCGCAAAACCATATTGCTTTTTATTGGGGAATGTTTGATTCTTGTAGATATCAGCAGTAAGCCTGGCAAATATAAGGGAGGTAACTTGTATTTGTGTTATGCTGCGATAATGTTATTTCTGTCACAGATGATATTTAGTTTCTTTTGAGAAGCCAGATCGATATGTTTTTTTTCATATAGATGGTCCTCATATTTTTAGATAAGTTACTCAGGAGACGGCATCGTGGGGACATTAAAAACAAAATCAGAGTCGCATAATTTCTTTACATGTTTATTCTGGGTTTCACCCGGGTACTCTGACTACCATTATTATTGTAAGAGGCGTCAGATACTAACTTTCATTTCATAAAATATTAACCCTAACCATCCACATACTTTATTCCAGAAACACATTGTGGCACTAAATTAGATATATACGTGTTTGATTCCGCTCATGTCCAGATGTACTCGATACAGCATTATGTGATAAAGTTTGTCAGTGACTTGCGGCAGGTCGGTGATTTTCTCCGGTTACTCCGGTTTCCTCCACCAATAACACCGACCTCCACGATATAGCTGAAATATTGTTGAAAGTGGCGTTAAGCACCATAAGCCTTACCCTACGTTTTATTGTTCTCGCCATGCCATAATAAATTTGAAAAAAAATACTCCTAATCTTCTTTAATTTAATCATGCACTTATATAATTAACTCTTCTAAATCTTAAGTGTGACTTCCTGGCAAGGTGTCGCTACTACTTGAGAATTTAACTACAAAAAAATGTATCTCGGATTTTAGATTAAACATATTTCATTGCTAAGCATTTTAACAATTGGATAGGACACAAGTAATATCAATTTACAAGAGTCCTCTCTACATAATAAATAATAACAATAATACATGCATCAGTAATAGTAGAATACAATACACAACATTATAAATTCTGATCTTGTGAAAAAAAGAAAAATAAACAAAAAAAAAAAACACAACACACCAAAATACAAAACAAAAAGCATGAAATTATACAATATCAGCATTTGCAACCATACTTGTTTGTGAAATGAAAGCAACGAGAAATTATTGATTTTAAAAAATGGAGGGGGCTGTTGTTCTGATCATAAATTAGTAAAACGTTTTGTTCGTTTGATGCACAGTTGTACATATTTCTCGGATATCTCGTAATCCATTAGTAGTAGAAGGAGAATCTATAAATTTACGTTCTTATTGCATGAAACTTAATAACTATTTTTTTTTAACTTCAATGTTATTTTAAATTGTCTTCCACTTAGATGTATTTTCAAGACATATTTATTGTTAAGCATTATTTTAATGTCAAAATTTTATAGGGTCGCTTTTCATTGAGGCGGTGGTGGTCGTGAAGGCATGGTAGTTGGACTAACAACTAACTGTGCGAGCAGTGCCTATCACAATACAAGTTGTGAGTTCGAACACCGTTGATGGCGAGGTGTACTCGATACAACATTATGTGATAAAGTTGGTCAGTGACTGACGACAGGTCGGTTGTTTTCTCCGGGTACTCCACCAATAAAACTGACCGCCACGATATAATGTTGCGATTGTCTCCCTTGATTGTACAATGCACATGAAAGTAAAAGCATTAGAAATGAAAAAAAAATCTTAAATGCCACTGACAGTTCTAATAAAAAAAAAATTCAACGTCCCATGCCAAGCGTCGGGTGTCCACAAATGACGCCGGACATTTTCCTCGGAACAATGGTCTATCAAACAATAGAGTGAGTGATTGTTGTTTTATAGTGTTACCTCACTGAAACAACAGTCCGCGGGTAGACATGTCGCTCCACTCGCACACATTATTTTGATTCCGAGCCAACCAGTCTTTGCTCTTTCTCCTAAATGCTGCGTGCTTAGCGGAGAAGCAACAAATACCAATTTTATAGTCTTTGGTTTGATCCGACCGGGTCTCGAACCCACGATCTACCGCACTCGAGGCGAGCACGCTAACCATTGCGCCACGGATGTGGTCAAACATTAGATAAGAACAGCTTCAAGCCAAATCGTATTATGGTGATCACGAATTATATCGCAAAACTTTTAAATGTCTAATATTTGTGGCTTGTTTGCATTAAAAATTATATTCTTCAATTGTATTTGTATCGGAAATATAACAGTGTTAATATTAAAACTCAGCTTTAAGTAAATTTACAAAGGCATTCCAATTACTAATATTTGTTTTCTACATGTGGTTTTATAAATAAAATGTATTTTTCACCCCATTTTTATATATTAATTTGTAGTTTTTATATATTAAATACAATGTATACAAGAATATTTCTGTTTTTATTTACTCCAACAAAATAAAAGAAAACTGTATAATGCTTTATTTTATTATTAAATTTGTAGATACGAATTAAACACATTATTTTGTATATACATGTACCTTTATTGGTTTGGTTAAATGGTGTTTAACGCCACTTTCAACAATATTTCAGCTATATCGTGGCTGTCAGTTTTATTGGTGGAGGAAACCGGAGTACCCGGAGAAAACCACCAACCTGCCGCAAGTCACTGATAAACGTTATCACATAATGTTGCACATGCACATCTTATTTTCTAATAATGTCATTTGTGAATGATTTATTGCAAGGATACATTGTCAATTGAAAAATCGAAGAAAAAAATCAAAATAGGAAAGACATCAGAGTGAGATAGTATATTATAGTAAGTTATTAAGCTTACCTTTCATATTATAGTGTTAAGATTATGGTACTTAACGCCACTTTCAATAATATTTCATCTATATGGTGGCGGCCAGTTTTATTGCTGAAGTAAACCGGACTACCCACAGGGGCTCGCAGTTATATTTTCACATCACCAGGTATGTGTTAAAAGAAGAAGGAAGGACACTTATTTTCCTAACCAAAGTGAAAATAGAATTTCGGCACCTTTTTTCGCTTCAAAAACGTTTAGTCTTTGTTCTTCCCATAAAATTAATGCAAATATCGTTGTTTTTTGCTGACTGACTGGTTTACAGTGGAATAACACTCGTTTTTAAAAACCAAGCGATCTGGACAACTTCTTATCATACTCAATTCCGGGTCGCTGATGGCATGTTGCTTTGTAAAACTGTTCGACCTTATTCATCAACTTCAATTTTAATTGTGGCAATCAAGAGATAGATCTACATTTCCAGCCAAGTTCCACCCATTCACATACAAGCCCACCCCAGTTCCACCAATTCATCTACAGGTCCAACCCAATTCCGCCCATTCACCTACAAGCCTAATCCAGTTCCACCCGTTCACCTACAGGCGCAATAGTGTTCAATCCATTCACCTAGAAGCCCAACCCAGTTAAGCCCAATCACCTACAGGTCCAACCCAGTTCTACCCATTCACCTACAGACTCAACCCAGTTCCACCCATTCACATACAGACCCGACCCAGTTCAACCCAATCACCTACAGGCCTAACCCAGTTCTACCCATTCACCTACAGACCCAACTCAGTTCCTCCCATTCACCTACACGCCCAACACATTTCAATTCATTCACATACATGCCCAACCCAGTTCCACCCATTCACCAACAGGCCCAACCCAGTTCCACCCATTCACTTACAGGCCCAACCCAGTTCAATCCATTCACCTACAGGCCCAACCCAGTTCAATCCATTCACATACATGCACAACCTAGTTCCACTCATTCACCTTACAAGCCTAACCCAGTTCCACCCATTCACCTACGCGCTCAACACAGTGCAATCCATTCACCTACAGGCCCAACCCAGTTCCACTCATTCACTTACACGCCCAACCCAGTTCCACTCATTTACCTACATGCCCAATCCAGTACCACTCATTCACCTACATGCCCAACCTATTTCCACCCATTCACGTACACGCCCAACCCAGTTCCACTCATTCACCTGCATGCCCAACCCAGTTCCACTCATTCACCTACATGCTCAATCCAATCCCACCCATTCACCTACACGCTAAGCACAGTTCAATCCATTCACTTACAGGCCCAATCTTGTTCCACTCATTCATCTACAAGCCCAACCCCCAACCCAGTTCCACTCATTCACCTACATGCCCAACCCAGTTCCATCCATTCACATACAGAATCAACTTAGTTCCACCCATTCACTTACACGCCCAACCTAGTTCCACTCATTCACCTACATGCCCAATCCAGTTCCACCCATTCACATACAGGCCCAACCTATTTCCACCCATTCACGTACACGCCCAACCCAGTTCCACTCATTCACCTGCATGCCCAACCCAGTTCCACTCATTCACCTACATGCTCAATCCAATCCCACCCATTCACCTACACGCTAAGCACAGTTCAATCCATTCACTTACAGGCCCAATCTTGTTCCACTCATTCATCTACAAGCCCAACCCAGTTCCACTCATTCACCTACATGCCCAACCCAGTTCCATCCATTCACATACAGAATCAACTTAGTTCCACCCATTCACTTACACGCCCAACCTAGTTCCACTCATTCACCTACATGCCCAATCCAGTTCCACCCATTCACATACAGGCCCACCCTAGTTCCACCCATTCACATACAAGCCCAACCCAGTTCCACCCATTCATTTACAGGCCCAATCCAGTTCCACTCATTCTCCTGCATGCCCAACCCAGTTCCACTCATTCATCTACATGCTCAATCCAATCCCACCCATTCACCTACACGCTAAGCACAGTTCAATCCATTCACTTACAGGCCCAATCTTGTTCCACTCATTCATCTACAAGCCCAACCCAGTTCCACTCATTCACCTACATGCCCAACCCAGTTCCATCCATTCACATACAGAATCAACTTAGTTCCACCCATTCACTTACACGCCCAACCTAGTTCCACTCATTCACCTACATGCCCAATCCAGTTCCACCCATTCACATACAAGCCCAACCCAGTTCCACCCATTCATTTACAGGCCCAATCCAGTTCCACTCATTCTCCTGCATGCCCAACCCAGTTCCACTCATTCATCTACATGCTCAATCCAATCCCACCCATTCACCTACACGCTAAGCACAGCTCAATCCATTCACTTACAGGCCCAATCCTGTTCCACTCATTCATCTACAAGCCCAATCCAGTTCCACTCATTCACCGACATGCCCAACCCAGTTCCATCCATTCACATACAGAACCAACTTAGTTCCACCCTTTCACTTACACGCCCAACCCAGTTCCACTCATTCACCTACATGCCCAATCCAGTTCCACCCATTCACATACAGGCCCACCCCAGTTCCACCCATTCACATACAAGCCCAACCCAGTTCCACCCATTCATTTACAGGCCCAACCCAGTTCCACTCATTCACCTACATGTCCAACCCAGTCCCACTCATTCACTTACACGCCTAACTCGGTTTTACTGATTCACATACATGCTCAACCCAGTTCCATCCATTCACTTACACGCCTAACCCGGTTCTACTCATTCACCTACATGCCCAACCCAGTTCCACTCATTCACCTACATGCCCAACCCAGTTCCACCCATTCACATACATGCAAAACCCAGTTTTAACCATTCACCTACAGACTCAACCCAGTTTCACTCATTCACCTACATGCCCAACCCAGTTCCACCCATTCACCTACATGCCCAACCCAGTTCTACCCATTTACACACACGCCCAACCCAGTTCCACTCATTCATCTACATGTCCAATCTAGTTCCACACATTCACCTACATACCCAACCCAGTTCTACCCATTCACATACAGGCCCAACCCAGTTCCACCCATTCACATACAAGCCCAACCCAATTCCACTCATTCACAGACAAGCCAACTCAGTTCCACTCATTCACCTACAAGCCCAACGCAGTTCCATCCATTCATATGCACGCCTAACCCAGTTCCATCCTTTCACCAACATGTCCAACACAGTTCCACTCATTCACCTACAAGCCCAACTCAGTTCCACTCATTCACCTACAAACCCAACGCAGTTCCATCCATTCACATACAAGCCCAACCTAGTTCCACTCATTCACCTACATGCCCAACCTAGTTCAACACATTAACATACATGCCCAACCCAGTTCTACCAATTCACACACACGCCTAACCCAGCTCCATTCATTCACCTACATGCCCAACCTAGTTCCACTCATTCACCTACATGCCCAACCTAGTTCAACACATTAACATACATGCCCAACCCAGTTCTACCAATTCACACACACGCCTAACCCAGCTCCATTCATTCACCTACATGCCCAACCCAGTTCCACTCATTCACCTACGCGCTCAACACAGTGCAATCCATTCACCTACAGGCCCAACCCAGTTCCACTCATTCACTTACACGCCCAACCCAGTTCCACTCATTTACCTACATGCCCAATCCAGTACCACTCATTCACCTACATGCCCAACCTATTTCCACCCATTCACTTACACGCCCAACCCAGTTCCACTCATTCACATACAGGCCCACCCCAGTTCGACCCATTCACATACAAGCCCAACCCAGTTCCACCCATTCATTTACAGGCCCAAGCCAGTTCCACTCATTCACCTGCATGCCCAACCCAGTTCCACTCATTCACCTACATGCTCAATCCAATCCCACCCATTCACCTACACGCTAAGCACAGTTCAATCCATTCACTTACAGGCCCAATCCTGTTCCACTCATTCATCTACAAGCCCATTCCAGTTCCACTCATTCACCTACATGCCCAACCCAGTTCCATCCATTCACATACAGAACCAACTTAGTTCCACCCATTCACCTACATGCCCAATCCAGTTGCACCCATTCACATACAGGCCCACCCCAGTTCCACCCATTCACATACAAGCCCAACCCAGTTCCACCCATTCATTTACAGGCCCAACCCAGTTCCACTCATTCACCTACATGTCCAACCCAGTCCCACTCATTCACTTACACGCCTAACTCGGTTTTACTGATTCACATACATGCTCAACCCAGTTCCATCCATTCACTTACACGCCTAACCCGGTTCTACTCATTCACCTACATGCCCAACCCAGTTCCACTCATTCACCTACATGCCCAACCCAGTTCCACCCATTCACATACATGCACAACCCAGTTTTAACCATTCACCTACAGGCTCAACCCAGTTCCACTCATTCACCTATATGCCCAACCTAGTTCCACCCATTCACCTACATGCCCAACCCAGTTCTACTCATTTACAGAAACGCCCAACCCAGTTCCACCCATTCACCTACATGCCCAACCTAGTTCCACACATTCACCTACATACCCAACCCAGTTCTACCCATTCACATACAGGCCCAACCCAGTTCCACCCATTCACATACAAGCCCAACCCAATTCCACTCATTCACCGACAAGCCCAACTCAATTCCACTCATTCACCTACAAGCCCAACGCAGTTCCATCCATTCATATGCACGCCTAACCCAGTTCCATCCTTTCACCAACATGTCCAACACAGTTCCACTCATTCACCTACAAGCCCAACTCAGTTCCACTCATTCACCTACAAACCCAACGCAGTTCCATCCATTCACATACAAGCCCAACCTAGTTCCACTCATTCACCTACATGCCCAACCTAGTTCAACACATTAACATACATGCCCAACCCAGTTCTACCAATTCACACACACGCCTAACCCAGCTCCATTCATTCACCTACATGCCCAACCTAGTTCCACACATTCACCTACAAGCCCAACTCAGTTCCACTCATTCACCTACAAGCCCAACGCAGTTCCACTCATTCACCTACAAGCCCAACCTAGTTCCATTCATTCACCTACAAGCCCAACTCAGTTACACTCATTCACCTACAAGACCAACCCAGTTCCACTCATTCACCTACATGCCCAACCTAGTTCCACTCATTCACCGACAAGCCCAATTCAGTTCCACTCATTCACCTACAAGCCCAACCTAGTTCCACACATTCACCTACATGCCCAACCCAGTTCTACCCATTCACACACACACCCAACCCAGTTCCACTCATTCACCTACATTCCTAACCTAGTTCCACACATTCACCTACAAGCCCAACTCAGTTCTACCCATTCAGATACAGGCCCAACCCAGTTCTATCCTTTCACCAACATGCCCAACCCAGTTTCACTCATTCACCTAAAAACCCAGCGCAGTTCCATCCATTCACATACAAGCCCAACCCAGTTCCACTCATTCACCTACATGCCCAACCCAGTTCCACTCATTCACCTACATGCCCAACCCAGTTCCACCCATTCATTTACACGCCCAACCCAGTTCCATCCATTCACCAACATGCCCAACCCAGTTCCACTCATTCACCTACATGCCCAGCCCAGTGCCACCCATTCAGCTACAGGCCCAACCCAGTTCAATCCATTCACATACAAACCCAACCCAGTTCCACTCATTCACCTACATGCCCAGCCCAGTGCCACCCATTCAGCTACAGGCCCAACCCAGTTCAATCCATTCACATACAAACCCAACCCAGTTCCACTCATTCACCTACATGCCCAACCCAGTTTCACCCATTCATTTACACACCCAACCCAGTTCCACCCATTCACCTACATGCCCAACCTAGTTCCACTCATTCACCTGCATGCCCAACACAGTTCCACCTTTTCACATTAATGGTGTACAATTTGTAAATTTATACATGAATATAGCAGAATACCGCTCACTTGGCGTTAAGTTGCAATCAATCAATCAATCAATTCATCTGACTGCAGAAGTTCCTTATGCATAAATCAAGTGACAAAAATAAAAATAAGTCATTATAAGGGTAATATCCAAGTATTACATATAAACAGGATTTATCTATTTGAAAAGTAATATATCTAACATATTCCACAACAGGGTTAAACCTATATGTTATATTCTATGTTAGTAGAGTTACAAGTTACAGTGAGTGATTGAGTAAGTGATTGTTGTTTAACGCCGAGGGAGCTATTTTTCAGCCATATCATGGCGGGAATTATATATTTTGTTTTTGTTGCTGTAATGGTGATGATATCTGATTTGTACTGAGTCGCAGTCGGTTCAAACCAAAGATTATAAAATTATATCTTAGCTGCTCTTCCTATAAATATGCAGCATTAAGGAGTAAGAGCATTGACCGGTTGTTTAGGAATCGTGATAATGTGTCTGGGTGGAGCGACTGATGTTCAGTGAGCTAGATCTAATTAAGCATGTTGGTCTAGTACATGGTAGTCATAGTCATGTAATCGTTTCTCTCTATGATACCATTTTTTTTCTTCATTTTGATTGATTTGAACGACAATAGCCTACTCACACACTTTCAGCTAAAACAAATGTACAATATTTATCTTTACTGTTAAACTTCGTTGCTATTATGGCTGTAGATGAGTTTGAAGATACCAAAGGGGTATTCAGAACCCGTACACAGAAGATGGACAGACAAAAAAATGGCCGAAAGAAAAAGTACAAAAGGACAAACAACGATCTACAAAACATACACTTAAAACTAAAGATCGAGTAACACGAACACCACTAAAAACAGGGGTGAACTCAGGTGCTCCGGAATGGTAAGCAGTTCCTGCTCCACTAGTGGCACCCGTCGTGTTAATCTAGTTACAAACCCAGTGATAAGTCATGAATGAGGAAAGGACCGGGAAGTGTTTACGACAAGTGGAACATATCCGTGGTCATTTGTGACACAGCTTTTCCATGTAGATTTCGATATAAATAGGTGTTGGTTTGTAATCCTATTATCTGGGTCTGTAAGTAAGTAAAATATGGCAAATTATTACTACTTCCGACAGAATCTCGGGATTTTAGAAATAGGGCCTAGTTTAATATTTATATATAGACCTACAAGTTAGTTTCTCTAAAAAGGGCTTACACTATTTTTGAGGGACAAATCACTTAAATGCACCAATTACCTCGTGGTCGGAGAGTGTCACTCGACAAGCACGTCGAATACAGCTCAATTGCAGTAGCTCCTCATGTACAACACGTTGTTAGGAATAGTCGTTGTTAGTCCGTTACAGGGTAAATTATTAAGACTTATCCATTATTTTCTGGTTTTTCGTTGTGGTGTTCAACTTATCAGAAAGGATTGTCCGGGGGCGAATGAAATAAACAACTTGTCTCCAGATGGGAACGGAAATGATTTTCTCATTTATGGCAAGTGCCATTCTCTTTGCATGTATAACTTTGCTTGATTGATTGTTGGTGCTGTAAAATCAAGGTGCACATTAAATAGTTCATGCGTACTAAAGAGAGGAAGAAATTCAATAAAAAAAATTATAAAGTATACAGAAATGAGGAAAAGGAAAAACTGGCCACCAACTTGAACATCGGTTTTGACTATCACTATATGTAAAATATTCCACGAAATCAAAGACATTGTAAATTTTGTAAAACATTGGATGACGAATTCCACTTTTTCTTTGATTGTAAAGTTACTGGTAGACCTTCCTTTATTGATTTTATGAAAACAAAATATCCTCTCTTTAATCAACTAGATTCCCTTGAAAAGTTAAAAATTATTCTTAATCCTGATAAAGAAATTTTGCCCAGTGTTTGTAACTTCATAAAGCGATCATTAGAAGGGTGAATATGAGGTTCACGTTGGTCAAATCATATAAAACATAATATTGTTTTTATCAAACAGTGGTAGTTGTATTTGTTTATATATATACATTGTCCGGTTAATGTCAGTTTATGCTTGTATGTACATGTATTGCTTTATCCAAAAGCGTTTTATATGCAATAAAGATGTATTATATAACGCCTAATGCACGTACAATTTTTTTCGATCTAAATAAGGAATCTAGGAGCAATGTCCAAGCTATGGTGAACGAGGAAAATTATTTTCTGTATTATAATCTAAAACGAGAGGCTATGCCCCAGGGCCGACCTTAAGTCAATTGTACCAATTGTTCCCAATTGGGCCCCGCGTTTGAGATGTCTACTCTCGGCTGTTCAAGTACATACAACAACACACTGCACATAATTTACATACAATGTAGAACAGCATTGGGCCCCCGTATCTCCTAAGGCCGATCCTGCTATTTCCTATCCATGACCCTGGGTCGTGTTGAGTAGATCTATAAGTGGAGCCCTGACAACCTTCACCGGGGCCCCAGTACATAATATTGTGTTTTATTGTGATATATTAAATATACCGTTATAACTTAATCGCTTTGTTTAAAGAATATCTTATTTAAAATGGTTTGTATGTTAAATATTAAATATCAATATTAAAAGCTCTTACTAGACAGTATTTTAAAGGTAAGTATAATTATATAGCAAATAGTTCATGGCACTGAGGGTCATATGGCAGTATATGGACCGATCCGTCACCAAAAAAATATTATATGGACCGAAACTTGTATATGGACCGGTTCATATATTGCCATATAACCCGAAGTGACATGAACTATTTGCTATATTATACTTTTTATCTAAAATAATAATGCAGGTACCTGGCCGGTCCATATACTAAAATAGTGACCGGTCCATATTCGAAAATAGTGACCGGCTGCGCTAACAAAGACAAATAGGGAAAATAAAAACGTAAAGTGTAATATATGTAAATAACTATGTTTTTTACCTTTAGAAAATATTACTCAATTTTGTAAATTCTATAATTTTCTGTCTTGACAATTGTTTTATTCAAATTTTGATTTCTTTACTATATCTTCCCTTTTCAGTTAGTTAGATATTTTTCTTCTTCTGTTATTTTATTTTCTTAGTGCATTTAGTTAATGGTGAATATGTTAATGATAAACGAGTTGCGTGTATAATATTAGTTATATAGGCTTTAGACAGGTTATACAGGCTCATATAACCTGTCTGCGTTTTATATTGCCCGAGCCGAAGGCGAGGGAAATATACAACACAGACAGGTTATATGAGCCCGTATTACCTGTCTAAAGCCTAAATAACGAGTTTGTCATACTGCAATACCATGGGTCCATATTACCTGTGTAAAGCCTAAATAAAGAACATGACTACTATACGTGTATTGTCTCATGAACATTTAACCCCAGATATGACTTTGCTTTAAAGAAGAAATAATTCTTCAACATATTTAATAAACAACTTAACAATTTTAACAGAAAAATAACAAATGATTTAGAATTGCCTCAATATCGGCGTCAGAGTGACAGGCGAACCTGGAGGTCGCCATCTTGATTACGTATGATTTCAAAATGAGTTATCTTTCTTGGCACGTGCTTTCATATTACCGGCTAGAGCCGTATAATATGGATTAGTAAAATCGAGTAAATAACCAATCCGATCACTTAGATTTTCTATTGCAGTATGCCAAATATTTGTGGAAACCCGAGTAAAAAAGAACAGTCATTTTACTTAAATTATCTTTCTTTCTCTGTTTTATTTTTATTTTTTTTCCTGTTGTTTTGGACTGAAAGTCGGAAAGGGAAACTGTCTTCTGACAAATATCACAAATGTTTTATTTGTAATATAGACATTTCTAATTTAGTTTATGGTGTTTTAACGCCATTTTCAATAATATTTCAGTTATATCGTGCGATCAGTTTTATTTTCTTAAGATGATATCTGTATTTTATTTAAAGATATATATATTTTAGGAACCGTCGTAGTCGTGATCGCATGGTTTTTAGATTTACAACTACCTATGCAATCAGAGCCTATCACCATTAACGTTGTGAGTTCGAATTCCGCTTAGGCGAGGTGACTTGTGACAGGTCGGTGGCTTTCTCCGGGTATTCCGGTTTCCGCCAACAATAAAACTGACAGCCACGATATAGTTGAAATAATGGTGAAAGTGAGCTTAAACACCATAACCCTAACCCTCTATATTAAACACAGATATCTTTATAAATGTAAAGTATAAATATCTACTAGTATATCTGTATTTAAAACACAAATAACTTTATTTTGGGTTATTTGATAAATATATTAAATATCGCTGGGTTCTTGTTCTCGCCGTTGTATGGCTGGAATTTTTTTCATTTGGTGTTAAGCAACAATCACTCACCTACTCTTGTGGAATATTATAACATCGCAAATTCTCTGACAGTAAATATGTTACACCATGTACATGATCCTGAATTCACGGGAATAGACCCGATCATGGTCAGTCATAAATGGTTGGTTGGTGTTTAACGCCACTTTCAACAATATTTCAGTTATGGTCAGTCATAAAAAGGGGGATGGTAAAGAGGTAGCATGTAAAACGACTCGCCGTAATTTTTTTCAAACTTTTGAAAATAACGGTAACGATAAAAATGTTCGTTCAATTTGACGAATCATGATAACAATTTCAAGTACATATTATGCTATTGAAAACGGAAGTGTAAAAGGGAGTTTTAAGCTACATAAAATACGGTCCTTCATATTAATAATTAAAAACATAAGAAAATACCTCCAGCAAAGTTATTTTTAAATTTAAAATCTTAAAATTTCTTTTGTACGTCTTGCATAACATAAACATAGACCCATAGGTCAATCCTATTTTATCTTATTATTGATTCAAGATTTATTAAAAGTAATTAATAGGATTTTTATCACGTGACTTTGTCTGTTTTGAGACACGTGGTTCATGAATGGATTATCTAACGAGGAAATATTTAATGAATAACTTTCACCACTGCAGGTTAGAAACTATATATGTCTTTAAATAATTACATTATCTTGCTGTGTTTTTTAAATGATTCAAATAAATACACACGTATGCTACAGCTGGTATAATCACCTTTTAAATTAAAAAAAAGCAAAATTAATCATGTGTATCGTATTGTGATATGAAACATTGTTTACACATTTGTTTACAAACAATACACATTTCACAACAATAGAAATAATTTTAAAATGATATACTGTGTAATGATAGAGTCCATCTTTCACATGTATGATTAAGTTGCAAGTACAATGCTATGTGTATACAGCATGTAATAGTGTTGTGTATTTAAGTCCGAATCACGTTATCTGTAATATTAAGTCGTCGACAGTTTGCCATTAGATATTGTCAGGGATTTATTGTTTTGTGTATTGGATGGAAAAATTAGTGTGTATTGTATATCAATGTAGCTTCATCGATTTTTAAGGTGAGTATCGATCTTTGCATCAATTCTATTATTTTAAATATTAACTGAATTGTTTGATTTATCAATAATGGTGTGTTGCCTAGATACGTGTACCTGCAGTCACAGCAATATCAATCATGTTGATTGGGTTGAAATTAATTTCTCGAAAACTAATCAAA
The DNA here is from genome assembly GCA_963383655.1 of Bathymodiolus septemdierum. Taxonomy (NCBI): domain Eukaryota; kingdom Metazoa; phylum Mollusca; class Bivalvia; order Mytilida; family Modiolidae; genus Bathymodiolus; species Bathymodiolus septemdierum. Next base: position 55,192,241 of record OY726517.1, on the reverse strand, counting down.
CCCGTACTTCTATCCCCCCCCCCCCCCCCCCCCCCCCCATTTTCCCCCCTCCCAATGAACTGGTTTATCCGATAACAGCTCGTGTATACTACATGCTTATCTAGGATCAATCAGTTTAATAATATGTGTTACAATTTTTATCGGAAAAAGAGTGAGAGGTTAACATGACACAGACATTTCCGTCGATAACTAAAAAGTTATAACAGTAAATAGCGATTATATTACCATCAGCACGAACAAATCAAGTGTCAAACTCGTGAATACGGAAATAACGTTGATGGAAACCGATGAGGTTCTTCGTGTAGAGAGTAACAAACCGGTTCTGACATGGAAGAAGAGTTTGAAGATACGAAAGGGGTAATCAGAATCCGTATATCAAAGAAGTATAGACAACACAATGGTCAAAAGAAAAGGTACAAAAGGACAAACAACCATCTACAAAACATGCATAAAACTAAAGATCGAGTATCACGAACCCCACTAAAAACCGGGGGTGAACCATTGCAATCAACTTTTGATATGTATATATCCAGCACTGGCAGGGGGTACTTTACAGGGGCGGATCCAGGATTTGTGGTTGGGGGGAGAGGGCGTGAGTAGGCGAGGGATCTGGGGACCGCGTCCCCAGCGGGTCCAAGGCAGAGCTCTGGTAGGGGGCCCAGGGGGCGAAGCCCCCTGGAAGCTCTGGGGTTTTGAGGAATTACAGACATTTATTTGAACGACAATTTTGAACCAACCACACCATTTTTATCAGACCAAAAAAACTTGACTTTGAGTCTTAATTTTGTCGGATAATTGTTAACAGTATGTTTTTGTCAGATTATAAGAGCCTAAAGTAAAACTTTTCTTTAACAACCGTGATGCGAATTGTTCAACTCATGACTGATCGATCACGATATTTTAACCCTTCAAAGAACTATTAGTTTAGTTTTAACGCATTCCTCATTTCACTAATTGGTCTGTACTTTCGGTGCTTGTCCTTTCGGGTGGTTCTAGTTAATACTGCCCGTCCGGATGGAGCTTTTCTTTTCGTCGCTTGATTCATTCATTGAAAACGTATGATTCGACCGTTCTTGTTTATAGACAAACAATAGCGGAAATTGTCAATACATGAACTTGTTGTTGATTTCTGATAAGCTAACGTTACTGGGTCATTATCAAAATACACGCACTTTTCTGTTATTATGCAATTAAAAGACAAATATCAACCAAACTGATTAGAGAAAACATGTTTTGCATGAAGGCACATCAGCCCTCTATAGTTTTACCATCTAAATCCAGATTGGTCCAATTGCGAATTTGTACTTGCTACACGAAGACCTGTTTTTTCCTTGGTGTTACGCGTTATTTTCCCAGAATGACTTACTTCTGGTCAATTGTGCTATTCAGATGTAATGATTTTATTCGATCTTTATATTATTTTTGAACTATTCCTAAAACTCTAATAGCACAGCATTATTTTTGCTTGATATATATTGAAATTTAAAAAGAAAATTAGCAAAAACCTGCTGTTATAGATTTTCATGTCTGTGGTGTTACCCTACCTATTAAGGCTGGTAAGAGTCATCTGTCTTGTCATATTTGAAGCAAAAATAGTTTCTCCCTTGGCTTATTTCCTGTTTCATGAGATGTGCAGACGACAAAAACAAAAGTGATCCATAAACTAATATAGAGCCGAAAAGGTACGTGCAATTGGTATAGTATATACATTGTATGTCTGTGGTGTACTTCTCACTACTTCTTTTTGTTAGAATTGAACAAAATGTAAAAATATACAATACATTACATTTGGTATTCTTCACAGGGTATACATATAAAATATAGTCAGGGAGATATTATTTTCCTTTTATCCCGAAAATACTTACCTGTTTGTCTGTGGTGTTACCATAAAGATTGTGTAACACCACAGACATTTAGCATTACAATTGTGAATAAACACATTATTCCATAAACAGTAATATTCAGAACAAAATATTGCTCTTTAACCTATGCAGAAATATTGTTCAAACATCGTCATTTACTTATAAGATATAGTTTAAGGAGCTGATGGGAGTATACTGTTTAGACCTGGTAACACCAGGAACATGTCTTCATAACACCATGGACAAAACTGCATTAAACCAATATTTTGAAAAACTGAATATTGTACTGAAAACATTTCAGAAAACAACAAATATAGGTTGATAGTTGTGTTTTTTTCTTGAATTAAATGTTTACATTTATGAAGATGTCCCTGGTGTTACTTTTGTTATCTGTGGTATTACCTCTTGTCAATGGTGTTACCTCATGTAAATTGTTTCATAAAAAGGATAAATGACATAATTGAAGTAAATTATATTATAGTTGAATAAAGTTGACTTTGATAACTATGTATAAGTCATCTTTTCTTTCAATAAAGTGAAACAAAATACAATTATGAAAACTTGTTTGTTTCATAATGCAGCTTACATGGAACTCCGCAACTACATATCCAAATATTGTGAAAAAATAGTGCTCCAAAGAAAATATCCTTCACTATGCATGATTTCCCTGTATATTATGTATGTAACCACTTTTTACATAACAATTATTTTTCATTTTCCTAAAAAGAATAATTTGATGTTGGTAACACCACGGACTGAAATGTATGAGGGGGTGCTACATATCTAGAAATATTTTTTTTCATGGTGGTTTTCCCGACTGCATATTATATGAATATGTCATTGTAATGTAGGAAAAACTAATAGGCTAAAGCAAAACGGGAACGAAAATATTTGATGTCACCAAAATATGAACAGGAAAAAATGCGTGTATTTTGATAATGACCCTACTAAATTAGATGATCAGAATCGTTTCATGCAGCATTAATGTTAACATATTCGCCTTTGTTTGTCTATAAACAAGAACGAATCATACGTTTTCAATGAATGAACCAACGGCGAAACGAAAAGCTTCATCCGGACGGACAGTATACTGATCATTTATCAATGGGTAGAGCTTTTTAGAATGATATCCCAAATTTACTCCTAATATCATTACCATTCATTTTGACTTGCAGGTCACGAGTTAACCATTCATGAAAAAGTTGTTTTTTGAACTGCTTAATGAACATTGCATAGCATATGCTTTGCGAATTTTAGGGAGGGCGCACGCCCCGCACGCCCCCTCTAAATCCGCCTCTGCTTTATATAAAACTGACCTTCACGATATAGCTAAAATATTGTCGAAAGTGGCGTTAACCACCATAACCCTAACCCCCCCCCCCCCCCCCAAAACCTCCCTAACCCCCTTACCCTTATAGTAAGATTGGGCACGATGGTGCCGCTGGAGCTTGTACAACTCCCCACCCTATTCATATATTCCATCCGTTTGGAAAGCATACCCATTCATATATTCCATCTGTTTGGAAAGCATACCCATTCATATATTCCATCCGTTTGGAAAGCATACCCATTCATATATTCCATCTGTTTGGAAAGCATACCCATTCATATATTCCATCTGTTTGGAAAGCATACCCATTCATATATTCCATCCGTTTGGAAAGCATACCCATTCATATATTCCATCCGTTTGGAAAGCATACCCATTCATATATTCCATCCGTTTGGAAAGCATACCTATTCATATATTCCATCCGTTTGGAAAGCATACACATTCATATATACCATCCGTTTGGAAAGCATACCCATTCATATATTCCATCTGTTTGGAAAGCATACCCATTCATATATTCCATCCGTTTGGAAAGCATACACATTCATATATTCCATCCGTTTGGAAAGCATACCCATTCATATATTCCATCCGTTTGGAAAGCATACCCATTCATATATTCCATCCGTTTGGAAAGCATACCCATTCATATATTCCATCTGTTTGGAAAGCATACCCATTCATATATTCCATCCGTTTGGAAAGCATACCCATTCATATATTCCATCTGTTTGGAAAGCATACCCATTCATATATTCCATCCGTTTGGAAAGCATACCCATTCATATATACCATCCGTTTGGAAAGCATACCCATTCATATATACCATCCGTTTGGAAAGCATACCCATTCATATATTCCATCTGTTTGGAAAGCATACCCATTCATATATTCCATCCGTTTGGAAAGCATACCCATTCATATATTCCATCCGTTTGGAAAGCATGCGCATTCATATATTCCATCCGTTTGGAAAGCATACCCATTCATATATTCCATCCGTTTGGAAAGCATACCCATTCATATATTCCATCCGTTTGGAAAGCATACCCATTCATATATTCCATCTGTTTGGAAAGCATACCCATTCATATATTCCATCTGTTTGGAAAGCTTACCCCTTCATATATTTTCAGTTATTGGTGACCCATTCATATATTTTCAGTTATTGGTGACCCCTTCATATATTTTCAGTTATTGGTGACCCCTTCATATATTTTCAGTTATTGGTGACCCCTTCATATATTTTCAGTTATTGGTGACCCATTCATATATTTTCAGTTATTGGTGACCCCTTCATATATTTTCAGTTATTGGTGACCCCTTCATATATTTTCAGTTATTGGTGACCCATTCATATATTTTCAGTTATTGGTGACCCCTTCATATATTTTCAGTTATTGGTGACCCATTCATATATTTTCAGTTATTGGTGACCCCTTCATATATTTTCAGTTATTGGTGACCCATTCATATATTTTCAGTTATTGGTGACCCCTTCATATATTTTCAGTTATTGGTGACCCATTCATATATTTTCAGTTATTGGTGACTCCTTCATATATTTTCAGTTATTGGTGACCCATTCATATATTTTCAGTTATTGGTGACCCCTTCATATATTTTCAGTTATTGGTGACCCCTTCATATATTTTCAGTTATTGGTGACCCATTCATATATTTTCAGTTATTGGTGACCCATTCATATATTTTCAGTTATTGGTGACCCATTCATATATTTTCAGTTATTGGTGACCCATTCATATATTTTCAGTTATTGGTGACCCATTCATATATTTTCAGTTATTGGTGACCCCTTCATATATTTTCAGTTATTGGTGACCCATTCATATATTTTCAGTTATTGGTGACCCATTCATATATTTTCAGTTATTGGTGACCCATTCATATATTTTCAGTTATTGGTGACCCATTCATATATTTTCAGTTATTGGTGACCCATTCATATATTTTCAGTTATTGGTGACCCATTCATATATTTTCAGTTATTGGTGACCCATTCATATATTGGATTAAAATCCAAAATCAACACACATAGATAGAGGCTTATAGTGTTTAACGCCACTTTCAAGTATATTTCAGTTATATCGTGCCGGTCAATTTTATTGGTGGAGGAAACCGGAGTATCGGGAGAAATCCACCGACCTGTCGCAAATCACTGACAAACTTTATCACATAATGTTGTATCGAGTACACCTCGCCTGAACGGGATTCGAACTAACAATGTTAGTGGTGACAGGCACTGATTGCATAGGTAGTTATAAATCCAGCTACCATACGATCACGACCACGACGGTTCCTTCACATAGATAGAACAATTATGCACCTGACCATGTTAAGTTATAACATAATCACAGAATAAGTTGTCTTAGAAATGAAGAAGCTGCATGAAATATGACCTATTGTAATATCTTAGATTAAAAATCCCAATCCATTGAAATGAACTGTATTTGAAAACTGAAAACTTCGACTAATTCCAGTAGCATGTCTGCATATACCTTTATATAGGAAATGACAGCATGTACCCACATCCCGTGATGCCAAGCATTAAAACAGACCTATCCAACAAACATTAAGACCTGGAGTTTCACCGACATATGTCATGGTCTTTTTGTTTTCAATACACAAAGTTATAGGTTCAATGATTTGATGTGGGAGGTGGTTGTTCGACTTGTTGATATTAAAGAGATTGTTGACCGATTATTTTTTAAACTATTTTAACAGAAAAAAAGTACATACCGTATAGTACGGTGGACTGAAAACTTGTGTCTAGCATATTATATTAACCATTTCATAAATAGTGACACGTAAAAAAAACATCTTAGCGGTCATCTTATGGTATTGTGAAAAAGAAAGTTTAAACAGTATTAGCCAGCGGTTCCATCAAAACCTTATCGGTGGCGTATTGGTTATCGTGCTCGCCTTGAGTGCGGTAGATCGTGTGTTCGAGTTCCGATCGTGTCAATCCAAAGACTATAAAATTGGTATTTGTTGCTTCTCAGCTAAGTACGCAGCATTAAGGACAAAGATAAAAGACTGGTTGTCTCGAAATCAGGATAATGTGTCAGAATGAGGCGATATGTCTATCCGAGGACTGTTGTTTCAGTGAGCTAGCACTATACAAATACAACTGAGCGTGTTCTTTAAAGAAAAGTGGAAATGAAATTAATGTTTATCTCTACTTTTAAGGCCTAAAACTTCACGGAAATCGAGTACGAAAAGACATGACACAAGAATTTATCAGAAAATCACATTTTATCTGAAATGTATAGGGAAATACTTAAGTGTGGATTTGACTTTTGACCCATGACAGTAGGTCTACACAATTATTTCAGATAATACATAGAGATATACATGTATATATTCAAATCAACAATGTAATTACAATTTTATATTTCTTGTCTTTTCTCTAACATTAATTAACAGATATACATGTATGTAAACACACGACATAATTTACTGATGCGTGTACCTGATGCGTGTACACGTATGACAGAACAAAAGAATATACATGTATATTTATCATGAATTCGGAACAAACGGTCATGTTACGAGGGACATGTATACGCACCGCTGCCCAAAAGTCATAACATTTGTAGAATTTCATTAGTATGTCTTGATTTGTTTTAAGTATAGAAGAATGTCCAAGTAACTCTCCATTCCTTAAAAATAATGGAAGACCCGTTGTTTTTAAGGAATGGAGAGATACGAGGACATTCTCCAACTTAAAATCCACTCATTGTACTTTATTAATTTTATTAATTATTAATCTTGTAACAAAAACAAGTCTGTGTATAGTATCTAAAGTACAAAGAGAACAATAACTCTACCCCTGTTCACATTGTTCATAACTCTCCATTCCTTGAAAATAATGGAGAGTTTAGACAATAGATTTACATCACAGGTGGATTTTAAATAAAGGAAAACCACACCTGCACAAATCCACGACATTTAATTGTATATGGCGTTAAACCACATAAACCTATTTACCAAACAATCAATAATTCTTCATGCATATACGTTTCCCAAAGATGGAAGAAAGGGGGAGGAAGAGACATGGGGGTTTTTTTTGCATAACAACGACCTTTAATTTATATTTGCTTTACAAATGAAGATTTATGCGTATTGAAATCTTTCAATTTACATCAAGACCAGGTTTTAAGTTTTATTTTCAAGGTTTCGTAGCCGTCTTCAAATGATTGTTCGATTGAAGAATTTCTTTTAATTTTAATTTTATTGTTCATGTACAAAATTTAAATGACGAAGAGCGTGGTACGGGTTTTATTAATTACGTTTAAATTCGAAGAATTAAAAAGTTAATATTCATATTATATATCCTTTTGAATAACCAAATTCAATAATGTTTAGTTTTGTTTTTGTTTTGATCAGTGAACCGAATTAGACTATGTATGATAAAGACAACTTTAAAAACTTTAGTTATAATGTGGGGCTCAATTTAATTCACCTTGAATAAGGGTAATAACAAAATTACCGAACTCCGAACAATCTTACAAAGGGAAAGTTAAAACTCATAATTATATAAACAGACAAAATCAGTCAACAACCGGAAAACTGTGAAAACCGTAATGACCCTGACTTGATACAGGCATTTCTAAAGAAATGATGGGTTGAATCAGATTTTAAAACGCCTAACCTCCCGCTTTCATTACGGCTCAAAGGTTTGAAAACCCGGAATATCCGGAGTGGGTGATCATGAGTGATTGCTGTTTAATACCAACATGCAGTCTTGAATAGCCGGAGGAAACCACAGACCTCTGTAAAGTCGCTGACCGTCATCACATCTTGTTGTATCGAGTACACCTCGACACGAGTGGGAGTCGAATTCACACGACTCGAGTGTACTTGGGTATAGTCGTGTCGCTGGGGTTTGAATTACACACCCATTCATATATATAACTAAATAAACACCAAAAGACCAATTTTGCAGGGCCGTCATGTTCGTGATCGGATGGTAGTTAGATTTACAACTAGCAGTGCAATCAGTGCCTATCACTACTAAAGTTGTGAGTTCGAATCTCATTCATGGCGATGTGATAAAGTTTGTCAGTGACTTGCGACAGGTTGGTGGTTTTCTCGGGATACTCCGGTTTTCCTCCACCAATAAAACTGACCGCCATGATATAATTGAAATATTTACCTTTGCAGAACACCCCTATGTCCCTCCCCCCCCCCCCCCGTTTTTAGTGGGGCTCATGTTACTCAATATTTAGCTTTCTGTGAACTGTTTTGTAGATCATTATTAGTCCTTTTGGCCATTGTATTGCATTGTCTGTTCTTCGTCGATTTACGGGGGCCCGGGTGGCTCAATGAGTTAGATAGTTGGATTACCTAACAACTCATACAAGCCTATCACCAATACGGCGTGGGTTCGCGTCCGGCTTTGTAAATTACAAAACGGGTGCACCCGACTCGCAGCCGCAAGTTATAAAGTTCCAGTTGCTTGTCCATGGTCGGTGGTTCTCACCGGGTACTCCGGCTTCTTCCACCACTAAAACTGGTCGCCATGATATAGCTGAAATATTGCTGAAAGTGGCCTTAAACACCGAAAATCAATCAACCAATCTTCGATTTACGGCTTCTGATTACCCCATTGATACATGTATCTTCAAATTTTCCTGGTCTATTTGACCAATGCAGTGATGTATGCAAGTCACACACTATACCAAATCGATAATTAAAGTGAACATTTTGAATAATAGTGTGATTTCGTCAAAAAATCATGTTCAGTCGTAGAAATTCTAACAAATCTTGACATGCCGCGATTGCCGTCAGACTAAATATACCGCCAACTTTAATTTCTTTGTGTATTACTCCGAAATAAATTAGATTTAACAACGTAATTGTTTTTGGATTTTTAAATATGCATACATTTTGTATTTATACACATTTCAATACCGGTAGTTCTTTCATATCAATTAAATTTTCCACAAAATTCAATGTTTATAGCTATTTTAAATACGTTTATGTAACGCGAGATCAGATTTAAAAATAAAAAGCTGACAAGTGACGACGAGGATTTCCAATGCTAAATTAACTTTGTGGAGTTAGGAGTAAGTGAGCCAATGTTGTGTATAACGACATGTACAACTGACGGAAAGTATACTGTAGGTGTGAAACCTATAATTAATTTCTTTAACATTTTCTACTAAATTTGTGTTTTTTCGAGCCTGCCTGGCTATTTTATCTTAAGCTTAACCTTTCTAAGACCATACATTTTCTGAAACGTACATGATTCCTCTACGTTCTGTGAAAATATCAGGGGATGTTTAAAGTCTTGCAGTGAAATGCCAGGCTATGAAAAACACCTACTCTAAAAATAGCTCGGTCATCCCCGGGAAATTCAATATTTATAGGTCATGCATCAAATCCTCCATAGAGGTATTAAAATACAACTAAATGCATCAAATGTAGGCTCAAAATAATCCTTATATATATAACTTCAATTATAAATTTTAATTATTCCATTCCATTCAGTATTGATCACAATACAACAAAGCGAAAGAAACTATTGTCTTTAAAAGGTGAATTATTGGTTTGAGTCTTTGAGTTTTTTTTTTTTTTTTTAAATTCAGGACCGAATGATTGTTTGGTTTATGGTGTTTAACGCCACTTTCAACAATATCTCAGTTATATCGTGGCGGTCAATTTTATTGGTGGAGGAAACCGGAGTACCCGGAGAAAACCACCCACCTGTCTCAAGTCACTGACAAACTTTATCACATAATGCTGTATCGAGTACACCCGCCATGAACGTGGTTCGAACTCACAACGTTAGTGGTGATAGGTACTGATTGCAGAGGTAGTTGTAAATACAACTACCATACGATCAGGGCCACGACGACCCCTAGGACCGAATAAAGGAATATTGCTAAACTGCAAGTGACTGAAGGATTAAGATTGTCACTTTTATTTACTTTGAGAGTGAGAAAAATTTGAAGATACTAAAAGGGTATAAAGAAGCCGTAAATAGAGTCAGAACAGACAATACAATGGCTTAAAGAAAACTGACAAAAGACAAACAACGGGTCGACAAAACACTACGCAGAAAGCTAATGACTGAGAAACACTATCTCATCTAAAAACCAGGTGTGAACTCAGGTGCTCCGGAAGGGTGAGCAGTTCTATCTCAACTAGTAGCATCCGTCGCATGGTAAAAACCCGGAGAGAGAAAGGAATGACCGGGTTGTGATTACCACAAATGGTCGTCTGTAACACAGGTATTTCGTAGCGGTTAAACAAAACATGATGGAGACTTTAAAACTTTCAACGTGAGGACTTCAACTTTAACGTTAGAAGCCTTGGCTTATTAGTAGCTTCCTTGTCAGCAGCAACTCTCTATAAATATTGTTTAAGCCGAAAAGTTTTAAAATACAAATGGTGTATTCAGAAGCCGTAAATCGAAGGAGGACAAACAACACAATGAAGAAAAGGGGGCAAACAACGATCTACAACACAGAATGATCGAGCACCACGAACCTCACTAAAATCCGGGGTGAACGCAGTTCCTGTTTCACGAGTGGCACCCTTCGTGTAACAAAAATGTTTACATTATAAATTTGTGTTTTTGAAAAGGAAATAATATCCAACAAACAACTAATTGTGATTATATATATATATATATATTTTTTATCTGTTATTAGTCTTTATTGTTTCTTTCCAGTAAGACAGAAAGATGTTCGCTGATGATGTGAGTGATGACAGTGATGAGGTCGTGATTACTCCATTCGAACATCAAGTTGGAGGCCACAAAGTTGTTCTACAGATCTCAAAACATTTGATATGTAAACCACGTGAAGAATATGAAATTGAATTCTACAAAAGATTACCTGAAAATTTAAAAGATTGTGTACCACATTTCAGAGGTAATTTTTTAGGTTTAGATTTGGATTGGTGCAAGGTGTTTAACGCCACTTTTAACAATATTTCAGTTATATCGTGGCGGTCAATTTATCGGTGGAGGAAATCGGAGTACGGAGAAAACCACCGACCTGTTGCAAGTCACTGAAAAACTTGATCACATACTCGCCTGAGCCGGATTCGAACTCGCAACTGCAGTGGTGATAGACACTGATTGCAAAGGTAGTTTTAAATCCAACTACAATACCATCACGTCCATGACAGCCCCGAAAGTTGTTTCAACACGGACACATGACATAGCATCTTTAGACATTAATTGACATAACGGCTCAATATTCACTCACTTTTATTTTTTGATGTTTTTATATTTTGAAGGTGAAATACTGGTTCAGTACATTGAAAATAGTACAGGTTTCCAACTGCGAGCACAGCTTCCGAAAGGTCTAAAACAAGACATCCAACGTGAAGTCAACGCGTGCATTGACAATCGCTTGATGAATAATAACACAGATATAAGCTCCGATGGGTTGATTAGTCCTGTTATGTCATGTCAACCGTCCACAGAACCGGAAGTATTATCTGAAACAGAGACCGAACAACACAGGTAAGAGTAGAAACAAAATGTGTATTACATGACACACAATTAGAGCCATTACTAACTTACTTCTCTGTAGATTGTTGCTACTCACTGGGACAGAGAACATAAGTCTTTACAGCACCACTCGGATAACCTCGGACGCTTTTGCTGCTCTCTAATCAACATCTGGCCGGTGATAGGTGTATGGATATGTTTTAAATCAAAACATTTCAATTCATCTGAAAAGGGTTTGTTCGATTAGTAATGCGTATATAATACAAACAAATCAACGGTTTCAGCTTTCTCACGGATTTACAATTTGTGAAGTAAAGACGTTGGAATATTCTTTTATTTAAATCCGAACACAGTTGAAGACTTGGGAATCCTTATATAATAGAGATGTTAACTGTTTTGCCATGAGAATCCAAAATGTCACATATTTTTAAAATACGTCCATGGGCCTGGCCGATATTATATCACGACGTCACAAATTAGTGTTGAGTACGGAAACATTCCGAGTTCCAAGTGATGCCACACACCGACAAGTAAGTTCATTCACTTTACTGTGACACTACTTATTTGTCATTTGACGGATTTAGTTTGCGGCTGTCAATTTGTAAACAAAGACGAGAATGATGGGACTGTTGACATAGAATTCCAATATTCTGTTATGTGTTATTAATTCTATTGTCGTCTTACCTCTTGCTCTAGATAAAATGATATTATTAGCCGATCCTTAAAATTGTTCATGTATTTAGCATCTAGCACCACGTTTCAACCACGGCGCTAATGCAATGGTTAGAATGTTAGCCTTGAGTGCATTTTCGTGGGTTCGAACCTTGGTCGAGTCAAACCTAAGCTATAAAAAATGGTATGTTGTGCCTCTCCACTAAACACGCAGTACTAAGGAGAAAGAGCATAGTGTTTAGCTCGGAATTAGGATACTATGTCCGAGTAGATATACATTTCTATCCGCTTGCAATTGGGAAGGGACACTTTCTTATGTAGAGGTATTTACAAACTATACAGACCTGCCGCTGGAATGGCTAGACTTTTTCAGCATTCAAATATATCGCTACCGGATGTTTCATCCCATAACCAAAACGGACCATAACCAAAACGGACCATTACCAAAACGGTCCATAGCAAAAACGGACTATTGAAATAAAAAAGTTAAATTCTTGAATAAATATGATATTTTATGTATTATTTCTATGATTTTATATGTATTTAATTATTTGTATTAATTTGTTTAGTGTGTTTTAATTATAAACATATGTTCGTTTGCACATAAAGAGGGAGAGGCGTTAATTATCGATAATAACAAATCAAGGAAATTAAAGGAATTTAAATCGAAGGCTGAAACTGCGCTTTGGTTTGTAGTCATATAGCCTTGTACCCCAGTACTTAATATTAGAAAGTACTGATGGGCAGACTGTTAAAGTTGATTTCAATCCGTCGTCCAGCAAATCTTCATACCAAGATTTGCCTGAAGAAGAAAGACAAAAAATTAAAGATTTGTTATTTATTTTGGAAAAATTTAATGTTAGCGAGAGCGCTAAAAGGGAACTGACAGTATTTTGTGATGGGCTACCACGAACATATCTGGTTTCATCAATGCCAGGAAGATATTAACAGTTTATGTCATTTTGAAAGAATTTCGGGAAATATCCCTGGCGCATATGTTACATCACATTTTCATAAATTATATTAAGTTTTCCCTTTTGCGCCCAAATTAAACTTTTAACTTCTATCAGTTCCATTCTCTTAAATCAACCTCCAATGAACAAATGATGGATCAAAAGTTTGTGTATGTAGTGCATTGAAAATGCGTTCTGTCATGTGCATAAGTTTTGTTTGCATGATTGACAGACAATATTCATCACAAGGTGTGGAAAATAGAAATATTCTTCTGTGGTTTAAATGCGTATTAACTGCATTACATGTAAATTGTATGATTCTGTTTGATAAAGTCCTTTATCTAGAACAGGGAAAAAATGTACACTTGAGTGAAATAGTGTTGTAATAAAAGATCGTGAACGTGATGTACAAGTAGGAAAGAATGTCAAGGTATATTTTAAATGAGGTTGAAGCAAGACACCATTTGATATTAATTCGGTTGTATTTCATTTTGACGACTTTAATTACGGAAGATGATCACAACCATATTGTTTTTGATTGGATTAAAATTATAGCTGTCTAATAATGTATAATGACCTATTATTATTAGAATCCTAACATGACTGCGAATTTGGCATAAATAAAATAACAAATGGCTTCCTCTAGGAAAACGCCGACTTTATGTGAAAGGGACACCAGACATCTATGATGAACAATTTTAATACATCCCTTAGCGCGGGATGTAAAGGACACACTCCTTACAGGTAAAAGACAACTTACAGCAGATACTAATAGCAACAGTTTATTAGGAGTGTTGTTGTTGTTGTTTTATCGACATCTGAGGTGGGGTCGATTTTGACCCTTATAGCTCCCAGTCCTTTGCAAAAAAAAAAATAAAAAAAAACCATTGCAAGCACATTTTTAGTCAAATCATACAATTAATTGTTACACACTTAATTACAATTATGATTAATTTGATTTTTATTTGATTAAAAGTTAATTAATTTTAAAGAATTTGGTTTTAATTTACAAAGATTATTAAACCCTCAATGCTTTAATCTTAGTTTCCCCCAAAGAATATGGGCTTGGGTTGATAAAAAGAAAAAAAGAGCATGTACATAGTAATTAAGATATAATTAACCGATTGCAGTACATAGAATTTTGATAAATTCCATTACAAAAACGAGTAAATTTCTTTGATCTTTGGTTCATAGACAATAAAAGAACATGGAGTTTTTTTTTCCATTCATTATCATTCTCACAATGGGGACAGACCACTGTGCAGATTGCTCCAGAAAAGTAAATTCAAGACAACACACACTTACACAATCACCTGATAATCAAATCATTTAATCTAATTAAAAGTGATGTGGGTGTCATAAACCAATTAAAACACCAATAATTACTTGGCCTCATTACCTGTACTAATTTGATTTATTCATAAATCTAGAAAGTAATTATCACAAATAAGATAAGTTTAAAAAAAAAACAATCAACGCACAATAAAAAAAAAAAAAAAAGTAAATAAAGATTCTTGCAATACATATTTTTTTCTGGTAGTCCGTTTTGGTTATGGTCCGATTTAGTGTAGTCCGTTTTGGTTATGGGATGAAGCGTCATGTAGTCAAATGTATGATTAGATCGTAAATTTTCACTTCAGTATATCAAAAGGTGGGGATTGTATAAAGCTGTGATATATCAATGGGTCATAATTCTAAAAGCCCATCTTGTTTTTTGCATTGACCCCATAAGTACAATTAAAAACAACAATTACCAGACTAATTGAACCGAAACTGTACATAGATGATTATCAAGCAGTGGAGCAGGAACTGTTCACCCTTCCGGAGCACCTGAGTTCACCCCGGGTTTTTAGTGGGGTGCATGTTGCTCGATCTTTAGTATTATGTGTATGTTTTGTGGATTGTTGTTAGTCCCTTTTGTACTTTTTAGCTCACCTTGCCAAAGGCAATGTGAGCTTTTGCCATCACTTGGCGTCCGTCGTCCGTCGTCTGTCGTCTGTCGTTTGTTAACTTTTCACATTTTTATCTTCCTCTCCCACTGAAACCTCTCAGCCAAATGAACTGAAACTTAGTAGGCAGCATTTATGGAAGGTCCTCTCTAAATATTGCTCATTTTGTCCCGATCTATCAACAAACATAGCCGCCAGAGGCAATTCTTGTTTCTGATTTGCCGATGTTTAATCTTCTCCGAAACTGCTTGGCCAAATGAACCGAAACTTGGCAGGAAGCATCTATGGAAGGTCCACTATAAAGATTGCTAATTTCATCCCGATCCGTTAACAAACATGGCCGCCACAGGCAATTCTTGTTTCTGATTGGTTCATTTCTAAAAAAAATTATTCTCCATTGTAGTAAACTGTTAAAAGAGAGATAACTCTTGCCTTTAAACTGTTAAAAGCAAGATAGTTCTTGCCATTATCTCCCTTAGAAATTAACTAATGCTGATATAGTGTAACATGTTTATACTATACATTACATGTAGGTATTCACATTTTAATATTCTTTTTAGCTCACCTTGCCAAAGGCAATTTGGGCTTTTGGCATCGCTTGGCGTCCGTCGTTTGTTGTCTCATCTGTTAACTTTTCACATTTTAATCTTCTCTGAAACCCATCAGCCAAATGAACTGAAACTTTTTAGTAGGAAGCATCTATGAAAGGTCCTCTCTAAAGAGTGCACATTTTGTTATCATCCATTGCCAAACATGGCCACCGCAGGCAATTCTTGTTTCTGATTGGTCGATATCTAATAAATCTTCTCCTCTGAAACTGCCTAACCAAATGAACCGAAACTTGGTAGGAAGCATCTACATGTATGGAAGGTTCTGTATTAAGTTTCCTCAAAGCAGAATGAAAGGTGAGTGACACAGGCTCAGTCCACTGAGCCTCTAGTTCTTTTGGCCATTGTGGTGTCTGTTCTACTTCGATATACCAATTCTGATTACACCTGGTATCTTCAAACTCTTCTTATAGCCAATAATGATTATTTATCCTTTGTAGCAATGAAAAGACTCATCTAAGTGATTGGAGTAAAAAGTGCCTTGAAAGAACTATGCATAAATATGCCTTATGGTCTACAAATACATCTCAACGTATCCTTAATTGTCAGTATTGTTTTTAATATGTTTTCTTTGACTTCATTGAGGAATATTTTCAGTATGTCACTATCAAGATACTGATTCTGATAATACTAGATCATTGTGATGTCAAACACCTGATGAAGATACTGATTCTGATAATACTAGATCAGTGTGATGTCAAACACCTTATGAAGATACTGATTGTGATAATACTAGATCAGTGTGATGTCAAACACCTTATGAAGATACTGATTGTGATAATACTAGATCAGTGAGATGTCAAACACCTGATGAAGATACTGATTGTGATAATACTAGATCAGTGTGATGTCAAACACCTGATGAAGATACTGATTGTGATAATACTAGATCAGTGAGATGTCAAACACCTTATGAAGATACTGATTGTGATAATACTAGATCAGTGTGATGTGAAACACCTGATGAAAATACCGATTCTGATAATACTATATCAGTGTGATGTCAAACACCTGATGAAGATACTGATTCTGATAATACTAGATCAGTGTGATGTGAAACACCTTATGAAGATACTGATTCTGATAATACTAGATCAGTGTGATGTCAAACACCTGATGAAGATACTGATTCTGATAATACTAGATCAGTGTGATGTCAATCACCTGATGAAGATACTGATTCTGATAATACTAGATCAGTATGATGTCAAACACCTGATGAAGATACTGATTCTGATAATACTAGATCAGTGAGATGTCAAACACCTGATGAAGATACTGATTGTGATAATACTAGATCAGTGTGATGTGAAACACCTGATGAAGATACTGATTCTGATAATACTAGATCAGTGTGATGTCAAACACCTGATGAAGATACTGATTCTGATAATACTAGATCAGTGTGATGTGAAACACCTGATAAAGATACTGATTCTGATAATACTAGATCAGTGTGATGTGAAACACCTTATGAAGATACTGATTCTGATAATACTAGATCAGTGAGATGTGAAACACCTGATGAAGATACTGATTCTGATAATACTAGATCAGTGTGATGTGAAACACCTGATAAAGATACTGATTGTGATAATACTAGATCAGTGTGATGTCAAACACCTTATGAAGATACTGATTCTGATAATACTAGATCAGTGAGATGTGAAACACCTGATGAAGATACTGATTGTGATAATACTAGATCATTGTGATGTCAAACACCTGATGAAGATACTGATTCTGATAATACTAGATCAGTGTGATGTCAAACACCTTATGAAGATACTGATTCTGATAATACTAGATCAGTGTGATGTGAAACACCTTATGAAGATACTGATTCTGATAATACTAGATCAGTGAGATGTGAAACACCTGATGAAGATACTGATTCTGATAATACTAGATCAGTGTGATGTGAAACACCTGATAAAGATACTGATTGTGATAATACTAGATCAGTGTGATGTCAAACACCTTATGAAGATACTGATTCTGATAATACTAGATCAGTGTGATGTGAAACACCTGATGAAGATACTGATTCTGATAATACTAGATCAGTGTGATGTGAAACACCTTATGAAGATACTGATTCTGATAATACTAGATCATTGTGATGTCAAACACCTTATGAAGATACTGATTCTGATAATACTAGATCAGTGTGATGTGAAACACCTTATGAAGATACTGATTCTGATAATACTAGATCAGTGAGATGTGAAACACCTGATGAAGATACTGATTCTGATAATACTAGATCAGTGTGATGTGAAACACCTGATAAAGATACTGATTGTGATAATACTAGATCAGTGTGATGTCAAACACCTGATGAAGATACTGATTGTGATAATACTAGATCAGTGTGATGTGAAACACCTGATGAAGATACTGATTCTGATAATACTAGATCAGTGTGATGTCAAACACCTTATGAAGATACTGATTCTGATAATACTAGATCAGTGTGATGTGAAACACCTTATGAAGATACTGATTCTGATAATACTAGATCATTGTGATGTCAAACACCTTATGAAGATACTGATTCTGATAATACTAGATCAGTGTGATGTGAAACACCTTATGAAGATACTGATTCTGATAATACTAGATCAGTGAGATGTGAAACACCTGATGAAGATACTGATTCTGATAATACTAGATCAGTGTGATGTGAAACACCTGATAAAGAAACTGATTGTGATAATACTAGATCAGTGTGATGTCAAACACCTTATGAAGATACTGATTCTGATAATACTAGATCAGTGAGATGTGAAACACCTGATGAAGATACTGATTCTGATAATACTAGATCAGTGTGATGTGAAACACCTTATGAAGATACTGATTCTGATAATACTAGATCAGTGTGATGTGAAACACCTTATGAAGATACTGATTCTGATAATACTAGATCAGTGTGATGTGAAACACCTGATGAAGATACTGATTCTGATAATACTAGACCAGTGAGATGTCAAACACCTGATGAAGATACTGATTCTGATAATACTATATCAGTGTGATGTCAAACACCTTATGAAAATACTGATTCTGATAATACTAGATCAGTGTGATGTGAAACACCTTATGAAGATACTGATTCTGATAATACTAGATCAGTGTGATGTGAAACACCTGATGAAGATACTGATTCTGATAATACTAGATCAGTGTGATGTCAAACACCTGATGAAGATACTGATTGTGATAATACTAGATCAGTGTGATGTCAAACACCTGATGAAGATACTGATTGTGATAATACTAGATCAGTGTGATGTGAAACACCTGATGAAGATACTGATTGTGATAATACTAGATCAGTGTGATGTCAAACACCTTATGAAGATATTGATTGTGATAATACTAGACCAGTGAGATGTCAAACACCTGATGAAGATACTGATTCTGATAATACTAGATCAGTGTGATGTGAAACACCTGATAAAGATACTGATTCTGATAATACTAGATCAGTGTGATGTGAAACACCTTATGAAGATATTGATTGTGATAATACTAGACCAGTGAGATATCAAACACCTGATGAAGATACTGATTGTGATAATACTAGACCAGTGAGATGTCAAACACCTGATGAAGATACTGATTCTGATAATACTAGATCAGTGTGATGTGAAACACCTGATAAAGATACTGATTCTGATAATACTAGATCAGTGTGATGTGAAACACCTTATGAAGATATTGATTGTGATAATACTAGATCAGTGAGATATCAAACACCTGATGAAGATACTGATTGTGATAATACTAGATCAGTGTGATGTCAAACACCTGATGAAGATACTGATTCTGATAATACTAGATCAGTGTGATGTGAAACACCTGATGAAGATACTGATTCTGATAATACTAGATCAGTGAGATATCAAACACCTTATGAAGATACTGATTCTGATAATACTAGATCAGTGTGATGTGAAACACCTTATGAAGATACTGATTCTGATAATACTAGATCAGTGTGATGTCAAACACCTGATGAAGATACTGATTCTGATAATACTAGATCAGTGTGATGTGAAACACCTGATGAAGATACTGATTCTGATAATACTAGATCAGTGTGATGTGAAACACCTGATGAAGATACTGATTCTGATAATACTAGATCAGTGTGATGTGAAACACCTGATGAAGATACTGATTGTGATAATACTAGATCAGTGAGATATCAAACACCTTATGAAGATACTGATTGTGATAATACTAGATCAGTGAGATATCAAACACCTGATGAAGATACTGATTCTGATAATACTAGATCAGTGTGATGTGAAACACCTTATGAAGATACTGATTCTGATAATACTAGATCAGTGTGATGTGAAACACTTTATGAAGATACTGATTCTGATAATACTAGATCAGTGTGATGTCAAACACCTTATAAATATACTGATAAGAACTACAAATGTATACCGTTAGATTTGATGATCTTGACATACATTATCACTAGTATCCCAATCTTGCCCTCTCAGACTCCCTGCTAGGGATAATATCTGGCACAACCTTCCTTTGTGGCGTTTTATGTACTATATAAGGGGCGGATCCAGGATTTCAAGTTAGGGATGGACAGACTAAAAAAATTGCGCCGATCGGAGGGAGGCGCGAAAATTTTTGGGGTATTTCGTGTGAAAAATCAAGATTTTACCCCAAAAAATCATAATCACCCGGCGCGCCCCCCCTCAGGATCCACCCCTGTATATATATATGTATATTGTTGGATTTCCAACGTCATGCCTCATGGATTTTTTATGCTGAATGAGTTGAGGTGAGAGGTGTTTGTACGGTTTGTTGATATCGGTAGAATTGTTGACCACCACCATTTCAAATTGTTTTTCATAATGAGTCACGATGATTATCAAATATATATTTATCCTTAATATCACCATCAGAATTTATTGTGTTAGAAAATTTATTAGTTGGTTACAAATTTCCATGTGTACTGGACATCAAACTTGGTAGAAAACAGCGTGTTTATGATTGCTCTGAAGAAAAACGACTGGTGCTGGAAAGTCGATGTGCTCATTCAACGTCTGCTTCACTTGGTTTTAGAATATGTGGCATGCAGGTATGTAGAGTTATCGTACATATATTTATTGGTACTCATTGCAAAGGGTTAAAGGGTTAGGATTGTAGTGTTTAACGCCACTTTCAACAATATTTCAGCTATATCGTGGCGGTCAGTTTTCTTGGTGGAGAAAACCAGCGAAAAAATATTTCCTGCTGTTAAAAAATTAATATGCGAGTCCTTTTGTGGGGAAGATGACTTGTTATCTCTGATCACTGTTGACCAAAACCTAAATAGAAAATAGGGGTTTATCCATGATATATTTATTTGTTCTTAGATATTTGAGCCGTCACTATTCATGACCAATTGTGGTTTAAGTTACCATCACGGTTAACAAAAACCCTGCATTCTTTCTTTTCTCCTCGATATATTTTATTGTTCTTCAATATTTAAGCTGTCACTATTTATGATTGATTTTTAACAAAAAAGATGTATACACTGAACAAGGAAGTACGTCTTATTGTACTTTTCAACCAATGCAATTCTTATTTATGCTGTTTTATTAAATTTGAGGATTTAAAAAAAAAATTATCAGTACCTTGTGATTTAAATTGGCTTTCTTCATCAGATATAAATCTAGAAAAAAAAGTATGCAATTACATGTTAGAAAACACATACCTAAACCAATTTGGTATTGTATTTCTTGTCATTTACATATCATATTTTTAAATACATGAAATCAAAGCTCTGAAAGCACTCATATGATGTAGATTTGAATAATGTAACTAAATTGAAATTAAAAGATATGTCTGGTTTTATTGAAGTATTTATGTAACACATTACCGGTAGATATTAAAAATGTAAATATTTGGTATATGATATTTTCATATAATTATTCAGAAGTACATTTGTACTTTCTAGTGTCCTCAGTTAGTAAAAAAGGGGAGACTATCCAATGTTACACTTGGACACACATTAAAACAATGGAACAGTGTTTTTATTGCTGCTCTGCATTTAAAATCGCAGTAGAGATATTGTATTTTCTAATGTGATGCTTCTGTAGACTCAGTAGTTTCGGTGAGTTTACTTTAGTGTTAGTTGATCTATTCTAATTTTAAGCAAAAATATTCTTGACCTTGTATAAAGGTTAGGATTGATCTTGGCTATTATGATGTTTAACGCCACTTTCAACAACATTTAAGTTATATTGTGGTGGTCAGTTTTTTTGGTGGAGGAAACCACCAACCCGTTGCAAGACACTGACAAACTTTATCACATAATGTTATATCGAGTACACCCCGCCATGAACGAGATTCGAACTCACAACGTTAATGATGATAGGTACTGATAGCATAGGTACATTTGTAGTTGTAAATCCAACTACCATACGATCATGGCCACGACGGTCCCTCAAGCGTTTATAAACGATTAAAAAAATGATAAAAACAATATTTACTGAAATCCAATCAGAATCTTATATCCTAACCGATGACTTAAATCTTTTTTTTGTTTGTTTCTTTTATAGCTTTTCCAAAGAAATACTGGCGAATACATTTCACAAGACAAATATATAGGAAGAGCACTTGATGATGAAGGCGCCATGTTGAATTTAAAACAATATTTTAATGACGGATTTTCATTACGATCGGACGTTATTCGTAAGATGTTGGAAAAACTGCAATATATCCATAAAACAATGGCTGAACAACACATGTTTCATTTCCTGTCTGTTTCACTGCTATTGATATACGACAGCGATTCCGAGGTCAAGGTCGATGCAAGATTGATTGATTTTGCAAATGCCATTTCACAAGACGATTTACCATTAGAGGAGCAGCACAATGGTTACAATGAGGATCTTTTATTTGGCATTTCAAGCATCAATAATATATTACAGGGCCTTCTTAGTTAGTGTTCATGTCGGCCATATTTCATTTACACGAGGCAAGAGTGCATTTGTCTACCGCGGCAATGGTTCTATGTCTACGAAGAGTCTGCCAGTGGTACACTTGTCATACTCTTCCTGAGGCAAGGGATTTTTATTTCTGCAAAGAGTCATGGGTACACTTTCCTACGATGGCAGGGGTTATATGTATGCAAAGTGTCCATGGTACTTTTTCCATGATCTTCCGTAGGTAAGGGTTCTGTATCCATAATATCAATGCGTCCTGGTATACTCGCTATCATCTCTCGGAGGGTAGGGCTGTGTGTTCACAAAATATGTGTGCATGTGGCTACCATCAGTACCACCAAGGTTAACAAGTCAAGGTCAGTAATATTTAAGAGTAATGACCCTTGTCACAGGAAGATTTTAATATGTAAACTATATAACAGATTTATTCAACCCACAATGTGTTCTATTACTGCCACGATTGACAAGTACGTTTTATTTCTAAGAGTCTTGTATGTGTGTAAATTATAATAAAATGTGTTCACCCACGATATAGTTGAAATATTGCTAAAAGTTGGTGTTAAACATCAATCATTCATTACCACCACGTATTGGTGACATAGTGACGTTAGTGACATATCTTTTGATTGATGTTCTTCAACATAATATCTTAACTCCTGATAGCACAATCATATGGTTGTTACTCATGCTACTTTATAATAGCATCTTAAATTTGTTTATACCAATGTATTTGTATTGCCGTTGGAGATTGTTACACAATTAACCGGGTTAACCCGCCACATTTTTGTGCCTGTCCCAAGCCAAGACTTGGATTTCCAACGACATATGTCATGGTATTTTTGTGTTCAATGGTTTGAGGTGAGAGGTAATTATTCATTTTGTTGATCTTGGTAGAATTGTTAACCATCACTTTAAACTTTCTTTTCATAATGGGGCATTTAATGTGCATGTATCTATACCCCATGGTATAGCCAAAGACCGAAAAAAATGTGTTGCAAGTACATACAAATGAATTAATATTTTAGTAAATGAACCATTAATATGTCTGACTGTGTTCTGTCCTGTCTGTTTTGTTTTTGTTTATTTTTTAGATTTAAGTGTTACTTGGTATAGTCCATTTGAATGCTATAGACCATCTAAAAAAAATAATTAAAAATTAATTTTAATTTTTTCTCTTCTTTTTTCTTCAAATATATATTTCAAATGTGTCTATGAACTCTGACAGTAACTTTCAGAATTTTTCATCCATAGATAAAAAAAAGTTGCCCATTAGGTGTCTATGTTAAATATTTGCACTTATATGTGTAATTTCCAGTGGAGTAAGCATGCTTTAAAGAACAGCACTCATACTGTAAGCAAAAATAAAAACATGTGCTTGACATGCAAATTTCTATACATCATATGACTGACCATTTAAATATCAAATGGGCTTGGATGAATAGAGTTGTCCATTTAATTCAAAACACATGTATCAAGGTCATTGTCACTTGATCTTTAATTCTCATGGACACATTCTCTAGTTTAAATATATATTGAAGAATGCATAGAGCTTCACTTGCATGCTTTTTATTCAAGCAAGAGGCACTGTTGGTTTTATTTTTAATGAAATAAACAAATGGAAATTTATGTAATTTTCTGTCATGAATTTGAGTGGGTTTGACTTTAATATACTTTAGCAAAGTTTACGTTAAGTCTTTATAAGACAAGTTACATAAATAAGATATAGTCTGTTTCTACAAACTGGATTTGAACACAATGTTTACATTGTTTCTGCAGTGGATCCTTACCCGTACTTCAATTTTCCCATTGTTTCCAAACACTTCTGTGAATTCAAATGTTCATGTGGCAAAAAGGAGTTGTAAGTTTTCTGTACCCTGCAAAAATTTATATAAACATTTTCGGTTAACGAAGCATACGATAGGATTTTGTTCACCTCTTTTGATAACGTCAAAAAGTAAATAGTCCACCTTAGATTGCAGATATGTGTAAATATTGTGTGGGTATGAATATTAATTTACATTGTGTATATATTTGCTAATTGACTTAATATAAATATATATTGAAGGACAGGGATATTTACATCCTATGTAGTTTTTTTAATATTTTTACTTTGGAAGTTATTTTTATAAACGTATTAATCACTAATTAGATTGTATTTTATACATATATGCTGTTATATCAGCACTTTCAGTGCTATGTTTTATTTCAAAGGAAATATTAATCATATTATTCTATTTGTTTCTTTGCTATTCTCTATCAGAGTTATCGTTCCTTGTTCTCACATGGAATGACAATTCTGGAAAGAGATAATATCGTTGTTAATCTCCAACAGAGTTGTCGTTCCTTGTTCTCACATGGAATGACAATTCTGGAAAGAGATAATATTGTTGTTAATCTCTAACAGAGTTGTCGTTCCTTAATCTCACATTAGAAAGACAATTCCAGGAAGAGATAATTCCTGTTTCTAAGTACCAATTTTTTTATGTACATGTAGATCATTTTGGTAGAAGAGAAAAGCAATATTTATTAATATTTTTACTGGACTTTCTGTATAAATATAGAGGGGCGTAGGAACCGAGGCAAGAGAAAATTGTTATATATGGGTATAGTTTGAAGCCAAATGACTTTTTTTTTTCTTGACAATTTTGAAAAGTTGATCCCCAACACTTTCCAGTTCACTCATAATACTCCCTGTTCTAGTAGTATATCTTATTACATACTGCACATGACATTAATTCTGCCAAATATATAGCATTGATAGTCTTCAGATTTATTTATATTATTATCAATATTTTGTATAATAAAAACTCTGTATATTTATAGAAAAGGGAAATGTTATATATATTTGTATATGGTAATATCTATATTTGGATGCAATATTTGTCTATGTATATTTTTTACATTGTTGTGTTAATATCTACCTGTTTATATTTCTATTATGAAATCTTTATAAGAACACAGGGTCCAATGTTTTTTTATTAAGCTTAGGTCTATTTAATATGATGCCACTCGTGCTTTCAATTTCTTTGTAATGAGTAGGGATATATATGTTTTAATATATATTGTATATATGTAAGACTCAGATCAACGTCCAGTCTCTAATCGACGTCCAATCCTCAAATCCATGTCCGATTTCTATGTCACAGACATCTGTACCTCAGATCTATGTCCTTTTTTCAAATTCTCAAATCGGTGTCCAATTCTCAAATCTATGGCCGTTTCTCATTGTCTAAAATCGACGTCCAATTCTCAAATCAATGGCCATTTCTCATTGTCTTAAATCGACATCCAATTCTCAAATCTATGGCCGTTTCTCACTTTCCTAAAGCGACGTCCAATAATGTCACTGATGTACGCTCTAACCTTAACCAATAAATCGGCCATAGATCTGAGAATTTGAAAAGGATGCCGATTTGAGAAAACCCTTAAATCAGAACGTGATTTGAGATAATTTCGTCAGTGGATACCGATTTGAGGAGTGGGCGCCGATTTGAGTTCAGACACTGATCTAAGTCTGTCATATTTAATGTTTATAAATATTTATTATTGTGATATTACAATACAACAATATAATGGTTTGCTCACATATATGTATATTTATATATGGTCACATTAATGCAATTTTCTGCATTCCAAATGTCCATATATATTGTTCCAAAATGATAATGATTGCCATTGTATTGTCTGTCCTTCTTTTATTTAAGGCTTCTGATTACCTCTTTTGTATCTTCAAACTCTTTTTTCCTTATGACTTAATTTTAGTCAAAATTCGCATGATCCTAACCTGATATATTTATAATACCGGTATATATAAACTAAGTTAATATTACCACATTTTGATTTGGTACTTAGTAAGCAAAGAAAAATAACCTGCATGCCTGCTGCTTTTTGAGCTTGCAAGAAAATAAAACTAAAAATAGAATAACTTGATAACCTGAGTTGGTCAACAATATATTCATTCACCAACAACAAATTGAAATCGTCACATGAAATAATAGTAATTAAAATTGAAGAATCATTAAATTTTGTTGTAAAAATTAAATTATATGGAATATTTGAAATTTTTGAACAGATTATAACGAAATTTTTAATCTCAACTAATATGTTGGTTAACATGTAGAAATTATGTTATTATTTAATTCCACTTGTAATCTGGTTATATTTTAAAACATCAACATCAGGAAGGAAGCATGCACAATAATGAAATGAAAACATTGCTCACTTCATTATTTATACATTAGATTATTACTAAACCGTAATTTTTTAATAATTTTTTTATAAAATTATGTCATATGACTTCCTGTGTAGTAGGGTTTTATGGGTAAAAAATATGCAAAAAAAGTATAAAACAACTGTTTATTGCATTATTTTTCAAACAAACATAGCTCACTTCCTCATTAATACATTTAATTATTACTAAACAGTAACTTTTTATATTTTATAAAATTGTGTCATATGACTTCCTGTTTAGTAGAGTTTTATGGGTAAAACAATATTTAAAAAAAAGTATAAAACAACTGTTTATTGCATTTTTTTTTACAAACAAACATTTTCTTGATCTGGACAGTGTGACTGTTATGAAAATCAAGGGAAGCAACCCCATTTATACATCTGTTGCTGATTTAAGAAAGACCAGTTGCTTCCCTTGATTATTAACATTATTAAAAGATAACAGTGAGATGTAAACAAATGTTAGAGAGAATCTCATTCTACACCTGACAAAAAATAAAGACAATTCTAAGGCAGATGATTATGTATTTTTTTCCCTGATTGGACAGTGTTAAATATTTGCTGGTGTCAATTACATGATTGATGCTGTAAAATGTTTGCATTTGCAAAATTATTTATGTGGTTAATTAAAAATCGAATTTAATTCTTATTTTTCAGAAATTCCTTAGAGTTGAGATAAATGTAATGTATTTGAAAATTTGTGGATATCAATGGTAATTTGATGGTCGCAAATATCCATTTATCGACTCTGCTATTAAACTCACTTTACAACCATCAAATCAACAATTGATGCTGGCAAATCTTCAATAATTACATTACAATTATGTCCAAAATGAACATTTGTTTCATTGTTATTTCATAATCTTCATCAAGTGTTATTTATAAATTTGAGGTTAAGAAAAACGAACTGCCGATTGTTAAATCCATGCTTTCATTGTTGTATGTACAATATACATACATTTTATAAACTTTTGGCAACCAATTCGAATAAACCCCGATTTGATTTGTCGTATGCTAGACTTGCCATAAAATAAAACAAAAAACAATTCTATAAAAAATAGATATAAACCAACAAAATCTGTTGTTTTGTTATTTTCTTTCACCAGGCGATCCACTAACGACAGGTTATTAACAATTTTATTAACATTCAGAAATTATACACTGTGTACTACCCCATTTTACACTTTGAATCAGAGCTGCAATAAATCCTTTCCAAGGTTAGAAAAATGATATAGTCCTTTATTATGAATTAATCTGTGAGTAACTGATTGTGAATCTTAAATCACATCAGACAATCATCTATCAGTGATTCAGCTTGGTACCGCTCTCGGGACATTTGCCCACCTATTTCTCAAATTGTTCTGAAAAACTTAATAAAAATTAGTTTAATTATATAGAATGTCCTGAAGAAATTTAGATAAAACTGGCAATTGTCCTGAAGATTTCAAAGTCTAGCTGAAACACTTGTCTATGTTAATTATAATGAGCATACTCCCAAAGTTGAATATTTCAAGGGAGATAATTCATATGGAAGAATGTGTATGTTTTGTTTTATGCATATGTTCCAAGATACTCTAGAAATAACCTGTTTCTCCATGAGAAATGTATAGGGGGGGGGGGGGGGGGGGGGGGGGGGGGAACATTATTGTTGTTGACAGAAGTGCAATTAACTTTATATGAATTTTTGCAATAATTACCAGCATTCTTTATACTTATATTTTTTTATTAAAAAGCTAATACACATTTATATGCTTATTGTTTTTTAGTTTTTTGTTTCATTACACAACTCAACACAATAGTGTGTGGGATGATGGCGTTTAACCTCACTTTCAACCATATTTCATTTATATCATGGCGATAAGTTTATCACATAATGTTGTATGGAGTACACCCCATCACAAGCGGGATTCAAACTCACAACTTAAGTGGTGATATACACTGATTGTTGAGGTAGTTGTAAATCCAACTACCATACGATCACGACCACGATGGCCCCAACACAATAGATGAATTCCGCCTCGAGTGCTGTAGATCGTGGGTTCGAACCCCAGTTGGGTTAAACAAAAACTTGTAGAATTGGTATTTGTTGCTTCTCCGCTAAGCACTCAGCACTAAGGAGTAAGAGAAAAGACTGGTTGCCTCGGAATCACGATAATATGTCTGAGTGGAGCGACATGTCTAACCGCGAATGGTTGTTACAGTGAGCTAGCACTATCAAAACCCAACTGAGCGTGTTGGTCTAGTGCAAAGAGGACATCATCATCATCTCATCAAAATACAACTTGTTCTCCCCATGGTATTGCTGAAAAATTGCTCATATCGTGTTGAGCAACAATCACTCACTCACTCCAATAAACTCCTTACCCAAATCTAGAGGAAAAATTCCCCCATTACCAACATGTTCAACTCAACACTATAAATACATCTAAATGGAATTGACCTATTGAATAGAGTTCATCAGGCGAGTCTTTGGGAGCAAACGTTCATCAAGTGAGTCTTTGGGAGCAAGCGTTCATCAGGTGAATCTTTGGGAGCAAGCATTCATCAGGTGAGTCTTTGGGAGCAAGCGTTCATCAGGCGAGTCTTTGGGAGCAAGTGTTCATCAGGTGAGTCTTTGGGAGCAAGCGTTCATCAGGTGAGTCTTTGGGAGCAAGTGTTCATCAGGCGAGTCTTTGGTAGCAAGCGTTCATCAGGTGAGTCTTTGGGAGCAAGCATTCATCAGGTGAGTCTTTGGGAGCAAGCATTCATCAGGTGAGTCTTTGGGAGCAAGCGTTCATCAGATGAGTCTTTGGGAACAAGCATTCAACAGGCGAGTCTTTGGGAGCAAGCGTTCATTAGGCGAGTCTTTGGGAGCAAGCGTTCATCAGGTGAGTCTTTGGGAGCAAGCGTTCATCAGGTGAGTCTTCGGGAGCAAGCGTTCATCAGGTGATTCTTTTAGAGCAAGCGTTCATCGGGTGAGTCCTTGGGAGCAAGCGTTCATCAGGCCAGTCTGGGAGCAAGCGTTCATCAGGTGAGTCTTTGGGAGCAAGCGTTCATCAGGTGAGTCTTTGGGAGCAAGCGTTCATCAGGTGAGTCTTCGGGAGCAAGCGTTCATCAGGTGAGTCTTTTGGAGCAAGCGTTCATCGGGTGAGTCCTTGGGAGCAAGCGTTCATCGGGTGAGTCTTTGGGAGCAAGCGTTCATCAGGTGAATCTTTGGGAAGAAGCGTTCATCAGGTGAGTCTTTGGGAGCAAGCGTTCATCAGGTGAGTCTTTGGGATCAAGCGTTCATCATGTGAGTCTTTGGGAGCAAGCGTTCATCAGGTAAGTCTTTGGGAGCAAGCTTTCATCAGGCGAGTCTTTGGGAGCAAGTGTTCATCAGGTGAGTCTTTGGGAGAAAGCGTTCATCAGGTGAGTCGTTGGGAGCAAGCGTTTATCAGGTGAGTCTTTGGGAGCAAGCATTCATCAGGCGAATCTTTGGGAGCAAGCGTTCATCAGGTGAGTCTTTGGGAGCAAGCGTTCATCAGGCGAGTCTTTGAGAGCAAGAAAAGCAAAGGGTATAACAAGGATAACAAAAATTTGTTAAGGTGACTTTTGCCTGAAGGAGAAAAAGGAAAAATAGTTCATCGATTTTCTCAGATGTGGTACTAACAACGTTATTGAATGTTCTTTTACACCAAATTTCCAGGGGCCGTCGTGACCGTGATCGTATCGTAGTTAAATTTACAACTACTTAAGCAATCAGTGCCTATAACCACTGTTGTTATGAGTTCGAATCTTGATCAGGGCGAGGTGTACAACATTATGTGATAAAGATTGTCAGTAACTTGCAACAGTTCGGTGGTTTTCTCCGGGTTCTACGGTTTCCTCCACCAAAAAAACTTACCGACACGATACAACTGAAATATTGAAACTGGCATTCAACACCATAAAACCTAAAAAACAACGACCAATTTTCCAGCTTTGGTGTTATGATCTATTGATGAAAGAGGATCTGTTCTATATATTATAAAACTTCTTATTTGAGGTAATAGTCGAGCACACCCATTCTAAGATGACATAAACATTCTCCAGCATAGAAGTCGAGCACACCCATTATAAGATGACATAAACATTCTCCAGAATAGAAGTCGAGCACACCCATTATAAGATGACATAAACATATACATGCTTCGGCATATCAGTCGAGCACACCCATTATAACATGACATAAACATATAATGCTTCGGCATAGAAGTCGAGCACACCCATTATAAGATGACATAAACATAGACATTCTCTAGCATAGAAGTCGAGCACACCCATTATAAGATGACATAAACATAAACATTCTCCAGCATAGAAGTCGAGCACACCCATTATAAGGTGACATAAACATAGACATTCTTCAGCATAGAAGTCGAGAACACCCATTATAAGGTGACATAAACATAAGACATTCTCCAGCATAGAAGTCGAGAACACCCATTATAAGGTGACATAAACATAGACATTTTCCAGCATAGAAGTCGAGAACACCCATTATAAGGTGACATAAACATAGACATTCTTCAGCATAGAAGTCGACCACACCCATTATAAGGTGACATAAACAGACATTCTCCAGCATAGAAGTCGAGAACACCCATTATAAGATGACATAAACATAGACATTCTCCAGCATAGAAGTCGAGCACACCCATTATAAGGTGACATACACATAGACATTCTCCAGCATAGAAGTCGCGAACACCCATTATAAGATGACATAGACATAGACATTCTCCAGCATAGAAGTCGAGAACACCCATTATAAGGTAACATAAACATAGACATTCTCCAGGATAGAAGTCGAGCACGCCCATTATAAGATGACATAAACATAGACATTCTCCAGCATAGAAGTCGAGCACACCCATTATAAGGTGACATACACCTAGACATTCTCCAGCATAGAAGTCGAGAACACCCATTATAAGATGACATAAACATAGACATTCTCTAGCATAGAAGTCGAGAACACCCATTATAAGGTGACATAAACATAGACATTCTCCAGCATAGAAGTCGAGCACGCCCATTATAAGATGACATAAACAGACATTCTCCAACATAGAAGTCGAGCACACCCATTATAAGGTGACATAAACATAGACATTCTCCAACATAGAAGTCGAGAACACCCATTATAAGATGACATAAACATAAACATTCTCCAGCATAGAAGTCGAGAACACCCATTATAAGATGACATAAACATAGACATTCTCCAGCATAGAAGTCGAGAACACCCATTATAAGATGACATAAACATAGACATTCTCCAGCATAGAAGTCGAGAACACCCATTATAAGGTGACATAAACATAAACATTATCCAGCATAGAAGTCGAGCACACCCATTATAAGATGACATAAACATAGACATTCTCCAGCATAGAAGTCGAGAACACCCATTATAAGGTGACATAAACATAGACATTCTCCAGCATAGAAGTCGAGAACACCCATTATAAGATGACATAAACAGACATTCTCCAGCATAGAAGTCGAACACATCCATTATAAGATTACAAACATTCTCCGGCATAGAAGTCGAGCACACCCATTATAAGATGACATAAACATAGACATTCTCCAGCATAGAAGTCGAGAACACCCATTATAAGGTGACATAAACATAGACATTCTCCAGCATAGAAGTCGAGAACACCCATTATAAGGTGACATAAACATAAACATTCTCCAGCATAGAAGTCGAGAACACCCATTATAAGGTGACATAAACATAGACATTCTCCAGCATAGAAGTCGAGAACACCCATTATAAGGTGACATAAATATAAACATTATCCAG
Source organism: Bathymodiolus septemdierum (assembly GCA_963383655.1). Lineage (NCBI taxonomy): Eukaryota > Metazoa > Mollusca > Bivalvia > Mytilida > Modiolidae > Bathymodiolus > Bathymodiolus septemdierum. The sequence goes on along the minus strand of OY726517.1, from coordinate 55,159,363 downwards.
CATAGAAGTCGAGCACACCCATTATAAGATGACATAAACATAGACATTCTCCAGCATATAAGTCGAGAACACCCATTATAAGATGACATAAACATAGACATTCTCCAGTATAGAAGTCGAGCACACCCATTATAAGATGACATACACAGACATTCTCCAGCATAGAAGTCGAGCACACCCATTATAAGATGACATGAATATATGCATTCCCAAGCATAGACAACATAATTGGTTCCTTGTCACTATGCTCACTTATAATCTCTGCTAAACGTCGAAGAAAAAGCTCATGTTATTTACTTCTGGACTTCAAATTTATGCTAGTTTGACCATTTCAATTGTAGGGGCCGTCGTGGCCGTGATCGTATGGTAGTTGTAAGGTGACATAAATATATACATTCTCCGGGTTAGAGAACATACTTGGTTCCTTGTCACTATGCTCAGTTATATAATCTCTGCTAAACGTCGAAGAAAATGTTCATGCTCTTTACTTCTGTACTTTAAATTTATGTCAGTTTGACAATTCCAGTTGTCGTCTGATTGTGTTGTTTGTAAACAAGGCATTGCTTATCCGCCATTTAAATTGTCGTCTGCCTGTGACAGAGCATGGCTTATCCGCAATGGCAGATATTTCTGATGGAGTCAACCAATTGAATTGGCAGAGGTGATAGCGGTTGACATAGAATTCCCAGTTCACTTGGTGTTGAAATTGGAACCTATACCGTATAATTAAGTGAAAGGATAATTTATATTATATACGATTCATCGTACTTAACCATTGAATCACTGCTCCCTGATGTGAATAGAAACGGGACTTAAAAAAGAAACATGCTTTCCTGTATGAAGTTTGAAATAATGTCGCACGGATGAACGGCTTTAGCTACAGTGATCAGAGCCCCAAAATCATGAAATCATCACACTATACTATGTACAATGTGAAGGTTTGGACCCAACAAAGGTGGTTCAACCCTGGCAAATTTTACTGCAGTGCGAGCACTATGCCATGAAAGTGATTGGCCATACATATGTGGCGAGGGGTATTAAGCTTGCTCATGTTTCTACTATTTTTTGATATATTTCTTAACTGTTCTGACGGTGTGGTATATGTTGTTTTTCATATTATAGAAACCGTATTGCAAGATTGCTATTTTTCAACAAAGTCATCGATGACCTAGACATTTTAAAAAATCTACATCTAAGCAACGTTTTTTTTTTTATATTAAAATGTTCACAATTATCCATGCGTCAGTAATACTAGCCATCTTAAAGAATCTACATCTAAGAAACCAAGGATTTATATAGTAAGAAGGATATGAATCTCGGGAGATTTAACATAGATTGTATGTAAGTACAAAAAATGTATGTTGCGTGGCGAGATTACCCATAGTGCAATTCGTTGACGATGCGCGTGCCTTGGTTAACGGTGGAAATTTTCATCGCTTCAGCATTTTAAACTAGTATTTGTAAGTATATAAAATCATAATTACAGGAATAAAGTGAAAATATTTGTTCTAAATACCAATCATTGATAAAGTATCGACTTTTTGTAGATTTATCACCCATATCTCATCAATAATTGACATTAATCGATTTGCCCTTTTGACGTGGGCTGTCAAAGCTCGAATTTAAATTTCAAACTCCTCTTCACTCATCATACCGAATATTGAAGCGGAGTCGTCATTTTTGTGATAATATAATATTTTTCAATGTTAAGTAAGAATTTTATTGAAAACAGTGCTCCCAATTTGTATTTATTAAGGATTTTTTACATCATTTGTCAAAATGGCGGCGTTCTGTGCGGAAATGGGGGTGGCCTATTTAGAAATCAATAAACTTCATTGTTTACATGAAATCGACACACCAAAGTGTATAAATGTGTAGTGTATAGTGTATTCAATGTATACCACATAACTTGGCGTGATTAGTTGCTTTGTTTTATCATTTTTTATGTTTTTAGATGTATGAAACTCTACTTTTTTTTTAATTTACGTGTATGAAGGGTGATACAGAAAAAATCAACGCGAGTAGCATAAAATCTCGCCACGCGAGATAAAGCGAGCAAATACGAGTTTCATATCCTTTCTACTATATAAATCCTTGAAGAAACGTTTTATTTCTTGAATGTTGTTAGTTTTCAGTTACGACATTGACGACTCTGTCATCTTAAGTAATCTACGTCTACGAAGCGCTTTATTTCTTAAAATGTTGTCACTTCTCCAATGCGTCAGTAATACTGGCAATCTCAAATAATCTACATCAAAGAAACGTTTTATTTCTTAAATAATTGTTACTTGTCAGTTACGACATTGATGACGACTTTGTCATCTTAAGCAGTCTACGAAACGTTTTATTTCTTAAAATGTTGACACTTCTCTAACGCGTCAGTAATAGCAAGCGCTATGTCACCTCTTTCAATATCATAAAATGCATTAATAAAGTCTTTGATGTCAGAAACGTCTCCTTTTATGCCCTTCTTCCATAGCAGGAAAAGACGGAAGTTCTTACTTTCAACACTTCCGTACATTATAAGAATTTTAGAGACTGTTAGTGCTGATATACCTAGTCTTGAAGCTAGGTCAAACCCTTCATCTTCTGATAGACAATATGCAATGCTGTGTAAACTTTCTGCACTTAGCAATTTCTCGATCGCTTCTGAAATTGAAAAAAAAAATTGTACAAAAATAAATAATACGTGTAATAAAAACGACAGATAGTAGAAATAGTGCGTCATGCGCACTAAATTATATATCTATATTTTTATTTAGATAATATGGGATGAAAATTCCCATACACAATAAAAACGACAGATAGTAGAAATAGTGCACACTAAATTAGATAGATATATTTTAATTTAGATAACTTGGGATGCAAATTCCTTTTTAACAATCAATTAAATTTGATATTTAATCTCTCTTTTTGAAATAAACCTATAGAAAATGTAAATAAATGTTTATTTTTTCCTCGGAACGGTAATTTAAAATGTATCAATAGAGAATAATTGCCTCCTTTGAAATACAGTGGAAGAGTTAGAAGATACTAAATGAGTAATTCGAATCCATAAATCGAAGGACAGACAACACAATGGCCAAAAGAAAAAAGGATAATGGACCAAACATCCATCATCAAAACATATACATCAAACTAAATATCGAGTCACACGAACACAACTAAAAACCGGGGATGAACTCGGGTGCTCCGGAAGGGGACCTACATGTAGGTCTGGCAGTTTTTGTAAATAAAATAAATAATCTGGCCACCCAAGGTTAGAAATAAAATTCTGGCTTCATAGAAAAAAAAAAAAATCTGGCATGAACTGTTATAACCTGTCCTGCACTTTGTGTCGAATGAGTTTTCTGTCAAATATTCTAACCTGACTAATCTTGCCAGGCCCCCTCGGGATCAAATTAGTTGCCGATATATTATTATGAGATAAAGAATGTGTGCTTTCTTTAACATTCTTGTCTCTTAGGCCAAATAAATTTTAAATAGATTTGAAACAAAGTAGTATTCATTTTTAATATAAAAAAAACCCTAATGTTTTAACATAATTACAAGTTGCGTATGCAGTGTCCCCTTACTGGGCCCCGCGAAATTTGCTGAATTATATCAAGGACGTATATAAGATTCTATATACGTCCTTGATTATACACAAAATGCCGTTAAAAGACATTTACGGCGGTTTAGATCATAAATGGTGATATATATTTATTTTCCAGGTAAAGAGATCCTTGTTTAACGTTTCGCTAAGGGGACATTATTTTTAATCGTGAATTGAATGAAAAACAATGGAATGTAAATCGAAGCGAAAATGATGTTACCTGTCAAGACTATAACAGAGCATGCGCACAATCTCTACCGAATGAGTTCAAATCTGAGGTCAATAGCATATGATTTGCATTATTGTCCGGGTAGCAAGAATTATCGAAGACAGAATAAAATGACGTTTTCTCCTGAATTATACATCGTAGCTCTCAAAAAGTGAATGGTTTACCTTCATTGTATATTTAATCTTTACATATATCAGAAATTTTTAGAAAACTGAAAATAATGATTTTGGCATTTCATATTACTTTAATTGTTGTCTATATTGAGAAAAAATGAATAGCGGTGAATTGCTAATTTAGGTAGTAAATCGCTTAAATTTTATTATAATAATAATAATAATTGTATTGTCAAATAAACCTCCATACATGTTTGTGACCAGAAAAAACCCCCATACAGTTTGTACTATGAACATAATGCGATTTTATGACGAAATAACAGGGACTTTGAGTTATTCGGGATAAATAAAGTTGAAAGTTACCACAAATGAATCAAATGTGTTACTTCGAGAGATCCAATGAATTTTTGTTAATTATGGTTCTAGCTATCCAATGAAAACATTTATCTGAGTTCGAGATAGCGAGGCCCGATATTCTAGAATAACACGACGGGTGTCACTAGTGGAGCAGGAGCTGCATATCCTTCCGGAGCACCTGATGTCACCCCCGGTTTTTAGTGGGGTTCGTGTTACTCGATCTTTAGTTGTATGTGTATGTTTTGTATATCGATGTTTGTCCTTTAGTCCTTTTTCTTTCGGCCATCCTGTAGCCTGTCTTTTGGCCATCCTGTAGTCTGTCTTTTGGCCATCCTGTAGCCTGTCTTTTGGCCATCCTGTAGTCTGTCTTTTGGCCATCCTGTAGTCTGTCGTTTGGCCGTCATGTAGCCTGTCTTTTGGCCATACTGTAGTCTGTCTTTTGGCCATCATGTAGTCTGTCTTTCGGCCATCCTGTAGCCTGTCTTTTTGCCATCCTGTAGTCTGTCTTTTGGCCATCCTGTAGTCTGTCGTTTGGCCATCCTGCAGCCTGTCCTTTGGTCATCCTGTAGCCTGTCTTTTGGCCATCCTGTAGTCTCTCTTTTGGCCATCCTGTTGTCTGTCTTTTGGCCATCCTGTAGTCTGTCTTTTGGCCATCCTGTAATCTGTCTTTTGGCCATCCTGTAGTCTGTCTTTCCTCAATGTATGAATTCTGATTACCCCGTTGGTATCTTCAAACTCCTCTTTAACAATTATAGCGAAACAACACACAAACACAATTAAAACAAACATAAACAACAAAGACATTACAAACAAACATATACACACACACAAACATGTATTATATCAGAACATGCACTTTAACACAAACATATAAATCGTATTAGTTATTTCAGATTTGAATGCATGACTCAATTAAGACCATCTTTAGATATTATCTTCATATTTTTGCCTAGAACAAAAAACAAACTAAAAATGATGAATTTGTATAAAGAGATATATCGTTGACCAGATTAGTGTGAATGGATTACGCATTGCAATATCCCATTAAATACGAAGCCTGAGATGTGATATTCAATGTGAGCTCATTTTCGAGGAAAATATATCAACGATAGTATGATTATCCAAGTTTCAACAAGGCTCCGTCACTGTTCATACTGAATGTTCATATTCCCTAATTGAATTGATGCATAAGAAAAGGGTTCAGATCTTGGTGGATGATTTGACAAAATCGTGTTGAATCTGGTAAAATAGCAAGATGCTGAATACTCTTATGTTCTCAATTGACAGTATATCGTCGTTTGTATATGGTTTTATGGTTTATGGTGTTTAACGCCACTTTCAACAATATTTCAATTATATCGTGACGGTCATTTTTATTAGTAGAGGAAACCGGAGAAAAACATCGACGCCTCGCATTCGACGGTCGTAAGTAAGTGACAAACGTTATCACATAATGTTGTATCGAGTATCTATATATGTATCTTTATTTTATATTTCACAATGTGTTGCTAGTGTTTATATGATGTATTTTTAAGACAGAAATGATGTAAGAATTTATCCTCTGTATAATATTAAATACTAAATTGTACATCACTATATAACTCATTATTATTTGCCCATTTCCGGTCACATAACCAAGGGGAAATAATTCGTTTTTCAACGGTAGACTTTTCATTACTCATTTCACACATAGATGTAACGGGTAAATACTTCCATATACAACTCCGAAACTGACAAGGTACAGATAGAACATACCGTAACATAATCAAATAAATGAGATATAGCAGGTTAACACGAGGGTTGCCACTAGTGGAGCAGAAACTGTTTACCCTTCCGGAACACCTAAGTTCGCACCGGGTTTTAGTGGGGTTCGTGTTACTCGATCTTTAGCTTTATGTGTATGCTTTGTAGATCGTTGTTTGTCCTTTCGTCCTTTACTTTCGGCCATTGTGTTGTCTGTCCTTCTTCTATTTACGGATTCTGATTACCCCTTTGGTATCCTCAAACTCTTCTTATAGTCATTCTCAATATTATTGAATATTTCATGAACAGTTGAATTAGTTCAGTATGATAGAACAACAACGCCATCTTTAATGTCGGATATAGTGACTAACAACATGAATAGAGTTGTGTCCCTTTTCACGTTGGTAAGATACCCACATGGTAGAAAATCTTACTTTATATATTTTTTTTTAACAAAGACAACTACATGCATATATCTTAAGGATTTATTGTATTTAATGTATGTATATAAACGTAGATATCTAATTTAGTGCACACGACGCGTTTCTGGAATATTCTTCATCAGGTACCCTCATAATCAAACGATTGGTAAGCCAAAGAACTTAAAAAGTCGTCGGGAACAAGTAAACGGAAGTGCCTAAACAGGATAGCCAAATTCGGCTAAGGTCACCTATGTCTTGAGGGAGGAGAACCTTTGTTTTCACATAATTACCTAATTTTAAATAGGACCTGTAAATTTCGACAAAACAATTATTTAATAAACCATGTCAGTGCCGAAATGTATGAGGGTTTTTTTCATAACAATAGGTGCAGATACCTAAACGTAATCTAATTATTTCTCATTTTCTGATGGGATACTGTGGCTAATCTTTTTAGTTTTCCGTGCTGTAGTTTTTTGTTTTCCTTTTTTTTCTTCGTCTCGTGTCTTGTGTGTACCTAATGTTAACGATGTCTCTCGATTGACCCTTCGGGTTTCTCTAACATTTAATTCAAAAATACGATAAACAAATATATCGTAAGGTAAATTTAACACTCAAGTTTATGACACAGTGTATGTGTTTTATTATCCTACAGTAATGTTTCCCTTTTTGTTGTACATTAACGTCGATTAAGCTCCATCATATATGATGTATGTTAGTGTTCCACGAGTAGTACATTTTGACTGAACTTGTAAGTTTTTGGAATTTAATGAACTTAATCTAGTAATTAAGAAAAAAAAAACCAAACATGATAGATATCGTTTCCATAGAAATTTTATTTTTTGGTTAGGTTTAAGGCTGCTTTTAACAATATGTCTGTTATATCGTGGCGGTCAGTTTTTTTGTGTGGAGGAAACTGGAGTATCCGGTGAAAACAACCGAAATGTCACTGACAAACTTTATCAGATTATGTTTTATCGAGTACACATCACCATGAGCACGATTCGAACTCACAAATTTAGTGGTGATAGGCACTAATTGCACAGGTAGTTGTAAATCCAACAACGATACGATCACGACCACGACGACCCCTTTATTTTCTAGTAATAAGGATGTAAACATAAATAACACCTAATTAGAAACGTTTTTCTAGCCTTCCTTCAGATATTGAATCTCGAACTTCAAAATTGAATCTGCAATCTTGAATCTTGAATGATTCATCTGGGATTTCGTTCATTACTGCATACATGTACGATTTATCTTCAATACAACTGTAGCGGAAGTGTGTAACAAACAATTTTGGAATTATGGGAAAATGATTATTAAAATGAATTAATACACTGACCTTTACTATATTCTGGTACAACTGGACGGGACATTTCTACAAAACAAAATGTTTTACTTTCTGGTTTGGTTTAGGTTTATGGTGTTTAACGCCACTTTCAACAATATTTCAGTTATATCGTGGCGGTCAGTTTTATTGGTGGAGGAAACCGGAGTACCCGGAGAAAACCACCGACATGTCGCAAGTCATTGACAAGCTTTATCACATATTGTTGTATCGAGGACAACTCACCATAAACAGGGTTCGAACTCACAAGTTCGAACTCACTACTTGACTCGTGTGTATACTATTTTCACTGTGGATGCTAACAAAGTACATTTGTAATTGTTTGTAGAAGGGCTCAAGTCTTATTTTCGTTATTTGTGTTTGATTGCGCATAGTGGTGAACAACAAATATTGTGTTGTGTTTTTGTTTTGTTTGTCTTCGTCTTGTGTACCCTATGTTGCCAGTTTCTCTGGATGGTCACTTCTTGATAGCCGCTTCGGTAATCTCTAACGTTTATTAACCAAGTAATTCCCAATTTCTCCTACTGCACGAGCCAAAGCACTACTGAAAGTGACGCAAGGCAATCATCCAATATATATATTTGTTTGTTTGATGGTGTTTAACGCCACTTTCAACAATATTTCAGCTATATCAGTTTTATTGGTGGAGGAAACCAGAGGACCCGGAGAAAATCACCGACCTGTCGCAAGTCACTGACAAACTCTATCACATAATATTGTACACCTTTCCTTTATTGAGATTCAAACTCATAACATCAGTGGTGATAGGCACTCATTGCATAGGTAGTTCTTGCCCCCAATCAATATATAGAAAACGACAAACCACAAGACTCACCTTCAAAATCAGGTATTGGACTTGCAGTATCAATATGCACCTCATGGATGGTCTCTGATCCAATATTATACCGAATTACACCATACTTCTCTATGTCATCACATAATAATGGTTTTATTCTACATATCGCCTTAAATTGAACCCTACAAGTATGGCCGACTTTGAATGTTAACGTTGGTAACTCTTTATAATATCTTTGTTTAAAATTTACATCTAATTCAATGCTAACGTCAAAAGAACGTGCAGCAAAATCTATATTGCGTGATGCTCCCCCGTTTCCCGCCATTTCTAAGCGTCTGCTCCCGGATACTCCATTGAGACCAAGAAATTTACCGATGGTATCATCGACATCGGGGTGCTCCACAATACACACCCAAATAAGGAATTCTTCTTTCCTGTTCTCGTGGAATGTTAAGATTTTACAAACACATGTTTTTGCTGTTGCCACGGAGAAGCCACGTTGTAGAAGATGCTCGTATGATTTGTACTTGTTAATATTCTTCGTTACTACATACCAGAACCTGTAAACACAACATGAAAATAAATATACAATATACGTACATTGTCGGTAAATATAAAATTTATTTGTACGAGGTTTAGAAACAGGCAGAATAGCGAGCCTTCGGCGAGCTTTTCAGGCCTGTTTCGCAGCGAGTACAAATGAATTTTATATTTATCGACATGTACGTATATTGTGTTTATCCTGCAATGTTAAAAAAGTCGGAAAACTTGTCAGATTTAAGCAAAAAGGACAGAAACAAGCGTCATTCCTCGCCTTTCATAAATGTTGTCAAGGGTGTCTTCTTCGTGGTCCGCGTTACATTAGTACCAGTTTCATACTTGTCTGCGCCCTCCGCTATACATAGCTACAGGGTACCAAGGAAAGTTTATTCGTAGGCTGAAACGTTTATTCGTCTAGTACGAATAAAGCAAAAATGTATTCGTATAGCATATTTGAACAGCAAATGTACTGATTGCAGGATAAACAGTCGTATCTCGTTATGTCGAAATCGTCGGTACTGTTGAATGCATTCGAGTATACCGTGTTAATATACAATATACGCACATTTTCCGAAAAAATATAATTTATTTGTACGAGCTTTAGAAACAGGTAGAAATGCCAACCTCTTTTGCAAATCAATTGTATATTCAATGACAATGTATGCATATTGTATTTATCCTGGAATATAAAAAAAAAGTCTAAAAGAACTGCCAAATTAATGTCTGAAAATAGTTGATAGGTGGCGGTGACATTATACGATATTGACTATTCTATTTATGCCCTTTTGCTCATAGACACTTTTTAAATTATTTGGCCTTCCAATCTTTCGACTTTGTGCCTTCCCGGTGAAGGTCATTGCAGAAACGCGTCGTCCGCACTTCCTTAGATCTCTACCAGCAATCACCATCATTACATAACAGAGAAAAAGTAAACTGAAAATTTTCGACGTTAAAATTATAATATAGCATCGTGCTATCATACTAAATGTATGTTTGCATGGTCGGTGGTTCTCTCCGGGTACTCCGGCTTCTTCCACCACTAAAACTGGTCGCCATGATATAGCTGAAATATTGATGAAAGTGGCGTGCAAACACCAAAAATAAAAAATCAATCAAAAATCGTTGCTTGTTTATTTGTGCTTAAAGGTAAGTATGTGTGCATTATAATTGACAAGAGAGGACCTAAATATTTTTATCTGCTTTCCGAAACATCATGTCCCATACCGGGTTGTTTTCTGTTTCTTATCACGACGAGGTTCAACAGATGTTATTTGGCTAACTTAGCTTTTGATATTGTGTTTCACATTTTAAATTTTTGAATCGCTTTCATATGTTGAATGTTTCTTGTCCCCCCAATAAACAATGGTTTCTTAAGTTAAGAAGGGCTTGAAGAGAGAGTCTGAAGAAACTAAAGGGATAATCGGAATCCGTAAATAGAAGAAAGACAGACAACACAATGGCCAAAAGAAAAAGGCCACAAGGACAAACAATGAACTACAAAACATACATATAAAACTCGAGTAAGATTAAGTTGTTTATTGTCATACAAACAATGTATATTTGTTTACTCCGGTTTCCATCATCAATGAAACTGACCACCACAATAACTGAAATATTGTTGAAAGTGGCGTTAAACACCATAAACCAAACCAATCAAACAATATATTTGTTTTTACTTACGTTGTATGTTTATTGTCCAACAGAACAATGAATTTCTGGTCAATACTACTCCTTTCCCCAATAATGTTTATATGTCCTTGTTTCTCCCGTATTAAGTACACTTCATTGTCAGTACCATAAGAGGTATCATTACTTATGCTAATTAGGAGTGGCGCCACCATCCGGGAATACAATGACTTGTTCCGTCGGATCCACAGCCCGTCTGTTACATAAATAACAGGGTAGACCATTCGCGGAGATAAATCCTCGTATTTTGAATATCTTTGTCTATCCAACAGCCTTACCTGCAAATATTGCATTACATCATATTCGCCTACATTTTCCTTAAATACAAAAAATAACGTTCTTGCTCGGAAAGTTGCTCATCTTTTTAGTTGTGTGTGTTGTCATATTATTTGTCTTTATGTTCTGAATTCCGTGTTTTGATGTCCGTTACGATTTCCGTATAAAAACGATGTTCGGTTGTTTCCGTATGGTGGTGTCTAACACATAGTGCGTTGTGGTTTTGTTTTGTGTTTCTTCGTCTTGTGTACACTATGTTCTCAGTTTCTCTGGATTGTCCCTTTTATTGTCCCTTCGGTGCTCTCTAACGTTATTTCGAAATATTGGTGTTTCTGAAGTAATCTTTATCATATACGTTCAAAGGCAAAATATCTTAAATGTTGTTTTTTTTTTAATTTTCTTTTCATTTTATTTGTATATCTTCATTGACTTTGTTAAGCGCCACAGATGGACACGGAGTGTTCTATTTGTCAAAGTAACAATCGCGTACGCTTGGCTTCCCACCGAATTTGATTTACAGGCACTAAAATCAAAAGTGGCGGAGATAAGACTATTTTTTATGGACCTAAGCTTCTCCTCTTAGTTAAATGAAGCGGTCATATACACGTTTTCTATTTATGAGTAAAATACCAATTATCACACATAACTTGGTGAGTAACGTTTTAGTAAAGAACGCCGAATCATACTCTTGAACTTGATAAATAATATATTTTTTCATCGCGACGCCATTTTAAATAACAAAATGCATCTTTCGCAAATGTTACATCTGTTACATTTTCGACATGAGTAGTTTCCCTTACCTGAAATGTGACGTCTTCCGGTTCTTCGACAGCGCCACCTTTCATAGCCACTTGTATATCAGGAATTAAAGCGTTTTTAAACTTGTACCCACGTTTATCAACTTTATAAGTAAACTGAATAAAGTCACAGGTTGCGAAAAAATTCCCACGATGTTCAGTCCGAAAAACAATATACCCTTCCTGTAACATAATAATTATTATGTAACAATTTAGATTGATAACAGTCTTTGGAAGCAAGAAGAGTGTACAATGCTGTTTGCATTTTAGACGCACCTACGGATTCGATTATGTCATTGATGGTGGCATTATTTGTAAACATATATGTTTAATATTTAGCATGGTGAAAGTGTATTACCTAACGTCTGTGTGTATTTAATTTTTATTAAAATCAATCAGATTTCAGGTGTATTTTGGGTGCATTGAATAGACCTATCCCCATTTTCAACGACAGAAATTTGTCGGCCTTTTAGACACACTGATGATAATTAAGGTGAATAAAGATCACAGACATACAGTTTTTCCTTAGGTGAGCAGACGATTTTTGTTTACGGAAGTACAAATAATCGTGTGCGTAATTACACGATGTCTCTAAACGCCCGACACGACTGTATATAGGATAGCCAAAATGGACTAAGTCTACCTATACCTTAGTTCTAATAATAATGTATTTAGGAAATATAAATTTCAATGTCAAAGTACCGACTACTCGGCGGATGATACCCTCGAGTACAAATAGCCCACCAGCAGAGGTATCATCACAGTGGAGATGTCATATTTAGTGACGCGTTTTTTTTCTTTTTTTAATCCTGAATATTTTAACTTTACATGTGTGTATGTGTTTGTGTCTTTTGCTAGCACATCTATTTTATTTTATTGAACAACAGTAATGGAATATTTTATTTGATACATTTCTCAATATGCTTCGAAATATTGTAAGTGTGGTCATCAAGTTATAAGTCTTGATGACGAAACCAAAGAAATTATAAATAAGGAAACATGACTTTTTAGAAGTATAAGTTTAGGACAAAATGTTAACTTTCCGACGTATTTTTAAACTTCCATTTATATATAAATCCGTTATTATTGAATATATAAAACTATGACTACTAAAAAATAATGTTACCCACAAACATGCTGTTCCCTGCAATATCCTCAAAATTGGCTTCAAGTCTGCGCCATACCAGTCCAATTTTAATTCTCACACTAAATAGTAGCTTTTCAGAATCAAATCGTATTTTGACAGGAATTCTAACGGTGACAACATTCATTAACTGAACACTTGGAATATCTGATTTTAATACATATATTGATGAAATAATATCTTCATCTGGCTTGAAATATATCTCGTTAAGCATTTTCCGACAATCATGCTCTCCTAGTCGATCAAAGCCATCAAGAAAATCTATTTCCAACACGTGTACTTTTTCCAAGCCAGCTTTCAGAACTAATTTTGGAGCATTTTTGCTGAAAATAGTTAAAGTTGAAGAATGTTGTAATTTATCACTAATATTACATTACATTATATTATACTTTACGTTTTTATTTCCCCTATTTGTCTTTGTTAGCGCAGCCGGTCAATATAACGTTATATGGACCGGGACTGGACTGCCTCGTTTTCGATTCGGTTCCGGAACGGTACTTGCATTATTATTTAAGATTAAAAGTATAATATAGCAAATAGTTCATGTCACTTCGGGTCATATGGCAGTATATGGACCGGTCCGTATACTGCCATATGACCCTCAGTGCCATGAACTATTTGTTATATATTTTTCACCACTCCTCACAAGGGGTCGTCGTAGTCGTGATCGCATGATAGTTTGATTTACAACAATCTATGCAATCAGTGCCTTTCGCCATTAAAGTTGGTAGTTCGAACCTCGTTCATGACTAGGTGTACTCGATACAACATTATGTGATAAAGTTTGTCAGGGACTTGTGACAGGTCGGTGGCTTTCTCCGGTTTGTTCCACCAATAAAACGGACCGCCACTATATAATTGAAACATTGTTGAAAGTGGCGTTAAACACCATAACCCTAACTCATAGCCACTTCTCATATTTACACTAAACAGGTGTTATGTCTAGAATAAAATGAAATCAAGACTTAGACAAATATTCAATAAATTTATTATCCGTGAGTAAATTTTGCTCACAATGCAGAAAAAAATAAAACATTTATACAAATATTTTATAAATTTAATGACGGTAAGTAAATTTTACTTACAATTCAGAATAAATTGAAATCAACACTTATACAAATATAAAAAAAAACAACATTGTATTGTCTGTTCAACAAATTACGGCTTCAGATTACCCCTTTGGCATCTTAAAACTTGTTTTAACCGTCAGTAAATTGTACTCATAGCAGAGTTATTGTCCAAGATGCTGCTTAATATATCCGAATTCTTGTTTAAGAAAATAAACGTTAGAGAACACCTAAGGGGTAATCAACAATGGACATTTAATTGAAACTGGCAACGTAGTACACACAAGACGAAGACAAACAAAGCAAAAACACAACACAATATGAAACAATTCATGGGTGTCATAGTTTGTATGTAATCCTAACATGGGGATCATTATTTATCTTAGTACAAATATTATCCTAACATCCAAAGACAATTTATGTCTGAATAAAGTAAAATTGTCAAATATTAAATCTTTATTAATTTAGTTCCCTTGCAACGATATTTGAGTTATATTATTGATTGATTGATGTTTAATGCCAGGAGAGAAGTATTTCAGCTACATAACAAGTTTATAAACAGTTGTATTACCTAAACTGTGGTTAGAGTTAGCGTTATGGTGTTTAGCGTTATGGTGTTTAGTGTCACTTTCAACAATATTTCAGTTATATCGTGGAGGTCAGTTTTATTGGTGGAGGAAACTGGAGTACCCTGAGAAAACCACAGACCTGCCGTAAATCACTGACAACCTTCATCGCATAACTTTGTTCCGAGTAGACCCCGCCTGAGCTGGATTCGAACTCACAACGTTAGTGTTGATAGATACTGATTGCATAGGTAGTTATAAATCCAACTACCATATGATCACGACGGCTCCTTGAGCTAAACTGTACATAGCGGCACTGGGATGGACTTATGTAAGGATAGTTTGAATGTTTAGAGTGAAGGAATCCGTAATGGGTTTGGTTGTTTAACTTCGTATATATCTTTCAACAATATTTCAGTTATATATAGTAGCAGTCAGTTTTGTTGCTGGATAAAACCGGAATACACGGAGAAAACAGTCGATCTGCCGCAAGAAACTGCTTGCCCCCGGTTTTTAGTGGGGTTCGTGTTACTCGATCTTTAGTTTTATATGTATGTTTTGTAGATCGTTGTTTGTCCTTTTGTACTTTTTCTTTTGGCCATTGTGTTGTCTGTTCTTCTACGACATATGGATTCTGATTACCCCTTTGGTATCTTCAATCTCTTCTTATAAATAAATATATTCAGTTGTTACAGAGGCAGTACTGTTTAACCAATTTAGTAACTATATATGATTGAAAATAATTACCTTTCTTCAGCATCTTCAAATTCTTTTGACCTGAACGAATAAACAATAAAATAATATAATATAATATAATGTATTGTACGTGCATGATTAATGAATAACAATATAATGAATAACAATATAATGAATAACAATATAATGAATAACAACATAATGATAACAAGCGTTAGAACCACAAACAAACAAAAATAAGTCTAGTAAGTGAGTACATGTTGTTTACACCCATATCAACATGTTTACAACTATATATTATTGCGAGAACAAGTCAACTTTTGATGAAAAGATGATGATGATGATGATGAGCATGCTTAGATGGATTTTTATAGAGCTAGTTCGCTGAAACAATAGTCCACAACTATACACATTGCTCTACTGGAGCACATTAGATTTGCTCAGATCCTACCAGATTTGTCTACATCGTCTTCTTACTTCGTACTTGACGAAGAAGCAGCAAATAACGATTATATAGTCCTTCGCTTTACATCATGCACACGCATAGTCGAAAAATTGGAAAGCCAAATAATTAAAACGTCTATTGGAACAGCTAAACCAATGGACCGGAACAGGACGTGAAACGACAGCCAGTTGAGTTGCTCTTTCCTTGTAAACCGACGACGAATCCTATATCTTGATGCCTACTGTATCATTAATGTAGATTCGGGATCTTCAGCGATCTCATTTAGCTATAATTAAAACAATCTTACAGATAAAAAACAAACTTCAAACATATTTGATACACGAGCAGAGGATAGTGCTAATTTTTATGGCAGCAGTCAGGGTCTTCATTATATGTGTTGTCGAACTCACCTTTCTCTAGCTTCTGTTAAATCTAAAGAATCATTCCTTGTAACTGGTTGCACCGTTTGTACTTCACTACAAAAAAAAAAACGTTTTAATTTATTATCCACATTGTACATGTAACAAACAGCAGATATATTAATTGGAATAAACGTCAGAGGCAATGACAAATGGACAATTCAGAGACACAGGCAACAACGGCCACATGTTACAGAACGAAAAAAAAAAACGAAAAAAAACCCCCACACACAACAAAGAAAGAAAAGATAAGAAACATGGGTCTTAAAAACATGACCTACTTCGTAATCTATATAAATAATACAATGATATATTTTAATTCGCACATGCGTATTGACGAACAAATTACAAACATCATTACTTAGTGAATTAATGTCTTCATACAAGATCTTGGTGCATATAAACATTAAAATGCCCGTATTGTTGCATTAGATTGTTGTTCTATAGGATAAAGCGGTTAGATATATAAACATTCAGTAATAGGTCCATTCCAGTCTGATATGTTTATCTTCATGCTGATATCAGCGCCTCTGTTATGTAAAGGTTATCATTCTCTCCTCGCTCCTTGGGTGTGATAAATCATTTATTCTATCACATGTTTACCTGTGCAATCATTGTCTATAATCACCAACGTTGTGAGTTCGAATCCCTTTCAGGTGGTGTGTGCTCGATACAACATTATGTAATCAAGTTTGTCAATGAGTTACGACAGGTCGGTGGTTTTCTCCGGATACTCCGGTTCCCTCCACCAATAAAACTGACCGACACGATATAACTGAAATATTGTTAAAAGTGGCGTTAAACACCATAAATCTATCACATGCTGGGTCAAGCCAAAAACTATGTAATTTGTATGTCTGCTTCTCATGATAAACACGTATCATTATGGAGTGCGAATAAAAATGGTTGGCTCCAATTTAAGAAAATATATGTGGGTGAACTCTCGTATCTATCTTTTGACTGTTGTCTCAGTGCGAGAAATCAATAACAAATCCAACTCATAGTGTTTGTCAATACAAAGCAAATATCACCATTATCTCTGAAATACAAATTGTTCTTGTCATGATATAGCTGAATAATTGCTTGCTAGATTGAACATCACGAACACCACAAAAACTCGGGAAGTGAACGCATCTTCTTCGGAAGGATGAACAGTGCTGTACTAGTGACACTAGTCGTATTACTTTAATTAAAAATTCTGCGACTAGTCATGAAATAGGAGGAATATAATGCATTATATTCTGTTTTTTTAATATTATGTACGTTTTCCTTTGAAATTAGCGCGTCTGATACAAAGTTGCTGATTCAAGATGTTTTATCACCACACTGCGGTTGATAAAAACATGACGCGACGCTACACGAGATTTTCTGTGATGAACTTCTTTTTCATGCTGTGATTGCATTGGAATGCGGAGAAAACACAAAGTCACAAAGCGACTGTATAATGTTCATTCAGTCATATTATGTATGACGAATTCATGGTCATATTATTGTTTGCAAGGGCATATTTTCAATATTTCCGTCAACTGTACGGTCCACATTTTCTCCACAAGAATTGTTGTCGAATAATTATATAGTGACACTGAAAGTTAATGAACTGTATGTAATGTGTCATTTGTGAATGAACGGCAACAGATAAGATGACATCATACACAAAATGAAGTCTCTCTCAAAGTATTGTACACTTTTTTTTAATATTAATTCGACCCTTGTTATTTGTTTTTATTGAAATGTTAGAAAAACGTATTACATGCATAGTGTATTGCTATAGATCTTTGATGAGTTCTCGTCTGTTGCGTGAGCTAATCGCAGCACTACTCGTCGCTATCACGACTCGTAGTGATACTGACTCATACAACAGGCTCGACCTGATACAAAGTCGTGTACCAACACACTGTGTATGTAATGGGTATGTATATTCACCTGTTTATTTTTAAGGTACTTTGAGTTCCTTTATCAGACTTGAATTGAATTGCTCTTCTTTTCTTTACGCTACTGAAATATTGAATAATATTAGAAGTTGAATCATTAAATGTACTTAGGCGCTTCAAGCACATGATCACTGCAGGCTTATGGCTGTCGCATGGGATATTTATTCATTTGTAACAACGAGTCATAAATTTACCCATTAAAATGTATCACGAAATATGAGCTATAGCGCTTAGATAGTCAATAACATATGTCGTCAAAATGTTCTCTCTATATTCACTGGTGTTTAGATAATCAATAATATATGAGACCGCAAGACGAGCTTGAAGATACAAAATTGGTAACCATAATCCGTAAATCAATAAAGGGCAGACAACACAATGTTCAAAATTAATAGGACAAACGACTACCTGCAAAACACTACACATAGAACAAAAAATCGAGAAAAACGGGTCCCACTAAAAACCGGGGAGTGAACTCAGATGCTCCAGAAGGGAAAGAAGTTCCTGCTGCACTAGTGACACTCGTCGTGTTACTCTAGTTACAAAGCCGGTGATAAATCATGAAATAGTAATGGATCGGAAAGTGCTTACGACAAGTATAGCATTTGTGCCACAGACATTCCGTAACGGTTAACAAAGTCTTGGTGGCAACCGTAACAATTTCGAAGAGTTGACTTCAACGTACCCAATAGGAATTCGTGGTCCAGTAGCTTCCTTTTACCAGCAATCATATATCAAGGAAATCCTGATAGGTACTACAAACTCTGGAATACCGTATCAACTGAGAGATATATACTCCATATACAGGTGCTGCTGGAATATTACCACATATAAATGGAAAGTTCACAATGGGAAAATTGATACAATCTCTTTTGTCGTAAAGTTTCGTTTTTAACGGGTCCTCGCTGTCAATTTCGAGGTGTAGGTTAAGGTATGAAGCAGACCTATCTGTATATGTGGTATCCTTTATTTCAATCTCAATAGGATAGATGATGCTAAATGAACTTTGCCTCATACGAATACAGGAACAAGTATAAAAACAGGAGAAGAGGAGCACATTTGTCCCCAAAATGTTCTTTCTATATTCACTAGTGTTAAGATAATCAATAATTCATGACGTCGAAATTTTCTAGCCAAGCATCACTGAGCAATCTGTACACATGAACGATATGCAACAAACGACAACTTGTCGTAGTTACTCCATACAAGACTGTTTCATTGTCATATTAGAATGTGCATCACTGTGGAAGCCGATATTGTTTTGAATATTTCCAATGGTCTCCCATTGTGTCCAATATAATACATGTTGATACTCTCTCATTGTCTAAAGTTATTTGACTTTCCAATCTTTCGACTTATGGAGGTTGTTCAATAAACGTTTCGTATGCACTAATGGCAAAGATACTGCCATTCCTTACAATTTTTTTGTCGTAGAAAATTATCATGCTTGATTAGCTTTGAAACATCTCGTATCACGTGAAGAATAATCTATCTCAGTGACAATTTAGAAAAAAGTTTGAAGATACCAAAGAGGTAATCAGAATCCGTGAATCGATGAAGAACAGACAACACAATGGCCAGAAGAAAAAGGACAAAAGGACAAACAACGATCTACAAAACATACATATAAAACTAAAGATCGAGTAACACGAATCCCACTAAAAACCGTGGGTGAATTTAGGTGCTGAGGAAGGGTAAGCTTTCCCAGTTCAACTAGTGGCACCCGTCGTGTTAAACTATTTGGGAGTAATGGCTTCTGCCTCAATATTATTTGGAAATTTCAATTACCTCTCGAAATCAAGCAAACGGAATATATCCTAGTGGATTCAGAAAAAAGCACAAAATTTTCCAAAATAACAAGGGATAAAGTAAGGCCTCATCTAATTTTGGGAACTTACATGATAAACTTTAGTTGAAATGTTATCATCGAATAAGGACAGACAATTCAAAAGAAAAAAGGACATAATAATGGTTCATAAAACACTACAAAGAATACATGCACTAAATATTGAAAAACAAGAACCCGACGTATATCCGGGAATGAACTCTGATGCCTGCAAACGTAATAAGTTCCTCCACTAGCGGTACCTTTTGTGTAATAAAAACGTAAATATCAAATTTAGTGCACACGGCGCGTTTCTGGAATGACCTTCATCAAGTACCCTCAATATCGAAATATTGAAAACCAAATTATTTAACAGTGTTTGGGAGCAATAAACCAAAGGGCATAAACAGGAGAGCCAAAATCAGCTATGGTCACCTATGACTGAGGGAGAAGAACCTTAGTTTTAATCATAATTACAATGCAATTCGTGTAGAAAATCATGTTGATATGTCATATTCTGTAGCAAGTAATGAACGAGAAATAAAGGAAGGAACTGATTTTATTTATTTTTTTATTTTTGGTATTTTAACGCCACTTTCAGCAATATTTCAGCTATATCATGGCGACCGGTTTTAGTGGTGTAAGAAGCCGGATCCGGAGAGAACCACCGACCATGGGTAAGTAACTGGTAAACTTTATCACTTGCGGCTGCGAATCGAGTGCACCCTTTTTGTAATTTACACAGCCGGGCGCGAACCCAGGCAGTATTGGTGATAGGCTTGTATGAGTTGTTAGGTAACCCAACTACCTAACTCATTGAGCCATCCAGGCCCTAGGAAGGAACTGTGATTACGACAAAGACAACATATACAATATAAACGTACTCAGTATTCAACATGTATTAATCACTCACTTAAATTTAAGCAATTGTTGTCGGATGTTGAATATAAGTGACATCAATTTGAGTACCCGAATTTGAATGAGTAAGAAATTATATGAATGTAAATGAACATGAAAGACTATCCAACATTACACTTAGACACAAATTTGAGTAACGAAACAGCTTGTAGTAAGAAAGGATATGGATGTAATGGAGCATACTAGACTATCTAACATTACACTTAAGATACAAATTAAAGTAAAGGAACAACGCTTTTATTGTTATTCTGCATTTCACAGTCACTGTAGGGTCTTTAATCAAAATGCCTATATATGACCCAGTGTATTCGTGAATCATGAAAACGTATTTAAGATGCAGAATAACACAAATACAACCTTTGTGACCTTCCTTGGTTGTAGTGGGTGAATCTGTCATCGTTACGGAGGTTAATATTCCACATCTTTACTCTGTCTTTACTATGATCACGTAGTACACCGTCTGTCGTAGTCCTGACCTCGGGTATCTTTCTGTAAATTATACAAATAATAGGCATCGTCCTTGATGAATTTTTGGTACTCATTAAACTAGTTTTAACTCGCCACTCTTTATAGATGTACCTGGACAGTGAGCGGTCATGTATAGGTTGGTTGTTGGTTGGTTTTATGGTGTTTAACGCCACTTTCAACAATATTTCAGTTATATCGTGGCGGTCAGTTTTATTGCCGGAGAAAAGCGGAGGACCTGGAGAAAACCATTGACCTGCCGCGAGTCACTGACAAACTTTATCACATGATATTGTACACACCGCCCTGAACGGAAGTTGAACCCACAACATCAGTGGTGATAGGCACCTGTGGTAGAGTGAATTTGTACATATTATTTATTTTTTAATATAATGATTATTTTTATTATTAATTTATTTCTACTTGTAGCTGATCATGATTAAATACATTTGTATTTAATCCTTAATTTATTTCTATTTCTGTTTCAGGAACATATACATATTTTAATTAGTATTTATAGTTTAGTTATTTATTCATTTAATACTTATGTTAAATGAATGCTCCATACTATTTTCTCTTTTCATTTCTTATTGGTCAGTCTGGTCAGATGAATTTTAGGCGGGAAACTCTCTTTCATTTCTTTTGTTATATTTCTTTTCTGGTTTAGTGGCTGGACATGTCTCATTTTCTTATATGATTATATGGATTGTCCTTATTCTAATCTGAAGGTCAGTTTCTTTGCATTTCCATATTAACCATTTTTAACAGTCATGATTTATTTAATATCTATAGAATGCAAGTGTTTTGAATGAAAATATAAAAAATGAATATAAAATACATATAAATTAGTCAGTAGGAAGTTTACAGGTAAAACCAGTTTGATTAAATAATTAAAACATAAAAGTATTATTTTTAACTTATTGCAATGTTAAAGTAAGTTTAATAAAATAGTAACTGTTACTTTTAATGATGTATTATATTGAATGTATAAAACCTTTTATCTTGTCATGAAACACATGACTTATAATATTAATTTTGTTATACAGGTTTTCTACTATTCAGAGTCACATTGATATATGCCACATTATTGCAAAGACCTTTACACCTCATTCAATTCAATTCAAAGCTTTATTTAGAGTCGATATAAATCATACATATAACACAAGCTCTCATGTGAGGTAAGACATTGTGTTGTTTTTATTATTTTACTAATTGTATTTTTGCTTATTGCTTTTAATATGCTTATGCTTACATTATTATTTGCTTTGCTTATTTATATAATAATATTTTGAAGATGTCATGTAAATGTCAAGATTTACTTATAGATGTATATAGTCAGTAACTGACAAACTTTATTATTTTGCAACGTAAGTATTTCATTGTTGAATGAAATACAAGACTATTATATCGTTTAGTTCAAATTGGTACAAGCACTTTTGACATATTCAAATTAGAGTTATCTTTCTTTGTGCCGTTTGCTTATGTTATTTTAACTTATGTATTTGCAGGGTCATGATATGATTATGATATAGATAAAAAGTAATAGTATATATTCATTATTACTGTTGATGATTGGACTCGCAAATAAAATATCCACAACCTGAGAATTGTTTATTTATTTCACGATAAAAAACCACAAGACCACACACCTATTGCATAGGTAGTTGTAAATCCAACTACCATACGATCACGAATAAGGTCGTGTATACAATGTATGCTGTGATTAATGCACAAAAAATGAAAAACAAAACATAACACACTGTCGGAACAGTTTCTAAAATCCAATCGAAAAATCGTGGAAAAAAAGACACAATTGATATTCTTACTACACATATACACGATCGCTCACTGACATAATTATTTATTTCTTGTCGGTTAATGTTAGTCCTAAAATATCAACTGCAAATTTGCATATTTAAAACAAACACAACAAAATAATTCTCTCTTTCAATAAAAGAGAGATAAATCCTGCATTATAGAAAATTTGTACATTCCAAGATCACATGTCAAAATTGATGTTGGGAATTGCTTTGTTATTTTAATTTGTGTTTCGTTGTTGTGTTATATCCGGCCTGTAGCTTTATGCACATTCTCTAGACTTTCTGTTCCCTCGGTTTTAGAATTCAAAGACTGGTTTGAAGGAAAACTTTTGAATTGTTTATTTTATATGTACACGTATTTAACAGTCAATCTTTTATTTTTCAGTTCTACTCAAAACATTGAGACAGGACCATTCTATATTAAGACGTAAGATATTTGTAAAACACCGATTATAGGACACAGGACACCATTCACAATACTTTTAGATGTTTGAAATCCCATATAAATATAACAAATTGTTCGGTGAAACCACCTGCATTAGGTATTGCCTGGAAATCGTAACTCGTGGGGCGAGTATCGGTGCGCAAACATAAAGCGGATAGACTAAGCAACCATTATTAAACATAAAATTAAGATTAATGATATCGAACAACACGGTATTAATAAAACCTGGAAAAAAACCGAGTGTTTCGAAAGAACTAACATTTCCTGCTCAATACAGGGCACCCATTTTGTAATAATTTTATATTTCGAGTTCAATGCTTTGTCATTGATAAAATCTCAACTTAGAACAGAACGGATGGTCGATTGATAATGAGGTTACTTAACAAACAAAAGCCGAATAAATGAATTGTGTTTCTTGTGCTCAATGTTGCCTGTGTCTCTGGATAGTCTATTCTTGATTGTTTCTATGGTCTGCTCTAATGTTTATACATAATGTTGTATTGACCATAGTACAGGAAGATAACACCAAAGCCATCCGAAGAGATATTCGAACCGGATAAAAACAGATGGAATGCATGGTTATATTTGATGTTACAAATATTCTTTATTTGCATTAGTACATAAGTATTTGTCAAGAAAAAGCATTTCAAGAAATACAAATATAAATTTTAAAAAGCATGACAGTGAAATTCCTGTGAGAACTTTTGGTAAGCATGGATCCTATTTGCTTAATTATACCGATTTGTTTTTATAAAGTTGTAGACACTAGGCATAAGTTCTTGAGGATTTATTATGCATTGTAATTTTTGCAATGTTAAATCTTCAGTAAAGCATTGGTAAACTTCTTTGATATATTTTTTAAAAAGATTTGTTATAATTTGAGGTTTTTTTATTACAATCTATGAAGAAATGTTGTTCATCATCTCACTCCTTATTTATAAATAGTTCAACATTTCACATGATATAATTTATAATTGCTACATTAATTGAAACGTTCAACATTACCAAATTAATATGTATGGTTTAATAGTAAATTGTGCAACAGTATAGTGAGAATAATGTCAACGTGTATAATGCAAGCTATAAGGGTGTGTAAATGGGGAATGAGAAGTGGAATATTGGGAATGAGAAATGGAATATTGGGAATGAGAAGTGGAATATTGGAAATGAGAAGTGGAATAAGAAGTGGACTATTGGGAATGAGAAGTGAAATATTGGGAATGAAAAGTGGAATATGGGTAATGAGAAGTGGAATATGGGGAATGAGAAGTGGAATATTGGGAATGAGAAGTGGAATATTGGGAATGAGAAATGGAATATTGGGAATGATAAATGGAATATTGGGAATGAGAAATGGAATATTGGGAATGAGAAGTGGAATATTGGGAATGAGAAGTGGAATATTGGGAATGCGAAGTGGAATATTGGGAATAAGAAGTGGAATATTGGGAATGAGAAGTGGAATATTGGGAATGAAAAGTGGAATATTGGGAATGAGAAGTGGAATATTGGAAATGAGAAGTGGAATATTGGAAATGAGAAGTGGAATAAGAAGTGGACTATTGGGAATGAGAAGTGAAATATTGGGAATGAAAAGTGGAATATGGGTAATGAGAAGTGGAATATTGGGAATGAGAAGTGGAATATTGGGAATGAGAAGTGGAATATTGGGAACGAGTTCCCCGATTTCCTCCACCAATAAAACTGACCGCCACGATATAACTGAAATAGTGTTGAAAGTGCCGTTAAACACCATAAACCAAACCATCAAACTAACATCCTGTGTAAAAAAATGTATAGTGAATGATGAAACATGTTCAGATGCCAAAGGAGTAAATGATGTAGGCGAATTGGTGACTTGTGTGGATGATGTGTGGTCTAATGGGGAATGATGTGAATGCTGTGGGTCGTAATGTTGAACGTTTCAAGCACTGTATCAATAAACATTTACCGTTCAAATTTCCCATAGTGGCTTAGTGATAAAGCTACGTCAAAACCACCATATGCTTGCGTTGTTTTGAGTTCTGTATGATGAAGGTGGTCTCTAAATATCCATAAGAAAATATATAATAGAAATAATCAGGAATTTGCGATTGGTGGCAAATTAGTAATTTCTTTAATTGTCAAAACGATGTTTATGTTGACATTTTCTGAAGCCCTCAAACAAAAGCAGATCCCTGTTTGTAATATTGTAATTATTATTAAAATTAAGATCCATATCCTCATGCACAGATAAAAATGTAGATATCAAATATCTTTGGTAGCAAGAAATTCAAGGGGCCCCACCGGGAAAACAGTAACCAATTACTGCTATATATCGTTAAGGCCCCTTTTTGATCTTGTGTCCCTTATTTTTGTTGTTGTTTATTTTGTGTATACTAAAATATATATATCTACATATTTATCAGTTCTCCGCCGAGATATAACTGAAATATTGTTGAAAGTGGCGTTAAGCACCATAACACCCCACCATATCTATCCGTTATTTTATTTTTTTTGTATTTTCCAGTTTTTAATATCATGTTATTTAGTATTTGTTGAAATTAGTTGATGCTTCAGTACTTATTCTTTGTTTTCTTGTTTCCATTTTTTCCCCATTTACTTTGCGTTGGAGATAGCTGTATAGTATTTCAATATGTATCAATACGGCGTGGGTTCGTGCCCTGCTTTGTAAATTACAAAAAGGGTGCACTCGACTCGCAGCCGCAAGTGATAAAGTTTACCAGTTGCTTGCCCATGGTCGGTGGTTCTCTCCGGGTACTCCGGCTTCTTCCACCACTAAAACTGGTCGCCATGATAAAGCTGAAATATTGCTGAAAGTGGCGTTAAACACCAACAATCAAAATCAAATCAATATGTACCAGCATAAAGTGTTGGTTTGATGGTTGCAAATTGAGCTTACTGTCCATGCGTTCGCAGAGCTGCTAAAC
The DNA here is from genome assembly GCA_963383655.1 of Bathymodiolus septemdierum. Classification (NCBI taxonomy): domain Eukaryota; kingdom Metazoa; phylum Mollusca; class Bivalvia; order Mytilida; family Modiolidae; genus Bathymodiolus; species Bathymodiolus septemdierum. The sequence continues at coordinate 55,132,790 of OY726517.1, read as the reverse complement.
GAATATTTACGATCAAATCACATTAGATGCTTGTAAATCTTCAAGTATGTTACAGATTTCTCCATTTGTTAGTTAACCAGATATATTGTTTCTGTCTGCGCAAACTGTTTGACGGCATAGATCATGGAATTGATGTCAGTATGGTATTTTTCTTTGATTGGAATGTTGTTGCACTTAATAAAGCTTAGTCTACATTGTGGTAATATAATTAGCATATATGAATGAAATTAAAATTCATTCACATCGGCATATCTTTATGGCCTATTTGGATTTCCCAGAGTTGTCGCCCTTACAAAAAATACAATTTTTAATTGGGGACACATGTTCTTATTTTAACCAAAATTGTCGATCTGATAAGTGAAATTATGTTTGCCGATCAAGTGTTTTAAATATTGATTGAAATATATTTTAATGTATTACCTAAACTATTATCTACTTGTATTTTATATTGTGATATTGTACATAATTATATTTTAGACGCACTGCAGGTACCTCGCCTGTGTATGCCACCAATGTAAAGGAGTAGTTATTCTAAATAAACATATTTGTATATATTAGCATATTATGTAAGTCAGTAAGTAATTTTTATTGAAATAAAGACCAAACAGTGATCTATCATCAATCAATGAACAATTAAAAAAAAAAATATATATAAACTATTCAATAAACAGACATAACCAAACACAATGACATACAAGAGTATATTGACAAACAAACAATGATATCCCAGCTGAGGAGAACTGACAGAGTTATCTATCTTTGAATAAATATTATTATATTAAATACAAATATAGTACATATGTGATACAACTACTAACAACATACCTGAAAAGTCGTTTTGTATCTCTTGCCAACTTAATGGACGGACCTTTTGTAGACGTATCATCAGAGAATACAGAATATAATCCGACATCTTCAACCAGTCTGTTTTGTAAGTCAAGTGGGATTGTGTATTTTGTTTCATTGACTGTTTTGTCGGAATTCGGAAACACTTTTTCTTGCTTACCACTTTCCTCTTGTTCGTATAGTAAATGAAGTCTTTTAAGGCTGCGAAAATTTGAGAAGAAAATCATCGTCCTTAATTGCATAAACATTTTTTTTTATATTTGCTAATTCAAAAAACAAAATATGTATATTTATCTTACATAACTAAATATTGAATCTCATAATTCGATTCCTGAAAAATTTAAAGATACCAAAAGGTCAACCAAAAGGTCAACCAAAAGTAGTAAATTGAAGGACAATTACCAACAGAAAAAAGAAAAAAGCACAAATAACGATCTACAAAATACTACCTAAAAGTCTCGAGATGGAGCAACACGAATCCACTAACAACTTGGGGTGGACTCGGAGCTCCGGAAGTGTACGTATTTCCTGCTCCACTAGTGTCACCCGTCTTGTTGCTCTTACTACATTACCGGTGATAAGTCGAAAGTTGCTTATTTCACAACGAGTGGTTAAAGTTAATGATTTCTGACAATAAGCCTGATGCCACTGACGATGAGGTTTCCAGACACCTACAGATGATCGAGGGTATCACCGCTCACTAAAAACCGGGGGTGAACTCAGGTGCTCCGGAAGGGTAGGTAGTTTCTCCTCTACTAGTATTTATTACATCATGCATTGCGGATCTATATAAGATCGATGTTTAAGGAAATAAAACAACTATTTATATATTTGTTTACTTCGTTACTGACCCAGGAAAACAAATGTAAAACTGTTCAAGTTGTCATTTGTTAAGTTAAAAGAAAACCAAGGTTGTCTGCAACATCGTGTAGACTTCTTTGATTGAAACATGTTAACATTTGTAGTGGTCTAATAAATTAACCTTTACTATTCTTGACAAAAATAAAAAAATGAAGACTTTTAAAGCTATATTTTACAATTCAGCTAAAGACTGGAACTTCTTAGAAATTATTTCTTAATTAATGACTTTTTACAATTCTTTTAGGGACATCAACAAATACTTCTTTTTGTTAGACAAAATGTATGCCTTTAAATAAACATAAGATAATACCAAAGAGGCAATCAGACAAGGACAATCCAGAGAAACTGGTAACATAGGGGACATAAGACTATGAAAAACCAAAACAAAGACACAACACAATCTGTGCTGGACACTATTATGCGCAAACAAACACACACACGTGAATAATACATGATCACTACTACAAACAACTGGAGGTAATGACGAACTGAACATCGTTTTTATGCATCAATCGCAACGAACATCACAGATATATATACCTTTTTAAACGTCCTTTCATGGCTCTGTATTTTGATCGCCATATAAGATCCTCATGACGGTATTTGTACTTTCTGAAAAATAAAGGAAAGCTATATTTGCTGTTACTCCTAACGTTTAACGCCACTTTCAACAATATTTTAGTTATATCGAAGAAACCGGAGTACCCTGAGAAAATCACCGACCTGTCGCAAGTCAAAAAGAATTTTATCACATAATGTTGTATTGTCTGAGTGGGATTCGAATACTGCTATGTATATAATGTTGTTATTAAATAATTTAATGCAAATTATATATTGATTAAATAGATTGTGAAAAGACAAAAAAAAAACAATGTTAGTCTTGACATATTCATAGTGCATCAGTTAGTTTTATATGTATGTTTTGTAGATCGTTGTTTGTCCTTTTGTACTTTTTCTTTTTGCCATTGTGCTGTCTGTTCTTCTTCGATATACGGATTCTGATTACCCCTTTGGCATCTTCAAACTCTTTTTTCAATGCACATCATATTAGACCCCATAGATTTACAATAATTTCGCAAATTTAATATATCGCCTCAGTGGTGTAATTGTTAACGTGCTCGCCTAGAATGTGGTAGATCGTGGGTTTGATTCCCGGTCAGGTTAAATCAAAGGCTATCCTATTGATGCCTCAGTATATAGTATATATGTATCAAACACTGATTGGCTAGGAGTCAAGATAATGTTTCTGTGTGGAGCCACATGTCTGCGTGTACCTTTGGCCTGTGAGCTAACAATATACTACTCAAGCCTAACTTGTTTGTCTAGTAGGAAACAGAAACAAATATCTTGTTCTCACCATGATATAGCAGAAAACGCACTTACTCCTCACCTAGCCATGGATATCTTTGTCATAGAACAATCAAATCAAATTCTTTAATACGCTCCCGAAGGGAGCATTAATGGTAGAAGTATGAATAGGTACTATGGCACTTCAAAATCTTAAACAATATGGCTGCCAAACCGGAAATAAATTAAATGAAAAATCACGTGACCTAAACTGGAACTCTAGTCGATTTTTTTTTTCAAATAGAAATGAAACAATGTTCGGTAGCAGATACGAAAACTGTCCAGAGTTTGGAGTTTAAGTGGTGTTATTTTTAAGCTTGATATTTTGTAAACAGGAAGAAAAATTACTGTTCTTCGGGAACGTTTCAGGTTGCACCTGCCTCATATTACAAACACAAAGACCAAAGGCGAAGGACTTCAAGAAAAATCCGCCGGACGAGTCTATTTTGTGAAATATGCACGATGTCATAATGAATGTCAAGTGGTCTCTCCTCCCAAAAGAAATTGTACAACTGTGCCAGTGTCAAAATTCCTCCATTGCATATATTTTAATTCTCTGTGGTACGCATACAGCATTCTGGAACAGCTTTGGTACTATATACATTGTATTATTTTTCTTGAAAAAGCAATCACGTGATCGCATACTAGAAACTTATATAATATGTAAGAAACCAGACATAGTACTTACTTGTCGTATTCTGATGTATACGTGATCGGTTTCATCATTTCGTTATATTTCTTTTCCTCACTTTGTTCCTTATTCAGATTTTCCATTTTCAATAGCTTGGTTATATATAAATGTCTTATATTATCCGAGGTCTCCACGGGGTTTCAGGTTGTGCTCTGTATGAACATAATTTAACTCTAAAATTAAAGAATTCCAATTGATTACATTCGATACAATCATGGGATAATTACAATTTTCTCTTAATAATGCAGTATTCTACTTACATATAACAACATATTTACCTATTATGTCAATGTATGAGAAGAAAGGAGAGCAAAAAACAGCCTTAATACCCTCATTAGAACCTGATATACTTGAAAGGAGCGAGGCATTATCACACAATTACGTTGTGTCCTAAGTTCTAGCTGTGTATTTCAAAGAGAGGACACCTCTTTCGGAGGAGCCTGGCATTATCACACATTTTCGTTGTGTCCTAAGTTCTAGCTGTGTATTTCAAAGAGAGGACACCTCTTTCGGAGGAGTCTGGCATTATCACACATTTTCGTTGTGTCCTAAGTTCTAGCTGTGTATTTCAAAGAGAGGACATCTCTTTCGGAGGAGCCTGGCATTATCACACATTTTCGTTGTGTCGTAAGTTCTAGCTGTGTATTTCAAAGAGAGGACACCTCTTTCGGAGGAGCCTGGCATTATCACATATTTTCGTTGCGCTCAAAGTGCTAGCTGTTTATTTCAAAGAGAGGACACCTCTTTCGGAGGAGCCTGGCATTATCACATATTTTCGTAGCGTTCTAAGTGCTAGCTGTGTATTCCAAAGAGAGGACAACTCTTTCGGAGGAGCCTGACATTATCACACATTTTCGTTGCGTCCTAAGTGCTAGCTGTGTATTTCAAAGAAAGGACAACTCTTTCGGATGGGTTGTGTGCCCAACAGCGTTAATTTCAATACTCCGTGGTATTGGGGATAGTAAGGAGGATGTATGCCCTTTCTTTGAGAAGCATGAAAGTGTTGAGAACATTTCAGAATTACACACAAAAAGCAATACAAACTTATTAAAAATTATATGTTTGTTGTATCTTTATCTATTTGTTCTTTGGCGATATACTTACATCTAACATAACACATAACAACAACACGCAAGCAACACAAAATGTATACAGTAAATATGTTTATATTTTTTGCTCTCTTTTTACAAGTTCGATAATGCTCAGGCTCAATGAGGGATGAACTTCATTGGAAGAAGAAGCAACATCCGGTTTATGGTCTTGTCATGCAACCTTCCATTCATTTGACTATTCAATCGTATTCAAGACATTTAAATAAATTAACCAACTGAACGACAACTACTGGTGTGTGCTCAGCTTAAATACCTAAGGATTTAGCAGGCTTATCAATGATTTGTTAGTTGCAGATAAAAACCCTGACGTGACCTCATATGTGATGTCGTTAGTTGGTAGTTCATCGACAAAGATGGTTTGGCTTGGTTTATGATGTTTAACACCACTTTCAACAATATTTTAGTTATATCATGGCGGTCAGTTTTATTGGTGGAGGAAACCGGAGTACCTGAAGAAAACCACCGACCTGCCGCAAATCACTGACAACCTTAGCACATCATATTGTACACCTCGCCCTGAACTAGATTTGAACTCACAAAATCAGTGGTGATAGGCACTGATTACACAAGTAATTGTAAATCCAACTACCATACGATCACGACATCGACGGCCCCAACAAAGGTACGAAAACATATTTTTTAACCATTTTGAAGACAATATATATTATATTGTAGAATTGTGAAAGTTGTCAATGTAATGAACATCATATACTTAAATCACTTACCACTGTACAGAATGGTAATTTTGTCTAAATGTCAGTTATATCTTAACTAAGAAATTCCATCATATATTACCGGAATCTACAGGTATATTACACCTAATACATGGTTAAAATACAAATAAAAAGATGACCCTTGATTGCATACAAATACATAATAGTCTAAGCGAATTAACAAATGTGCTTAACAGTCGATGTACATATAATACACCTAGTGTTTTCTACCACGACTTAACCAACTTAACGTTTATTGAGATCATGCATTTGTGATTCGGGTGTTATCCTTCCCAACTTCAACTCGTTTTTTTCCAAATTTTATGAAAAATTACAGAGGTAAAAACAAGTAAGCAATATAAATATGTTTAATTATTTGTTATAATGACGAGTGGTGAGGTTTTAAATTTAATAGAACTTTGTCATCCATGTGATGAAGAACTTTGATAAAGAATTTTTTTTTAAAAACCATCAAAACATATACATTAAAATCTAAGTTTTTTTTTATTACAATGGTATATTGTTAATCCAATTATTAATTGTGCATGTCCTCTGTGTGCAGATTTATTAAACTGATCCATTTAAACGATAATCTTGATATTTTAATCATAAGACAAGCCTGATCATCCATGTCGTATTTAACTGTTAATTAAAACGTCTAATGCCTAATGTTTATATATATATATCTATATATAGGTTATTGGACTTACTGTAAGCAAAATTGATCATGTTTGTGTTATATTGTATATCACCCGTTGTGTCTAAACTTGGGGGGTGCGGTTATGGTATTTAACGTCGTTTCCAACAATATTTCAGTTATATCGTGGCGTTTCATGAACCGAACAAAAATTGCGATCAATCCTTAAATATATATATTATGAAAAAGGTTAATTGTTTGTTTTATATATTTATTGTTTATATTTTTATATTGCTAAGGAAAACAATTATATTTTTTCTCTATTTTAAATATCTCGAGCGGTCGACATACTATTAGTGCATGTTTATATTGCTACTAAAAGGATGTTATTATGCTAACTTAAAGAGGCATTAGCTACGATTTTGACCAAAAAAATTAATGTTTTGGAAATTGATAAATAGCTTTAAAATGATAAAATAAAGGTAAATATTTCACATTAAACAGCTTATCGTACCACTTTTCGCCTTTTGAGAGCGAAAATTACCATCGATTTGTTATTTCCTTGCAAGCAAATAATTTGACCTCGCTTTCTCCGTATGCAACTGACCTTACTAGTGACAGGTAAAAACGAATAATTTGTATTTTGTCGCCTATAAACTGCAAATTTGCATGGTTCTTTGTCCGTAATTAACGCCGACTAAAAGCAGATTCACTGAAAATAAGAAATAAGTGCATTGTTGTACTGATTTAATGACGATTCGACAAACTCCGTAAACAATGGCGATAATTAATAAGATGGCGTCCATTTCTTGATCGATCTCAAAACACGAGCAGTTGCACCTTTTTTCCCCGATGCGCGTACATTTCATAACATTTATAAGTTACAGAAACACGTTTTATTAAAGCATCAATCATATCTGATAGTTTTTATGGGTAACAAAAATTTACGATTTTGGCAGATAATGCCCCTTTAAGTTTATTAAATATATCATCCCCAACAAATCAAGTGATATGCCATTGGAGGGGAAAGAACTAGTCATAGTTCAAAGTCTATACATAGATATGCTACAGGTCAGATTGCATACATGCTACCTTTCCTTCCCATTTCTCAAACCCATTTTCTGTCATCTAATTATAATCCAGAGCTTGTGGTTCCTATCGGGATTTCATTGATAGAGGGTTGCTGCTAAGAAGGAATCTACCCAGTCAAGGATTCTCATTGATTAAATTGATGCCATCACTTCGAAAGTTTTACGGTCGCCACCATAACTTGGTTGACTGTTATGGAATATATGTGTCACAAATAACCACAGATATGTTCCTCTTGTCGTATACACTTTCCGGTCCTTTCCTCATTCATGGCCTTTAGTATCTTCAAATTCTTCTCACAGATACACTGGTTTCTTCAAAACAATGACAACTCGTACGAGACCATCTTCAATATTTTCAGCATGATTATGAGTCTTGTCTACTGGCTTAAATAACAACAACAAATTGAAAGAAAAAAATTGCAAACAAGCATAAACCATAGTGACCTTCAGAGAGGTGTAATGTATGATCAGTTCTTTATTCTTATGACAAGAGGTTTTTTTATTATTTAATCATAAATCTAAAATTAAGGTTACGTTGTTAGTTGGTATTTTGTCAAATTATATCTTAAATTAAATGGAAAACTCATGTGTTTTTACACCGGCCAAGCATATCTGGGTAATTGGGTCAAATACTCGATAAAGATAATAGTAATTAAAACAAATAAAGGTAATATATAGGTCAGTAGGACAAGGTATCAGAGGAATTCACCTGTAGGAGGATAATTAGTGCTACAAATGTGTTTTTAATGTTACATTTGTTTATTAATATAATATTTGACCTAGTTACTGAAGGTAATATGATGAATTATGTCATATTTGATATTGTTTTATTATAGGGGGTCTGTGTAGGAGTATGACTCACTCATTTAACTAAAACAATATTCCATGTAATCATTTTATTCAGAATTCTGTTATTTTCTATTTCAATGTTATATGGCTCATATATTTATTTATTTTGTTAATAACAAAAATTACAACTTAGAAGAGACGAATTGTTAATGCATGAAAAAACACCCCCTGGATGCACAAAGCAACACCAGAGAATTCCACAGGTATTTTCACCTTTATTATTATTATAAATGTATTGCTTTAATGATTTTGGCGTTACGTGAAACTTGAGGTATATTTATGATAAATGTAAATTAAAAAAATCATCTGGTAAAATAATCGTCTTTAATCTTTAATGTTTCTTGTATTATTTCTGCAAGCAATATTCTTTTCCCAAAAGTTTTCCACAAACTTGTCTCAAACAAACACAAACGTTAAGAAGCTCCTGCAATGTTTCTGGTTGACCCTTACGAAATATCAATATCTGAACTGACAACGGATATTTAACTTTTTAAGTAGAGTTTTCTTTCCTCTATCACTTCCAACATATTTACCGTCTTGACTGTATATATGAGTAACACGACGGGTGTCTTATAAGAAGCAGGAATTTCTTACCCTTCGTGATCACCTGAGCTCACCCCGTTTTATTTGGTGGGGTCCGTATTGCTTCTCTTTTTAGGATTTCGTGTTGTCATAGTATCTGTCTTTACGTTCTGAGTTCCGTGTTGGGGATGTCCGTTACGATTTCCACATAGAAAACGATGTTCGGTTCGTCTTTGCCTCCAATTGTTTGCAGGAGAGTTCGTCTCTTATTTACAATATATCTCTTTGCTTGCGCTTAGTGGTGTCTAACAAATATTGTGTTGTGTTTTTGCTTTGTTTGTCTTCGTCTTGTGTGCCCTATGTTGCGGGTTTCTCTGGATTGTCCATTTGTTACTGCCCCTTCGGTATTCTCTAACGTTTATTTTAATGCAATGTTTACATGAATGATATCGCAAGCAAAAATCTGAAAACGTTAATCTTGGCTTACTAAAAACATTTTTTGGCTGCAGGTCTGCTGCTGGGTAGCGACAAGATTGCTACAAATATTTGTGTTTCGTAAAGGTTAGGCTTGTAACCATATGTCATCCAATTTAATCACTCGAGTATCATATCATCTTCATATATATAGTGATCGCATGATTAGTCAACATAATTGTATGTTAAATTACTATTTCCATGGCAGTCACATGACTGTTTTATTCTTATTTTTCTATTATAATGCGGAATGTATACAATCCGACTACTTTGATGTCTTTACCGAGACGGTGGATAGATTCAGTATTAACCAATAATGGTTCTTGATTTATTAATGAAAACCGCATCGGTGGTGTAATGGTTAGCGCGCTCGCCTCGATTGCGGTAGATCGTGGGTTCGAGCCCCGGTCGGTCAAACCAAAGACTATTAAATTGGTATTTGTTGTTTCTCCGCTAAGCATGCAGCACTAAGGAGAAAGAGCAAAGACTGGTTAGCTCGGAATCAGAATAATGTGCCCGAGTGGAGCGACATGTTTACCCGCGGACTGTTGCTTCAGTGAGCTATCACTATAAAAATCCAACTCAGTGTGTTGGTCTAGTACAAAGCGGACCTCATCATGATCTCATTAAAAATTAACTTGTTCTCACTATGATATAGCTGAAAATTGCTGAATTGGCGTTAAGTAACAATCACTCACTCACTTATATATAAAGCTATGTGAAAAATAATCTACTCATCAGGTAAATATTTAAATCACATATATACAATATAACTACATTGTCAGCATAAATAAAAATAAATTTGTGCGAACTTTAGAAACAGATAAACAACGAGCATTTCTGGCCCGTTTCGCAGATATGGTGTCCTCTGTCACGTCCGCATTATACTGTTACAGTTTCTTACCGTCGCTCTACATGATTCAAGTACCAGAAAAGCTATATCTTGGTCAGTTACAAGATTAGCAAAATGTTATCCAACCAATGCAACTTGAATGCTCAAACAGAACAAGGGCGGGATCAACATGCATGTAGGTTTTCAGATAAAGATAAATTTTAGATGAGAATGACATGCAAAAACTCATTAAAATGTGATTATGACACGACTATGGGAAATTAAGTCTTAGTAGTATATTCATATTTATTTAATGAAATTATAAAATCCACGAATCTGTACGACTAAATTTCCAGACTTTAAGCCATGAAAAATCAACAGTATAATCACCATCTTCAAACAAAAAAATCCATGTCAACAAACTCATTAAAACTTACTAATAGTTAAAGAAGATTAAAATCTGATGTTCTTGAGTGCACTTACGTGAAGAGATACATAACTTTAATAAAATCACATAGGGAGAAAATGTATAACCCCATCAATGGTATAATGGTTAGCGTGTTGGCATCGAGTGTGGTAGATCGAGGGTTCGAGCCCCGAACGGGTCAAACCAAAGACTATAAAATTGGTATTTGTTGCTTCTCACGCAGCATTTAGGAGACAGAGCAAAGACTGGTTGGCTAGGAATTAGGATAATGTGTCCTAGTGGGGAGAGATGTATATCCACGGACTGTTGTTTCAGTTAGCTAGAGCACTATAAAAATCAAACTGTTGGTCTTGTATAAAGCGATCATCATCTCATTCAAAATTTACTTGTTCTCGCTGAGCAATTGCACAGTTGACATAAAACAGCAATCACTCACTCATTGAAGTGTAATTATACATGTATTTCTCCTATTCGTAGCTTGTATCTGGTTAAGTTTTCGTAGCATTGTATATCACCATGGCGTTTAAAGTTTTGCATAGCAATTCCCACCAATTTCCGTTCGACGATCATGAACGACGGAAGTAAAATAGAAGAAACAGATTCTCTTTCTGCTTCTACCAATGGATTATTGTAATTTCTCAAATTGTTTATTGGGTCTTGTCCTTATCTTGATGGGGCCGTCGTGGCAGTGATCGTATGGTAGTTGGATTTGCAACTACCTATGTAATGAGTACCTATCACCACTGATGTTGTGAGTTCGAATCTCGATCAGGGCGAGGTGTACAACATTATGCGATAAAGTTTGTCAATGCCTTGCGACAGCTCGGTGGTTTTCTCCGTTGAAAGTGGCGTTAAATACCATCAAACAAACAAACAAACAAAATTTTAAAGTTCTTGTTAAAGCTCGAGTTTTAAAATTTGAAAATTTAGATATCTCGAGTGAAGACATATCGTAACCAACTAGTAACAGAAAGATGTTCTTAGCATGTATATATATCAGCAAAGTTCTTGTAGAAGCTTAATTGTAATCTATTTCTGTTTGCTTTAGGTTTAATGGTGTTTAACGCCACTTTCAACAATATTTCAGTGGCGGTTTAATCTATTTCTGTTTACGTTGTTTAATGTGTGTCAACTAAACGCCGCAAAGGGCCAATTCAGCATAAGACAAGTTTGAAAATACCAAAGTGGTAATCAGAAGTGATAATTCAAAGGACAGACAAAGTGGTAATCAGAAGTGGTAATTCGAAGGAAGACAAAGTGGTAATTAGAAGTGGTAATTCGAAGGAAGACAAAGTGGTAATCAGAAGTGGTAATTCAAAGGACAGACAAAGTGGTAATAAGAAGTGGAAATTCAAAGGACAGACAAAGTGGTAATCAGAAGTGATAATTCAAAGGACAGACAAAGTGGTAATCAGAAGTGGTAATTCAAAGGACTGACAAAGTGGTAATCAGAAGTGGTAATTCAAAGGACAGACAAAGTGGTAATCAGAAGTGGTAATTCAAAGGACAGACAAAGTGGTAATCAGAAGTGGTAATTCAAAGGACTGACAAAGTGGTAATCAGAAGTGGTAATTCAAAGGACAGACAAAGTGGTAATCAGAAGTGGTAGTTCGAAGGAAGACAAAGTGGTAATCAGAAGTGGTAATCAGAAGTAGTAATTCGAAGGAAGACATACAGTACAATGGCCAAAATGAAAAGAACAAAGCACAAACAATAGTCGAAAAAATACTGTGCATAAATTTTAAAAGTCATGTTCTAGGTGAGAATGATATACTATATCTACCATGAAACAGGAAACAATTACTAAAAAGAATATGGCAAAGTGTTTAATCTTTTGATTATGATCGTACCCGATGAAGAAAAGTTTGAAGATATCTAACGAAGCCCTAAATCGAAGGAGAGACACAATGACCAAGAGAAAAAGGAACAAACAATGGAATACAAAATAATACACAGAAAACTAAAGATTGAGAAACTCGAATTCCACTAAAACTAGAGATGAGCTCGTGTGCTCCGAAAGGGTAAGCAGTTCCTGCTCCACTAGTGGCAAGCGTCGTTACTCTTGTTCCAAATCCACTGGTAAGTGATGAATGATGGAAGTCATTCTAGGTAGGAGCGCATCATAATACTAGACAGGTGAAATGATTCAAACACATGAAGGATGGTGTAATCTGCGAAGAGGCAATGCATGGTTCTGATGTTGACGCATTAGTGGGTGGTGTGTATAGGAAGAGTTTGAAGGGGTAATCAGAGGTAATCAGAATACGTAAATCGAAGAAGGACAGACAACACAATGACCAAGCGAAAAAGGACAAAGGGACAAACAACGATCTACAAAACATTACACATAAAACTAAAGATCGAGTAACACGAATCTCACTAAAATCGGCGTGAACTCAGGTGCTTCGGAGGGGTAGGCAGTTGCTGCTCAACTACGACTACGGATAATAATCAACATCATGCTATTACGAACAAATGCTTGATCATAATTGAGATGAACATTTTATAAATAAAATAGCATCATTGAAAAAGAACAGTTATTTAGCATTCACTTCAGGTCAATGATCTATTAAAAATTACTAATGACGTCATATTTATTTCTATAAATATACCATTTCTCCATTATATTAATTTTTTCATCATTCATTGGCGTTTGTCGTGCTGCCTTTTGGTCCAGAATACTAGAAATTATGTTATACCATGCTGTTTGATGTACAACAATTATTATTTATGCAGAATATAACAGGGCAATTTACATATTCCATGTAAGCATAATTTTTATTATGATTATTACTCTAACCCACTTTTAAGATAAGCAGCAGGAATTCCAATTTATTTAAATATGTACTAAGTTTTATCTTAGGTTAATTACGATTGACGTGTTTGAATATTTGAAGATGCCATAGGAGTAAGGGTAATTATAAATCGTAAATCGGAGGACAGACAATATAATGGCCAAAAGAAAGATGACAAACGGACAAACAATAATATACAAAACACTACATAGAAAAATAAAGATCGAGTAACATAAACCGCACTAAAACCGAGGTTGAACTCAGCTGCACCGGAAGGGTAAGCAGTTCCTGCTCCACTAGTGGCACCAGTCGTATTAATCTAGTTACAAACCCTGAATGAGGAAAGGACCGGAAAGTGGGGAAGTGTTTATTTAAGACACTACATAGAAAACTGAAGGTCAAGCAACACGAGCCCACTCACAACGGGATGGGGTGCTCCGGTGCTGCGAGATAGTAAGGCAGTCATGCTCCAATAGTGATAGAAGGGACTCTATGATCTGTAATAATCAACAGCAGTGATGTATATGTCCGTATCCAGTTCACCGTGAGCGGGGGGAGAGGGGTGGCGGAGAGGGTGCTCATGTGCTGCGGGATAGTAAGGCAGTCATGCTCCAATAGTGATAGAAGGGACTCCATGATCTGTAATAATCAACAGCAATGATGTATATTGTATGTACATGTCCGTATCCAGTGTACCATGACCTGTGATAAGACTAGACATTAAGTGAAAAAACTCCCCAGGAATATGTAATTACTGCCACTTAGTACTAGGTAGCTGCCAAGTTGTTGAATATGTTTGTGGGGGGGGGGGGGGGGGGGGGGGGGGGGGGGGGTGCCAGGCTCCCTGCAGGTGACAGGTGGCTCTCGGCAGCTCGTGGTTAGTTAGTTGTCTTTGGTGATCCTAACCAATACCTCGTTTCGCTGTGGTCCTTTAGGTTTTTCTTATCTCCAAAGACTTATGAATGACTTAGCTTATTGGAATGTTATTCCAGAAACGTTCCGTGCACACTATATAAGATATGTACGTTGTTGTCTACGTCTACATTTAGGATTTATTGTATTCCACTCGTCAGTAATATAGCGTTAAACACCAATCAATCAATTATTTAATGAAATGCTGGTATTTGTAAATTTAAACTTGGCAACGTAAGTCACAATTATTCAAATAGTTATTTTTCTATTTATATTGTTTTAATTTAAAGTTAATGTTTGTGTTGGTAAGTGCATTGTCTACCACTTCTGATTAACCTTTTTGTATCTTCAAACTCTTCTTAGCACTATATAGAATGATACAATATAACTTGCAGTCATTTAGTGGAAGCTCTCTTGAGTAAGAGGACCTTAATTTTAGTTACACATTTTGAACAAGCAAGAGAAAAACATACCATATACTGATTTCTGACTTTTTTGGTTTCAATACTTCATATTCCCTATGGGATCCGAATGATGAAATGGTTGGTTAAAATACCTCTAAATTTGTTCAGTATGAAGTTGAATTCATTGTGGTTAGTAAAATTGTGTTACATGTCTTATTTAAACTATTACAGATATATATTGAAGTGAGGCGTGTTTAATGTATTTCCCTTGTAAACAATTATGTACTTTGGTCATAGAACTCAGACGTCGTGTTCGTATGGTAGCTGGATTTACAAGTACCTATGCAATCAGTGCCTATCACCACTAACGTTGTGAGTTCAAATCCCGCACAGGCGAGGTGCACTCGATACAACATTATGTGATAAAGATTGTCAGTGACCTGCGACAGGTCGGTGGTTTTCTCCAGGTGTCCCGGTTTCCTCAATCAATAAAATTAATCGCCACGATATAACTGAAATATTGTTGAAAGTTGCGTTAAGCACCATATCCCTAACCCCCTAGCCCTTATCCAATCGTAATCATTGATCTAGTTGTATACATAGTAATATTTTACAATCAGCATTTTCTCGTCATATAGATACAGATCAGATAGGTTGCTTTTCTAGTATAATATACTACTAGGTTTATAGAATGAGGTAACATAGTATTGGAGGTGGTAGACGTAGACTACGTGATGTTGTTCAGGAAATGAAGAAAACATAACATTTGCCTCAGTTTGAAGTAACCATGTCAATTAAGTCATCAGTGTAAAGGGTGTTATTTTGACAGTTGAATTATGTAGGTTGTATATATAAATAGATATATAACTAGTTTAACCTCACAACTTTTTATTGACGTGCTGGCACCATGCCAGGAAAGTGGGCGGTCATGTATATGTGTGTTAGCAGTATAGTGTTTTTCCTCTGATTCTACGATATATCGATTAGATTTGGCCACTGTTCCGACAGTCTGGTATTATTTGTTTGTATTTCATTTTGATACTACTTACATTTAAATCAATATATAGACATTATTTTATCATTCCTACTATTCATTTTTTCTTGAGTTTAAGAATAATAAAAACACAGCAGAGCTAATCATAGTACAATAATAAAATATGTTCTTCAGCAGTTTTGCATATTTGTTCTAAATTGCTGCAGAGATTACTTAAATGTGAACTTTGCCTTACATTACATGAACCGTTAGTGGCCGACCATTTAACTTGCAGGGAGGGGTTATTGTTTTTTGTTTCGTTCAGCAATTTTTTTTCTGACAACACGAGAGTTAGAATACTTATTTTGTTTGTCGCACAAAGCGCGACATTTTCTTCCAGAATTTAACATTAGGTTATATGACAAAAACTCTGAATCCTATTTTTCCCCCTTAACATTGGGAATCAGAATATATTTTTAGAAAAAAACCATAACCCTTCAAGTTAAATGGTCGTTCCCTTATGTAAATACAGCTTGCATTCGACCTATTTTAATTACTTTCAGTGTACTCACAAAGGTAAACTCGCGTTCATCGTTATGAGCAGAAAAGGGAAATTAATTCAAATCACGTTTATACAAATGTTTTGCGGCAAGAGACAAGTTTCCCGACTCTTTATTTCCAAGGGTATGAGCTTATGAATTAGTCTCTCCACGTTTGGGGTAGTACCTCCAAAAGGACGGGGCAGCTTGTTGAACGTAACGAATGAAAAACAATTCGTCAAAAGGACGGGCGTAAACGTAAACTCGTTTTATGTTAATGTCAAACTCCTAATTTGCATATAATTTGATTGATCCTCAGTTTCGGAATTCGGAAGTGTTTATTTCGCTTGCTGGTGTAACTACATGTACAAACGAACTAGTGATAGCTACATCGTCAGGGGCGGATCCAGGGGGTGGGGGGGAGGCGCACCCGGCGCGCGCCCCCTAAAATTGGATAAATATGATTTTTTTGGCGTAAAATTGTGATTTTTTTTCACACGAAATACCCCAAAAATGTTCGCGCCTCCCTCCGCAATTGGAAATAATACGATTTTTTTGCGTAAAATCGTGATTTTTCATACGAAATACCCCAAAAATTTTCGCGCCTCCCTCCGCTCGGTGCAATTTTTTTAAGTGCGCCCCCCTAACTTGAAATCCTGGATCCGCCCCTGATCGTGTAGAATAAATATGTAGGAAAATCGATAGGGCCATTTTAACAGCAAAACATTTTTTTTGGCCATAACGACCGAACATTCTACCTTATATGTTAAAAACCCACAATACATTCGAAAAGCAATATTAGACCAAAGTGTTTATAAGTTTATTACGTTCTCAATATTTTCAGTATGTGAAAATGGTTCGGAAATCAAGACCAATGTTCGACTAATGAATATCCGGAAGGCATGCGCCGTCCAGCAGCAAGAGCTAAATAACGATGATACCATATTTGGTATATCAAGTATAAAAATGTCCCGATAAATTAGAAAATATATACTCATTATTTATATTGATAATGGTCGTCAACAACCTCTCCCATTTACGCGCCGGCTTTGTAAATTACAAAAATGGATGCACTCGACTCGCAGCCGCATGTGATAAAGTTTACTAATTGCTTGCCCATGGTCGGTGGTTCTCTCCGGCTTCCTCCATCACTAAAACTGGTCGCCATGATATAGCTGAAATATTGTTGAAAGTCGCGTTAAGCACCATATCCCTAACCCCCTAGCCCTTATCCAATCGTAATCATTGATCTAGTTGTATACATAGTAATATTTTACAATCAGCATTTTCTCGTCATATAGATACAGATCAGATAGGTTGCTTTTCTAGTATAATATACTACTAGGTTTATAGAATGAGGTAACATAGTATTGGAGGTGGTAGAAGTAGACTACGTGATGTTGTTCAGGAAATGAAGCAAACGTAACATTTGCCTCAGTTTGAAGTAACCATGTCAATTAAGTCATCAGTGTAAAGGGTGTTATTTTGACAGTTGAATTATGTAGGTTGTATATATAAATAGATATATAACTAGTTTAACCTCACAACTTTTTATTGACGTGCTGGCACCATGCCAGGAAAGTGGGCGGTCATGTATATGTGTGTTAGCAGTATAGTGTTTTTCCTCTGATTCTACGATATATCGATTAGATATGGCCACTGTTCCGACAGTCTGGTATTATTTGTTTGTATTTCATTTTGATACTACTTACATTTAAATCAACATATAGACATTATTTTATCATTCCTACTATTCATTTTTTCTTGAGTTTAAGAATAATAAAAACACAACTGAGCTAATATCATAGTACAATAATAAAATATGTTCTTCAGCAGTTTTGCATATTTGTTCTAAATTGCTGCACAGATTACTTAAATGTGAACTTTGCCTTACATTACATGAACCGTTAGGGACCGACCATTTAACTTGCAGGGAGAGGTTATTGTTTTTTGTTTCGTTCAGCAATTTGTTTTCTGACAACACGAGAGTTAGAATACTTATTTTGTTTGTCGCACAAAGCGCGACATTTTTTTTCCAGAATTTAACATTAGGTTATATGACAAAAACTCTGAATCCGATTTTTTTCCCCTTAACATTGGGAATCAGAATATTTTTTTAGAAAAAAACCATAACCCTTCAAGTTAAATGGTCGTTCCCTTATGTAAATACAGCTTGCATTCGACCTATTTTAATTACTTTCAGTGTACTCACAAAGGTAAACTCGCGTTCATCGTTATGAGCAGAAAAGGGAAATTAATTCAAATCACGTTTATGCAAATGTTTTGCGGCAAGAGACAAGTTTCCCGACTCTTTATTTCCAAGGGTATGAACTTAGTATGAATTAGTCTCTCCAAGTTTGGGGCAGTACCTCCATAAGGACGGGGCAGCTTGTTGAACGTAACGAATGAAAAACAATTCGTCAAAAGGACGGGCGTAAACGTAAACTCGTTTTATGTTAATGCCACACTCCTAATTTGCATATAATTTGATTGATCCTCAGTTTCGGAATTCGGAAGTGTTTATTTCACTTGCTGGTGTAACTACATGTACCAACGAACTAGTGATAGCTACATCGTCAGGGGCGGATCCAGAGGGGGGGGGGGGGGGGGGGGCGCACCCGGCGCGCGCCCCCATAAAGTTGGGAAAAAAATGATTTTTTGGCGTAAAATCGTGATTTTTTTTCACACGAAATACCCCAAAAATGTTCGCGCCTCCCTCCGCAATTGGAAATAATATGATTTTTTTGCGTAAAATCGTGATTTTTCATACGAAATACCCCAAAAATTTTCGCGCCTCCCTCCGCTCGGTACAATTTTTTTAAGTGCCCCCCCCCCCCCCCCCCCCCTAACTTGAAATCCTGGATCCGCCCCTGATCGTGTAGAATAAATATGTAGGAAAATCGATTGGGCCATTTTAACAGCAAAACATTTTTCTTGGTCATAACGACCGAACATTCTACCTTATATGTTAAAAACCCACAATACATTCGAAAAGCAATATCAAACCAAAGTGTTTATAAGTTTCTTACGTTCTCAATATTTTCAGTATGTGAAAATGGTTCGGAATCAAGACCAATGTTCGACTAATGAATATCCGGAAGGCATGCGCCGTCCAGCAGCAAGAGCTAAATAACGATGATACCATATTTGGTATATCAAGTATAAAAATGTCCCGATAAATTAGAAAATATATGCTCATTATTTATATTGATAATGGTCGTCAACAACCTCCTCCATTTACGCGCCCGGCTTTGTAAATTACAAAAATGGGTGCACTCGACTCGCAGCCGCATATGATAAAGTTTACCAGTTGCTTGCCCATGGTCGGTGGTTCTCTCCGGCTTCCTCCATCACTAAAACTGGTCGCCATGATATAGCTGAAATATTGTTGAAAGTGGCGTTAAACACCAAAAAATCAAATCAAAATCAAATCCCCCATTTACGGCTTATGGTATCTTCAAAGTTTTCGTACTTGAAATGCGAAAAGACTTTTATTATCATTTGGCAATCTGAATACTGGATACTTTATTTCAGGTGTACTCGATGCAAATTATGTCATACCGTTTGCCACTATTATGTGAAAGGTCGGAGATATTTGTCTCCGGTTTCTCCGTAAATAAATTTGACCGCCACAATAAAACTAAAATATTACTGAATTTGGCTTCAAACACTCATAACCATGAGCATAAGAATAAATAAAAAACATAATCAAAAGTGAACATCAAATTATGTGTAAAGAACAAACTGATGCTCTTTGGAAGTGATTGATTGATTAATTGATTGATTGATTGGTGTTTAACGCCAACTTTAGAAGTATTTCAGCTATATTGTGGCGTGAACAAATTTTATATTAACTCTTTAGGTGTGTGGCCTGGGTAACAAACAATGATTACTCATTTAATTACGTTCCGTGTTTATGAGCGGCTTCGGGTTATGGTGTTTAACGCCACTTTCAACAATATTTCAGTTATATCGTGATGGTCAGTTTTATTGGTGGAGGAAAGAGGAGTATCTGCCGCAAGTCACTGACAAACTTTATCACATAATGCTGTATCGAGTACACCTCGCCTGAGCGGGATTCAAACTCATAGCGATAGTTCGACCTTTTGGAGGGTTGTACCCCATAGCGGAGAAAGTCATATTTCCATATCCCTGGAGTTGAATTGTCTGTTTATTAAAGCCTTTATTTACTCTACTAATAAAGTAAAAGGGGTTGGAATTAATTTCCCTTTTCTGCTCATAACGATAAACGCAGGAGTTTAGGGCCTGTCGTTTCCTTGCTCCCAAAGACTTTTTAAATTATTTGTCTATCCAATCTTTTGTCTCTGAACTTTGGTTATTCCAGAAACGCGTCGTTCGAACTAAATTAAATATTCAATTTTTTGTTTTGTTTTACAATTGAGCATATTAACTGAAAGACGTCTGTATTTAAAATGTGTCGAATGCAAGGCAAAATTGTACCAAGCCAGGAAATTGGGCAGTCATGTATGTGTGGTAGGGGTATCCATTTTGAATCTTTATACGGTTTTTCTATTGGATTTTGGTACTGTTTCGACAGTGTGGTATTTAATGTTTTGCTTTTCATTTTGCTATGCATTTTCTGTAGCAATTTCGAAAAATAATCAAACTGCATCAAACCGTATTTTATTATTGTATTATATTTAGTTTTATGATGTTTTCATTACCCCATAGCTCAAGATATAAGGGGTATTATCAATCCATCGTCTGTCCTACGTTGATTTAAAAGTACTTAAAATCCACCTGTAATGTAAATCTATTGTCAAACTCTCCATTATTTTTAAAGAATGGAGAGTTATTGTTCTCTTTGTACTTTTAATGTCCCACAAGGGGCAAACAATTTATTACTTTGTACTTTAGATACTATACACAGACTTGTTTTTGTTACACGATTAATAATTAATCAAATTAATAAAGTACAATGGGTGGATATTAAGTTGGAGAATGTCCTCGTATCTCTCCATTCCTTAAAAACAATGGGCCCCGGCTCCATTATTTTTAAGGAATGGAGAGTTACTTGGACATTCTCCAATACGTAATGTATATGTAATTATCATACACTTGAGATAATTCAAGTGTTAAAATAAAAATACTGATGACTTAATTGACCGGTATGCTTCTAACTGAGGCAAACGTTCTATCGGCTTTATTTCCTGAACAACATCACGTAGCCAACCAGGGGGCGTCGTAGTCGTGATCGTATGGTAGTTGGGTTTATGATTACCTATGCAATCAGTGCAGTGCTTATCACCACTAACATTGTGCGTACGAACACTGCTCAGGCGAGGTGTATTTGATACAACATTATGTGATAAAGTTTTTCAGTGACTTGCGGCAGGCCTGTGGTTTTCTCCGGTCTCCTACTTCAATAAAACTGACCACCATGATATAACTGAAATATTGTTGAAAGTGGCGTTAAACATCATAACCTAAACCATAAAACAGTAGCCTACTACTACAACTTCGAATATTTTGTTTTCCACATTTGGAATTATTTATTGACAGCGGGACACACAATCAAAGGATCGGGTTAGCTTCTTTTCTCTTTCTTAAGAAGTCCCTGCATGAGGACAATTAGTTGGATATGTGAGTGTGTGTTTACACCAAGGAAGCAATAAGGGCCATAACTACATTGAGGCAAATGCCTCATGACAAAAAAGTCAATTTCTAAGTTAATATATAAAATTTGTTCACGTCACGATATAGCTGAAATACTCCAAAAGTTGACATTAAACACCAATCAATCATTTATTGAAAAGGTCAATTATATATATATATATATGTAAAGAAAAAAAAGTAATCGTGCTTTTTTTTACGTCAGAAGGTTGTGAAAATTTTCTCTCAACTAGGACAAAACTGCATCAGTGGCGTAATGGTTAGCGTGCTCGCCTGGAGTGCGGTGGATCATGGGTTCAAGCCCCGGTCGGGTCAAACCAAAGACTATAAAATTGGTATGTGTTGCTTCTCCGCTAAGCACGTAGCATTAAGGAGAAAGGGTAATGACTGGTTGACGCGGAATCAGAATATTATGACCGAATGGAGCGACATGTCTACCAGCAGACTGTTGTTTCATTGAGCTAGCACTATAAAAATCCATCTCAGCGTATTAGTGTAGTACAAAGCGGATCTCACAATCATCTCATTGAAAATTAACTTGTTCTCGCCATGATACAGCTGTATAATTACTGAATTGGCGTTAAACAACAATCACTCACTCACTCACTCAACTAGGAAACATTATACTGATTCAGAGACAGAAGGTATTTGCTCTAACTCTGTTATGATGTGTGCTTAGTGGGGAAGCAGCAAATACCAGTCTTAGCATCTGGTTGCAACCAGACTGGGACTCGAACCCACGATCGACCGTACTCGATACGAGCACGTTCACCATCATCATTGTACTCCATGATATAACCGATAATACAAGATCATAAACAGTTGTATCGGGGTTTACTATATATATTCGTAATAACAACAGCAATAAATTGGACATCTACATGGTGGTGCTGAACTTTGGTCGAAGTGTATAGTATAAAATGACATTTTTATTAGTTTTATTCAATATCAAACACAGTGTTGAATCACATTTTCTACAAATCGAGGAAGCAACACTTCTAGCTATATAAGTGTTCTCTTCTTTCTCAATGACTATTTTTTTGCATACCTTCCGCATTCCATGTTTATATGTAAAGCATTTCTATCATATTAACTGTCAAGAAAATAATCATATAACCCTAAAACTCAGGAGAACGTTCACTGTTAATTATGTCTGAAATAAACAATAACAATTATCTAATTAGATGTATCATGTTCTGAACAATTATTACACCTACAGCGATGACAAGAACAACATGCCATGAAGATGTATATGTAGATAGATATATACAAGTGCAATAGTTTCACTGGGTACTGGTGACGGCTCTCGAAGTTCAATCTCACAGAGCTGCTCAAACGTTCTTGTTCTGAACAATTATTACACCTACTGCAATGACATGAACAACATGCCATACATAATATGTGTGTAGATTGATATACAAGTTCAATAGTTTCAATGGGTACTGGTGAAGGAAATCAGACTCAAGAAGTGTTTGAAGATTCCAAAGGGGTGATCTGAATCCGTAAATCGAAGAAGAACAGACACCGCAATGGCCAAAAGAAATAGGAACAAAGGGACAAACAACGAAGTACAAAACATAAACATAAAACTCAAGGTCGAGTAAGAGCTTCTCAAGGTCAGGTCATAATGCGAAAAACAAGACCGTTGACCATAGTGGGGAATGTGCTTGGAGAGGAGAGGACATGCTACTAGCACGTGAAATATCTATTTTGTAGTTTTTGGAAAGGAGTAGGCAGATGGCCTATTCTTTTTCAATGATAGTCAAAAATCACTGACCCGGTTGACCCATCCCTCTCCAGGGCCGGATTTAGGACAAATGAGGCCCCGTGCTAGTTAAGTTTATGAGGCCCCTTACTTTGGCCCTGAAGGAGGTAGACCCGGTAGGCCTACACAAGGCCGTCAGGCATACGTAACAGAACGCCTTCAGGAAGATGCCCCTCCCCCCTGGCCAACGAAGCCCTGTGCTTAAGCATACCAAAGCACAATGGTAAATCCGCACTTATGACAGTCGAAGGTCACTGACCCTGTTGACCCATCCCTCTCTGGGTATAGCTGAAATACTGCTCGCCTGACGTTAATCAATAATCAATCACAAAACACAAATTAAGATTCAATTTCCATATGTATCTTGATTGAGTGACTGCTTAACGCCAGGTGATACATTTTTCAGCATTAGCATTGCGAGTTTTCTTGCTACAAGTCAATTTGTTTTTTATAATATTCCCTTTAAATAATTTGTTGCGATGAAATTTGAAATCTTCTCTGGCCACTTATTGTGACACCCTTGGGAACTAACCAGGATCAATAATACAACGAAAATCTAGACCAACACAATAAATGCAAAAAACACAAAAAATGAGATCAGAGGCGCAAATTAAGTTGAAAAGCACGAAGTTTAAAACTGGACTTCAAAAATATTTCGACTTACTCGAAATTTCGAGTAAACCGAGTTTGACATAACGAGATTCAACTGTACTTTTATGTAAAAAAAAAAAATAGGGAAAAATACTGCTTTTGAATTTTTAAGACCAACACAGTATAACAGTATATACAAACTACACTAACAGCTTTACATTAACATGAAAGACAAATAGTCAGTTTTGTATTTCCAATTTTATATCTAAAAAAAAAAAAAAAAAAAAAATGGGAAAAAGATGTCTTATACATATTATGGCGGATTTTGCAAAATGTTCAAGTCTACAATGCTGCGTCTTTGAATTACTAACTTTGAATGTTTTTTCAGCTATTTTTGAATTCATGAACTGAACAATTTGACGAAAGAATTCTTTAATTTGAATGTATGTTTTTCTAAGAAAATGCATTTAAAAGAACGTGCGATAATAATTTTATGGTGCAAGGTAGAATATTCTTTAACACGATACGTTTGACCGCTAACCCTACGACTTGTCAACTACCACGTTCAGTGTTCATAAAGTGACTTCTGTGAACCAATTGAAAGATGACAATGACGATCAGATACAGTGAGTGAGCGATTGTTGTTTAACTCCACAGGAGCAATTTTTCATCTATTTAATTGCGGAAACAAGTGACAATAGATGAGATGATGATGATGATAATGATGATTTCCGATTTGTTCTATATCAACACACTTAGTTGGATTTGTCTAGTGTTGGCTCACTGAAACAGCAGTCCGCGCGTAGATATGTCGCTTTCGCTCGGACACATTATTCTGATTACGAACGTACAGTCTTTAGTTTGACCCAACCGTGGCCCAACCCACGATCTACAGCACTCAAGGCGAGCGCGCTAACCATTACACTACCGATATGCTTCTCAGCAGATATAAAAATTGGGAACAGAAGTAATACTTTAAACATATTTTATTGTTCTATACTAAACAATTGGATAGGATACAAGTTTCACAACATAGAAACGTCTTCTCCAAGTAATTCCACGTTCCTTAAACATGTATTATTTTAATGCCATTTTCTTTCAAACATTTCTTACATATCTTTATATTTTGCGGTAAAATAATTTTTTTTTTGGAGATAATAAATAAAATTTCTATTGATGTGGTTTTTAATATTATAGTGGGAGTGCTTGTCATATGTACATTGTAAATATATTAAGACTAATGTGTAATCATTTCCCTGGTTTAGATAAAAAAAATTCCTGCCTCTTTCCTTTGATCCTTAATTTTAGTTCAGTTTAAGCGACTTTTATGCAGTTGCACCTCATTGATGTGGCTTCTTAATAGCAATATTTGATATTCTATTTTGATTTTCATTTTAATACGTTTTCCAATGAATATATCTTGAATTACATAGCTTTCACTCATTATATGTAATAGGAGAGGACCCTCGTGGCCGCGATCGTGTACATGGATTTATACCTACCTATGATATCAGTATCTTTTACCACGGAAGTTCGACGTCTTGTGATAATAAGTACATATAAATTATAAGTATATTTCGGTTAGAAAGCCCCATGTGATTGGTCAAAAGATCAACATGTGACTTCGGAAATGAAACCTCATCAGTCAATGAAGCGCACAATCAATCATTCAATCACGCCCACTTCCGGGAATTATTTGAGAACGAAATGAAAGTAGGGTTAGAGTTAATGGTGTTTAACGCCACTTTCACTAATATTTCAGTTGAAAGTAATAACTAGATCCATTAACAACAATTGAAAATGTGGAATATTAAAACACATAATAATAATTTCAATTTTATTTAGAAATGTAATAATAAGTGTTGAATGTAAATAGACAACAAAAGTGCATTGGTACAGCGCTTCAGGGGACGTCGGGGGTTTGATCGTATGGTAATTGGGTTTACAACTACCTGTGCAATCAGTGCCAATCACCACTAAAGTTGTGAGTTCGAATCCCGCTCATGGCGAGGTGTACTCAATACATCTTTAGGTTTGTCAGCTACTGGCGGAAGGTCGGTAGTTTTCTCTGTGTACTCTGGTTTCCTCCACCAATAAAACTGACTGCAGAGATATTACTGCAATATTGTTGAAAGTGGCGCTAAGCACTATAACCATAACTCCTTACTGCACTTCAAACAAAATGTATTTCGGTCATCACCTTTACACAACAATAAAGCAACGATAATATTTCATTCAATCCTAGAGTGTGACAGTTCAGTGATAAATCAACAAATCTGACCGGCACGATAACTGAAATATGATTGAAAATGGCGTTTAGACGTCCTAAGCCCTTAATTATATACGCTGGTAAACATACATTCATACCTATATTAAGAGGTCACCTTTGGGACAAACAAAAAATGGTCTTTTCAGTAAAGGTTACCTCCTAAAAGAAATTCAATTCATGTGAATATTTCTAT
The DNA here is from genome assembly GCA_963383655.1 of Bathymodiolus septemdierum. Classification (NCBI taxonomy): domain Eukaryota; kingdom Metazoa; phylum Mollusca; class Bivalvia; order Mytilida; family Modiolidae; genus Bathymodiolus; species Bathymodiolus septemdierum. The sequence goes on along the minus strand of OY726517.1, from coordinate 55,106,313 downwards.
GACAGGACAAAGAACAAAGTTACCTTTTCATACAGGTGACTGCTTAATAGAGGTGACCGCATGGGAAGGCTTAACTGTATATCTCCCCATTTTTAAATCAAATACAAACTTACTGTTGGTATCATTTTAAGAAGTTGAAGTTCAATTTTTTTTCGTGTATTATTTTTTTTAGCATTGTTTATATAGTTGGTGATAAATTAACTACATGCACATATATTGACTTTAAAAACCTCTTTTTCGAATTCTACAAAAAGTTGTTATTATCGTGTAAGGAGCGTGGCCCTTTCGAACACAGTACCCACTGTGGTCCTCGATCGGGCTTTCTGTATTATGTTCGTTGACTCCTAGTCGTCATCAGTTGATTGATTTTATTTGATTTATTGTGTTTAACGCCACTTTCAGCAATATTTCAGCTATATCATGGTGACCAGTTTTAGTTGTGGAAGAAGAGAGAACCATCGACCATGGGCAAGTAACTGGTAAGCTTTATCACTTGCGGCTGTGAGTCGAGCGCATCCTTTTTGTAATTTACAAAACCGGGCGCGAACCCACGTCGTATTGGTGATAGGCTTGTACGAGTTGCTAGGTAATCCAACTACCTAGCTCATTGAGCCACCCGGGCCTTGTCGTTATCAGTACCCAGAAATATACATTGTAGATCTAATACATAGTCGTAATAGTTGGAGAATGTCACAAAACTTGCTGCTTGCTCATAATGAACAGGAAATTGTTAGCAATGGTCGTTGTTAGTCCGTTGCAAGGCAAAAATGTCTGACCTTTCCTATTATACACTTTTCCCAAGCTATCATCCATCTATTTGTTTCATACCTTGGGTGTGTATTTACTCTTTTTTTCTATATTGTAATGCATAAGTCCTGTATATATATACATTATAACTCAAAAAGGTGCCGAGGTTGTCGTGGCCGCGATCGAATAATAGCTGGACATGCAATCAGTAACGTTCGTGTACGTAGAATGTCGTTCTCATTTCACGTAAAAAACCACTTGTAGCAGCTCCTAATAGGAACAATAGACGTAACGAATGAATGGTCGTTGGTGGCCCGTTACAAGGCAAGACGTCCCTTCTTGACTTAGTAGCAATATACTTTTTCGCCCACATGTACATCTTTATGCCGCCTTTTTAGGGGTACATTTTTTGTAAACTTCTAGTCGTCGTGACGTTAAACAACAGTCAATAGTTTTCCTCCCACATGTACATCTTTATGCCGCCTTTTTAGGGGTGCATTTTTTGTAAACTTCTAGTCGTCGTGACGTTAAGCAACAGTCTATAGTTTTCCTCCCACATGTACATCTTTATGCCGCCTTTTTAGTGGTACATTTTTTGTAAACTTCTAGTCGTCGTGACGTTAAGCAACAGTCAATAGTTTTCCTCCCACATGTACATCTTTATGCCGCCTTTTTAGGGGTACATTTTGTGTAAACTTCTAGTCGTCGTGACGTTAAGCAACAGTCAATAGTTTTCCTCCCACATGTACATCTTTATGCCACCTTTTTAGGGGTGCATTTTTTGTAAACTTCTAGTCGTCGTGACGTTAAGCAACAGTCAATAATTTTCCTCCCACATGTACATCTTTATGCCGCCTTTTTAGGGGTACATTTTTTGTAAACTTCTAGTCGTCGTGACGTTAAACAACAGTCAATAGTTTTCCTCCCACATGTACATCTTTATGCCGCCTTTTTAGTGGTACTTGTTTTGTAAACTTCTAGTCGTCGTGACCTTAAACAACAGTCAATAGTTTTCCTCCCACATGTACATCTTTATGCCGCCTTTATAGGGGTACATTTTTTGTAAACTTCTAGTCGTCGTGACGTTAAGCAACAGTCAATAGTTTTCCTCCCACATGTACATCTTTATGCCGCCTTTTTAGGGGTACATTTTTTGTAAACTTCTAGTCGTCGTGACGTTAAGCAACAGTCAATAGTTTTCCTCCCACATGTACATCTTTATGCCGCCTTTTTAGTGGTACATTTTTTGTAAACTTCTAGTCGTCGTGACATTAAGCAACAGTCAATGGTTTTCCTCCCACATGTACATCTTTATGCCGCCTTTTTAGGGGTACATTTTTTGTAAACTTCTAGTCGTCGTGACGTTAAGCAACAGTCAATAGTTTTCCTCCCACATGTACATCTTTATGCCGCCTTTTTAGGGGTACATTTTTTGTAAACTTCTAGTCGTCGTGACGTTAAGCAACAGTCAATAGTTTTCCGCCCACATGTACATTTTTTTGTAAGCTTCTAGTCGTCGTGACGTTAACAACAGTCAAGTAAACAATATAATAATAAAGGGATATCGCTTGGGAAAAGCATGATACCGCCGCATCAAGTACACCTGTTGGGCCTCTTGTTTTTTGGTATCACGTAAGACTATAATCCCCTTAATTACACTGAAACCTTTTTCTGTGCCAAGGTTCATTGTTAAAAATATTGTATCTATAGACGTAAAACGACAGCGATAGACCCATATCCCCCTTACATCCCCAAAAATATTAATAAAACCTCATGCGTTCATTATTGTTTCGAAATTCTAGCAATTTATTTCACATTAAAATTATAACAAAATACAAAAAATATTTAGCAATTATAATAGAGCAACGAACGAAAGGTCGCTTTATCACGAGTGCACCACAGACACTTAAGAATAAAAAGAACTATGATCGACAAACTAAGCGGCCGAATCCCGTGGATATGACCTTCAACTTTCAGAGGCACATTACACACATCAGTTATGAATTAAGATTGCTTGAAGCAGAAAGAAAATCAAATTACGGTGTTTTTAAAGTTGTAATTGAATTCAAACCTTTTATATGAATTTAACCCTTTGACTGCACTAGGGACATATAGGGTCCAACACCGGGAGAGGTGCAAGATAGTAAAATCTGTGACACCCGAGGGGGTGTCACAGCTTTTACTATCTTGCACCTTTTACGGTGTTTGACTCTTTTTCTCACCCCTTTCTACCGTGTCAATGTTTGTTTACTTTTTGTGTAGTTTGGCGCCTTAATTTGTGAACCGTGTCACAGGACCCAACATGCCATGTAATAAAATAAAACACGATTTTCTTTTTACAACTTTAAAGAGGTTCAATATAATAAAGTTAACAAACTTGTGATAGATTCTACAATAACAAAATCTTGCACCTTTTACGATGTTTTCCTATCTTTTTCTCATCTCTTTCTATCGTGTCAATATTTGTTTACGTTGAGAAAATATAGAGTGCTCTCCCTTGTTAGGTAACTAACGTAAATAAAAAAAATACCTCCCTTTGACCAACATCAAATAACTTTTTTACAGACATTTATCGCTATTGTAGTAGCATTTATAATATATTTATAAAATAATACATTGTATTTTATTGTGAAATACATTAAAAATACTGCCAAGACACTATAAATCGACAATTTAATTCAACAATGGAAAACAATTTTGCGGGAAAAACGGCGTGTAGCTTGTCTTACCATCGAGCAGTTGAGATAAACTGTTCAGCATGCATTTGCCGGTAAAACGCACGTGATTTTTTTGCTTTGCACTAGTGCAAGATAAGAAAATCTCACATCGCTAAAAATAGGAAATGGTCAGTCTCAAAAGAGAGAAAACACACAGTAACCTGGGTTGCGTTCAATATCGTAGCAGCTAGTCTAGCTGCTAGGTAAAATAGCAATAACGTTATTGAACGATTAGCTACGTAGCAGTGCTAGCAAATATGGTGCCAATCATATGGAATATCTCTTGGAACATTTTAGCTAATCGTATTTGTCTAGTTACCTTAATAAATTATCATCCGTATTACAAGCGTTGCCACTTCCCGCAAAGCCACTATTTTTACCTTACGAAATTAGATTTAGTTTTAGCCACCATCTTGGATTCAAAAGCTAACAGACATTTGTTAAGCTAGCTAGAGCTATGTAGCGGCTAGGCTAGCTTTCCGTTCAATAGGATTTTTCTACGTAGCACAACCCATAGCCAGAAATCATGGGTGATTTTGCTCATGAATATTCATAAACCAAATCGCGTCATGTATGACGTCAGCAAATAAACGTTGAACCATATTTGGAAGACGCTAATGAAAACTCTTATCTATTTTTTTTAAATAATATTTCATCACAGTTTTGATCACATAAATAACTTCATAATTATTTGTGATCGTATCAAAATTAATTGTCATCATAACTTTATTAGGAATCCGATTATGTGTGTAAAAGATCGAAAATATATTTAATGCACTGCCCCCCCCCCCCCCCCCCCCCAAATTCTCTTTGAGCCGCCATTTTGAATATGCAAATGAGCAAATCACCTATCATTTCTGGCTATGCTAGCAGCTATGATGTTTAACGCACCCCTGGCATTGGTGAAAGAACAGAAAAAATAGCGTGACGTCATGCACAAAATGTAGTCTCCCTGAGAGTATTGTACAAATTTTAATTCAACCCTTGTTATTTGCTTAAAATTCGTTTTTATTGAAATGTTAGATAAACTTATTATATACATAGTGTGTTGGTACAACACTTTATCAGGTCTTGCCTGTACCAACACACTATGTATGTAATGGGTATGTATCAAATATCACATTGTCGGAACAGTTGCAGAAAATCCAATAGAAAGATCGTAGAAAGAGTCATAGTCGCTACCCCTAAAACACATATACATTACAAAGTGGCGGAGTTAAGCTAGTTTTATGAACCCAAAATTTCCCTATTGGTGACATGATGTGATCATGCAAGCGTTTTCCACGTGTCCAGTTATGATTAAAAGAAAGCCACCGTTGTTCATACCAACTCGTCATGACAAGTTGAACTCCTTGGGGTTTGTTTGATCCATTTATTTTGCTTTGATTAATAAAGTAATTAGCCAAAGCTTAGAGAGTATCACAAGCGATTGAATGATACATCAGAGACAAACAGTAAGCTCACAATTTTTTTTTTTTTAAAAGAGATAAAAAAAAAATCCACTGATTCATACATCATATCATCCACCATAAAGGTCCCTTGTGTTCTTATAATGTTCGTTATACACTGGCGATAAGACGTGTTTGTAATCCAAATTTCTGTAAAAATTCCCATTCTAGTGCCGCCATTTTATATACATGGTCACGTGGATATTATTGTCTTTCCTCTATCATCGACTAGACTGTTACCAGACTGGACTATTAGTAATACGACATATCACCGACTAGACTGCTACCAGACTGGATTATGAGTAATACGACATATCACCGACTAGACTGTTACCAGACTGGACTATTAGTAATACGACATATCACCGACTAGACTGTTACCAGACTGGATTATGAGTAATACGACATATCACCGACTAGACTGTTACCAGACTGGACTATTAGTAATACGACATATCACCGACTAGACTGTTACCAGACTGGACTATCAGTAATATGACATATCACCGACTAGACTGTTACCAGATTGGACTATGAGTAATACGACATATCATCGACTAGACTGTTACCAGACTGGACTATTAGTAATACGACATATCACCGACTAGACTGCTACCAGACTGGATTATGAGTAATACGACATATCACCGACTAGACTGTTACCAGACTGGACTATTAGTAATACGACATATCACTGACTAGACTGTTACCAGACTGGACTATTAGTAATACGACATATCACCGACTAGACTGTTACCAGATTGAACTATTAGTAATACGACATATCACCGACTAGACTGTTACCAGATTGGACTATTAGTAATACGACATATCACCGACTAGACTGTTTCCAGATTGGACTATTAGTAATACGATATATCACCGACTAGACTGTTACCAGACTGGACTATTAGTAATACGACATATCACCGACTAGACTGTTACCAGATTGGACTATGAGTAATACGACATATCATCGACTAGACTGTTACCAGACTGGACTATTAGTAATACGACATATCACCGACTAGACTGCTACCAGACTGGATTATGAGTAATACGACATATCACCGACTAGACTGTTACCAGACTGGACTATTAGTAATACAACATATCACCGATTAGACTGTTACCAGACTGGACTATCAGTAATACGACATATCACCGACTAGACTGCTACCAGACTGGATTATGAGTAATACGACATATAATCGACTAGACTGTTACCAGACTGGACTATTAGTAATACGACATATCACTGACTAGACTGTTACCAGACTGGACTATTAGTAATACGACATATCACCGACTAGACTGTTACCAGATTGAACTATTAGTAATACGACATATCACCGACTAGACTGTTTCCAGATTGGACTATTAGTAATACGATATATCACCGACTAGACTGTTACCAGACTGGACTATTAGTAATACGACATATCATCAACTAGACTGTTACCAGACTGGACTATTAGTAATACGACATATCACCGACTAGACTGTTACCAGACTGGACTATTAGTAATACGACATATCACCGACTAGACTGTTACCAGACTGGACTATTAGTAATACGACATATCACTGACTAGACTGTTACCAGACTGGACTATTAGTAATACGACATATCACCGACTAGACTGTTACGAGACTGGACTATTAGTAAAACGACATATGTCCTATCAGTAACAGAAACTGCTTACCCTGGGTTCACCCTGTGTTTGGTGTGAGTTGTTCATCTGTTTAGTTTTCTGTGTTGTGTTTTTGTTGTTTTTGTTTTTGTCTTCGTTCTGTGTCTTGTGTCCAGTGTTACGGATGTCTCTGGATTATCCATTCTTGATTGTACACTCGGTTTTCCCTGATGTTTATTTACTGTTTGTAAACTCATCTTATCATCTTGTACCGGGGTCATACGTCTGGGCCTGGGGCCCCTGAGACCCGTCAACTGCTATGATGCTCATCTTTTTAGTTTTCTGTGTTGTTGTTTGTCTTCGTCCTGTGCCTTGTGTCCAGTGTTGCGGATGTCTCTGGATTGTCCATTCTTAATTACACCTTCGGTTTTCACTTATTTGTATTTACTGTCCGTCGACTTCTTTACGTCATAGATACAGTTGAAATATGGTTACTTGACGTTAAGCGACAACCAATCAACCAATAAAGCGATAACAGATCGTGATTGAATTACTTTCTCATTTTTTTTTACAATGCATTACGATCGATGGTCTTTGTCATGACAACCGACTTTAAATACTTCAGAACATATAGTTCAACTTGTCTTTAACGATGTATTGCACTAACTCCCGCCAAACACCAACGACATCCATCTGAATACCACAGACACAACATAAAAGCTAAAGTACAATGACATATAACTTAATAACAGATCATCTTAACCTTGACGTATTGCCAGAAATATTTGTTGAGGCCCAAAAGGATCAATTCTACTTGTGTAAGCAAGAGCAAACATCATTAGCTTTGAAGATATTTGTTTTCATTTATTCATTTTAATTAATTCTAGGAAAAACTACAAGCAAGATGTTCTTTAGGACTTAAAGCTACATGGATTGATATATGTATGCGTTCGAATCTCGACGTCTGCATTGTGACAGGTCTGTGTTTTTCTCCCTGTACTCCTGTTTCCTCCACCGATAAAACTTACCGCCACGATGTAAATGAAATATTGTTGAAAGTGGCGTTAAACACGTTAAAAAACATAACCCTAACCCTAGATTTTTAGGTCGTAATAAAATTACCCGTTCCCAGCCTCAGCATTATACATAACTTCCCTTGCTAATGCATTGCAACCTGCACACGATAGCTGATCTTGTTAAAAATATGAAATCTCAAGTGTGCCCTTGAAAAACAATTACCATCTATCATCAATTTCAGCATCCTTGTTTACAAAGAATGTGAATGATTGCATTTTTTGATAAAAAAAAAAAGAAGCTAAAAATAGAAACGAGTTTAAGAAGAAAATAATAACAACTAAAATATTAGCATGAACGAGAACAAAATTCTCATCGTACTAAATGTACTGATTATCCACGCAGAGTTTGACAAGAAATAATATTATTAATAGGTACTTTCTTAAAAGGATTAACCGCTTTAGTGGTGCTATGGTTAGAAGCGTGCTCAGATCCAGTGTTGTAGTGGTTTCGATTACCGGTGGTTAAAATTTAAAACTATAAATAAACATTAGAGAATATCGAAGGGGCAATCACGAATGGACAATCCAGAGAAACTGGGAACAATGGGTACACAAAAAACAAGACGAATATAAACAAAACAAAAAACACAGCACAATATCTGTTGGACGCCACTATGCGCAAACAAACACGAATAACGTAAATAAAACATGAGCCCTCCTACAAACAACTGGAGGTAAAAATGAACCGAACATCGTTTTTATGCAGATAACAAATAAAATTGCTATTTGATATGCACGTAACGGCAGCTAAGGAGAAATGTTTGCTCGGAGACAGGATAACGTGACCGAGTGTATCTAACTATATACTCGGGGCCTCTTTGGTTTAGTCAGCTGGCACTATAGAAATCCATCTAAGTGTGGTAGTAGAGTAGAAAATGAACATTATCATCATCTTATCGAAAAATAACTTGCTCTGGCCATGATATCGCTGATAGTTTGCTTACTTGGTGCTAAACACCAATCAACCATGTATCAAACAATCCACCAACTAGTCCTTCACAAATGAAATTACCTGCCACTATATAACTAAGATATAGTTGAAAGTGGCGTTAAACACCAATCAACCATGTATCAAACAATCCACCAACTAGTCCTTCACAAATGAAACTACCTGCCACTTTATAACTAAGATATAGTTGAAAGTGGCGTTAAACACCAATCAACCATGTATCAAATAACCCATCAACTAGTCCTTCACAAATGAAATTACCTGCCACTATATAACTAAGATATAGTTGAAAGTGGCGTTAAACACCAATCAACCATGTATCAAGCAACCCATCAATTAGCCCTTCACAAATGAAACTACCCGCCACTATATAACTAAGATATAGTTGAAAGTGGCGTTAAACACCAATCAACCATGTATCAAACAACCCATCAACTAGTCCTTCACAAATGAAACTACCTGCCACTATATAACTAAGATATAGTTGAAAGTGGCGTTAAACACCAATCAACCATGTATCAAACAACCCATCAATTAGTCCTTCACAAATGAAACTACTTGCCACTATATAACTAAGATATAGTTGAAAGTGGCGTTAATCACCAATCAACCATGTATCAAACAATCCATCAACTAGTCCTTCACAAATGAAACTACCCGCCACTATATAACTAAGATATAATTGAAAGTGGCGTTAAACACCAATCAACCATGTATCAATCAATCCACCAACTAGTCCTTCACAAATGAAACTACCTGCCACTATATAACTAAGATATAGTTGAAAGTGGCGTTAAACACCAATCAACCATGTATCAAACAACCCATCAATTAGTCCTTCACAAATGAAACTACCTGCCACTATATAACTAAGATATAGTTGAAAGTGGCGTTAAGCACCAATCAACCATGTATCAAGCAACCCATCAATTAGTCCTTCACAAATGAAACTACCTGCCACTATATAACTAAGATATAGTTGAAAGTGGCGTTAAACACCAATCAACCATGTATCAAACAACCCATCAATTAGTCCTTCACAAATGAAACTACCTGCCACTATATAACTAAAATATAGTTGAAAGTGGCGTTAAACACTAATCAACCATCTATCAAACAACCCATCAATTAGCCCTTCACAAATGAAACTACCTGCCACTATATAACTAAGATATAGTTGAAAGTGGCGTTAAGCACCAATCAACCATGTATCAAGCAACCCATCAATTAGTCCTTCACAAATGAAACTACCTGCCACTATATAACTAAGATATAGTTGAAAGTGGCGTTAAACACCAATCAACCATGTATCAAACAACCCATCAACTAGTCCTTCACAAATGAAACTACCTGCCACTATATAACTAAGATATAGTTGAAAGTGGCGTTAAACACCAATCAACCATGTATCAAACAACCCATCAATTAGTCCTTCACAAATGAAACTACCTGCCACTATTTAACTAAGATATAGTTGAAAGTGGCGTTAAACACCAATCAACCATGTATCAAACAACCCATCAATTAGTCCTTCACAAATGAAACTACCTGCCACTATTTAACTAAGATATAGTTGAAAGTGGCGTTAAACACCAATCAACCATGTATCAATCAATCCACCAACTAGTCCTTCACAAATGAAACTACCTGCCACTATATAACTAAGATATAGTTGAAAGTGGCGTTAAACACCAATCAACCATGTATCAAACAACCCATCAATTAGTCCTTCACAAATGAAACTACCTGCCACTATATAACTAAGATATAGTTGAAAGTGGCGTTAAGCACCAATCAACCATGTATCAAGCAACCCATCAATTAGTCCTTCACAAATGAAACTACCTGCCACTATATAACTAAGATATAGTTGAAAGTGGCGTTAAACACCAATCAACCATGTATCAAACAACCCATCAACTAGTCCTTCACAAATGAAACTACCTGCCACTATATAACTAAGATATAGTTGAAAGTGGCGTTAAACACCAATCAACCATGTATCAAACAACCCATCAATTAGTCCTTCACAAATGAAACTACCTGCCACTATATAACTAAGATATAGTTGAAAGTGGCGTTAAACACCAATCAACCATGTATCAAACAACCCATCAATTAGTCCTTCACAAATGAAACTACCTGCCACTATTTAACTAAGATATAGTTGAAAGTGGCGTTAAACACCAATCAACCATGTATCAATCAATCCACCAACTAGTCCTTCACAAATGAAACTACCTGCCACTATATAACTAAGATATAGTTGAAAGTGGCGTTAAACACCAATCAACCATGTATCAAACAACCCATCAATTAGTCCTTCACAAATGAAACTACCTGCCACTATATAACTAAGATATAGTTGAAAGTGGCGTTAAACACCAATCAACCATGTATCAAACAACCCATCAACTAGTCCTTCACAAATGAAACTACCTGCCACTATATAACTAAGATATAGTTGAAAGTGGCGTTAAGCACCAATCAACCATGTATCAAGCAACCCATCAATTAGTCCTTCACAAATGAAACTACCTGCCACTATATAACTAAGATATAGTTGAAAGTGGCGTTAAACACCAATCAACCATGTATCAAACAACCCATCAATTAGTCCTTCACAAATGAAACTACCTGCCACTATACAACTAAGATATAGTTGAAAGTGGCGTTAAACACCAATCAACCATGTATCAAACAACCCATCAATTAGTCCTTCACAAATTAAACTACCTGCCACTATATAACTAAGATATAGTTGAAAGTGGCGTTAAACACCAATCAACCATGTATCAATCAATCCACCAACTAGTCCTTCACAAATGAAACTACCTGCCACTATATAACTAAGATATAGTTGAAAGTGGCGTTAAACACCAATCAACCATGTATCAAACAACCCATCAACTAGTCCTTCACAAATGAAACTACCTGCCACTATATAACTAAGATATAGTTGAAAGTGGCGTTAAGCACCAATCAACCATGTATCAAACAACCCATCAACTAGTCCTTCACAAATGAAACTACCTGCCACTATATAACTAAGATATAGTTGAAAGTGGCGTTAAACACCAATCAACCATGTATCAAACAACCCATCACATAGTCCTTCACAAATGAAACTACCTGCCACTATATAACTAAGATATAGTTGAAAGTGGCGTTAAGCACCAATCAACCATGTATCAAACAACCCATCAACTAGTCCTTGACAAATGAAACTACCTGCCACTATATAACTAAGATATAGTTGAAAGTGACGTTAAACACCAATCAACCATGTATCAAACAACCCATCAATTAGTCCTTCACATATGAAACTACCTGCCACAATATAACTAAGATATAGTTGAAAGTGGCGTTAATCACCAATCAACCATGTATCAAACAACCCATCAACTAGTCCTACACAAATGAAACTACCTGCCACTATATAACTAAGATATAGTTGAAAGTGGCGTTAATCACCAATCAACCATGTATCAAACAACCCATCAACTAGTCCTTCACAAATGAAACTACCTGCCACTATATAACTAAGATATAGTTGAAAGTGGCGTTAAACACCAATCAACCATGTATCAAACAATCCATCAACTAGTCCTTCACAAATGAAACTACCTGCCACTATATAACTAAGATATAGTTGAAAGTGGCGTTAAACACCAATCAACCATGTATCAAACAACCCATCAACTAGTCCTTCACAAATGAAACTACCTGCCACTATATAACTAAGATATATTTGAAAGTGGCGTTAATCACCAATCAACCATGTTTCAAACAATCCATCAACTAGTCCTTCACAAATGAAACTACCTGCCACTATATAACTAAGATATAGTTGAAAGTGGCGTTAAACACCAATCAACCATGTATCAAACAACCCATCCATTAGTCCTACACAAATGAAACTACCTGCCACTATATAACTAAGATATAGTTGAAAGTAGCGTTAAACACCAATCAACCATGTATCAAACAACCCATCAACTAGTCCTTCACAAATGAAACTACCTGCCACTATATAACTAAGATATAATTGAAAGTGGCGTTAAACACCAATCAACCATTTATCAAACAACCCATCAACTAGTCCTTCACAAATGAAACTACCTGCCACTATATAACTAAGATATAGTTGAAAGTGGCGTTAAACACCAATCAACCATGTATCAAACAACCCATCAACTAGTCCTTCACAAATGAAACTACCTGCCACTATATATCTAAGATATAGTTGAAAGTGGCGTTAAACACCAATCAACCATGCATCAAACAACCCATCAATTAGTCCTTCACAAATGAAACTACCTGCCACTATATAACTAAGATATAGTTGAAAGTGGCGTTAAACACCAATCAACCATGTAACAAACAACCCATCAATTAGTCCTTCACAAATGAAACTACCTGCCACTATATAACTAAGATATAGTTGAAAGTGGCGTTAAACACCAATCAACCATGTATCAAACAATCCATCAACTAGTCCTTCACAAATGAAACTACCTGCCACTATATAACTAAGATATAGTTGAAAGTGGCGTTAAACACCAATCAACCATGTATCAAACAATCCATCAACTAGTCCTTCACAAATGAAACTACCCGCAACTATATAACTAAGATATAGTTGAAAGTGGCGTTAAACACTAATCAACCATGTATCAATCAATCCACCAACTAGTCCTTCACAAATGAAACTACCTGCCACTATATAACTAAGATATAGTTGAAAGTGGCGTTAAACACCAATCAACCATGTATCAAACAACCCATCAATTAGTCCTTCACAAATGAAACTACCTGCCACTATATAACTAAGATATAGTTGAAAGTGGCGTTAATCACCAATCAACCATGTATCAAACAACCCATCAATTAGTCCTTCACAAATGAAACTACCTGCCACTATATAACAAAGATATAGTTGAAAGTGGCGTTAAACACCAATCAACCATGTATCAAACAACCCATCAATTAGTCCTTCACAAATGAAACTACCTGCCACTATATAACTAAGATATAGTTGAAAGTGGCGTTAAACACCAATCAACCATGTATCAAGCAATCCATCAACTAGTCCTTCACAAATGAAACTACCTGCCACTATATAACTAAGATATAGTTGAAAGTGGTGTTAAACACCAATCAACCATGTATCAAACAATCCATCAACTAGTCCTTCACAAATGAAACTACCTGCCACTATATAACTGAGATATAGTTGAAAGTGGCGCTAAACACCAATCAACCATGTATCAAACAATCCATCAACTAGTCCTTCACAAATGAAACTACCTGCCACTATATAACTAAGATATAGTTGAAAGTGGAGCTAAACACCAATCAACCATGTATCAATCAATCCACCAACTTGTCCTTCACAAATGAAACTACCTGCCACTATATAACTAAGATATAATTGAAAGTGGCGTTAAACACCAATCAACCATGTATCAAACAACCCATCAATTAGTCCTTCACAAATGAAACTACCTGCCACTATATAACTAAGATATAGTTGAAAGTGGCGTTAAACACCAATCAACCATGTATCAAACAACCAATCAATTAGTACTTCACAAATGAAACTACCTGCCACTATATAACTAAGATATAGTTGAAAGTGGCGTTAAACACCAATCAACCATGTATCAAACAACCCATCAACTAGTCCTACACAAATGAAACTACCTGCCACTATATAACTAAGATATAGTTGAAAGTGGCGTTAAGCACCAATCAACCATGTATCAAACAACCCATCAACTAGTCCTTCACAAATGAAACTACCTGCCACTATATAACTAAGATATAGTTGAAAGTGGCGTTAAACACCAATCAACCATGTATCAAACAACCCATCAATTAGTCCTTCACAAATGAAACTACCTGCCACTATATAACTAAGATATAGTTGAAAGTGGCGTTAAGCACCAATCAACCATGTATCAAACAACCCATCAACTAGTCCTTCACAAATGAAACTACCTGCCACTATATAACTAAGATATAGTTGAAAGTGGCGTTAAACACCAATCAACCATGTATCAAACAACCCATCAACTAGTCCTTCACAAATGAAACTACCTGCCACTATTTAACTAAGATATAGTTGAAAGTGGCGTTAAACACCAATCAACCATGTATCAAACAACCCATCAACTAGTCCTTCACAAATGAAACTACCTGCCACTATATAACTAAGATATAGTTGAAAGTGGCGTTAAACACCAATCAACCATGTATCAAACAACCCATCAACTAGTCCTTCACAAATGAAACTACCTGCCACTATATAACTAAGATATAGTTGAAAGTGGCGTTAAACACCAATCAACCATGTATCAAACAACCCATCAACTAGTCCTTCACAAATGAAACTACCTGCCACTATATAACTAAGATATAGTTGAAAGTGGCGTTAAACACCAATCAACCATGTATCAAACAACCCATCAACTAGTCCTTCACAAATGAAACTACCTGCCACTATATAACTAAGATATAGTTGAAAGTGGCGTTAAACACCAATCAACCATGTATCAAACAACCCATCAACTAGTCCTTCACAAATGAAACTACCTGCCACTATATAACTAAGATATAGTTGAAAGTGGCGTTAAGCACCAATCAACCATGTATCAAACAACCCATCAACTAGTCCTTCACAAATGAAACTACCTGCCACTATATAACTAAGATATAGTTGAAAGTGGCGTTAAACACCAATCAACCATGTATCAAACAACCCATCAACTAGTCCTTCACAAATGAAACTACCTGCCACTATATAACTAAGATATAGTTGAAAGTGACGTTAAACACCAATCAACCATGTATCAAACAACCCATCAACTAGTCCTTCACAAATGAAACTACCTGCCACTATATAACTAAGATATAGTTGAAAGTGGCGTTAAACACCAATCAACCATGTATCAAACAACCCATCAACTAGTCCTACACAAATGAAACTACCTGCCACTATATAACTAAGATATAGTTGAAAGTGGCGTTAAACACCAATCAACCATGTATCAAACAACCCATCAACTAGTCCTTCACAAATGAAACTACCTGCCACTATATAACTAAGATATAGTTGAAAGTGGCGTTAAGCACCAATCAACCATGTATCAAACAACCCATCAACTAGTCCTTCACAAATGAAACTACCTGCCACTATATAACTAAGATATAGTTGAAAGTGGCGTTAAACACCAATCAACCATGTATCAAACAACCCATCAATTAGTCCTTCACAAATGAAACTACCTGCCACTATATAACTAAGATATAGTTGAAAGTGGCGTTAAACACCAATCAACCATGTATCAAACAACCCATCAACTAGTCCTTCACAAATGAAACTATCTGCCACTATATAACTAAGATATAGTTGAAAGTGGCGTTAAGCACCAATCAACCATGTATCAAACAACCCATCAACTAGTCCTTCACAAATGAAACTACCTGCCACTATATAACTAAGATATAGTTGAAAGTGGCGATAAACACCAATCAACCATGCATCAAACAACCCATCAATTAGTCCTTCACAAATGAAACTACCTGCCACTATATAACTAAGATATAGTTGAAAGTGGCGTTAAACACCAATCAACCATGTATCAAACAACCCATCAATTAGTCCTTCACAAATGAAACTACCTGCCACTATATAACTAAGATATAGTTGAAAGTGGCGTTAAACACCAATCAACCATGTATCAAACAACCAATCAATTAGTCCTTCACAAATGAAACTACCTGCCACTATATAACTAAGATATAGTTGAAAGTGGCGTTAAGTACCAATCAACCATGTATCAAACAACCCATCAACTAGTCCTTCACAAATGAAACTACCTGCCACTATATAACAAAGATATAGTTGAAAGTGGCGTTAAACACCAATCAACCATGTATCAAACAACCCATCAATTAGTCCTTCACAAATGAAACTACCTGCCACTATATAACTAAGATATAGTTGAAAGTGGCGTTAAACACCAATCAACCATGTATCAAGCAATCCATCAACTAGTCCTTCACAAATGAAACTACCTGCCACTATATAACTAAGATATAGTTGAAAGTGGCGTTAAACACCAATCAACCATGTATCAATCAATCCACCAACTAGTCCTTCACAAATGAAACTACCTGCCACTATATAACTAAGATATAGTTGAAAGTGGCGTTAAACACCAATCAACCATGTATCAAACAACCCATCAATTAGTCCTTCACAAATGAAACTACCTGCCACTATATAACTAAGATATAGTTGAAAGTGGCGTTAAACACCAATCAACCATGTATCAAACAACCCATCAACTAGTCCTTCACATATGAAACTACCTGCCACTATATAACTAAGATATAGTTGAAAGTGGCGTTAAACACCAATCAACCATGTATCAAACAATCCATCAACTAGTCCTTCACAAATGAAACTACCTGCCACTATATAACTAAGATATAGTTGAAAGTGGTGTTAAACACCAATCAACCATGTATCAAACAATCCATCAACTAGTCCTTCACAAATGAAACTACCTGCCACTATATAACTGAGATATAGTTGAAAGTGGCGCTAAACACCAATCAACCATGTATCAAACAATCCATCAACTAGTCCTTCACAAATGAAACTACCTGCCACTATATAACTAAGATATAGTAGAAAGTGGCGCTAAACACCAATCAACCATGTATCAATCAATCCACCAACTTGTCCTTCACAAATGAAACTACCTGCCACTATATAACTAAGATATAATTGAAAGTGGCGTTAAACACCAATCAACCATGTATCAAACAACCCATCAATTAGTCCTTCACAAATGAAACTACCTGCCACTATATAACTAAGATATAGTTGAAAGTGGCGTTAAACACCAATCAACCATGTATCAAACAACCAATCAATTAGTACTTCACAAATGAAACTACCTGCCACTATATAACTAAGATATAGTTGAAAGTGGCGTTAAACACCAATCAACCATGTATCAAACAACCCATCAACTAGTCCTACACAAATGAAACTACCTGCCACTATATAACTAAGATATAGTTGAAAGTGGCGTTAAGCACCAATCAACCATGTATCAAACAACCCATCAACTAGTCCTTCACAAATGAAACTACCTGCCACTATATAACTAAGATATAGTTGAAAGTGGCGTTAAACACCAATCAACCATGTATCAAACAACCCATCAATTAGTCCTTCACAAATGAAACTACCTGCCACTATATAACTAAGATATAGTTGAAAGTGGCGTTAAGCACCAATCAACCATGTATCAAACAACCCATCAACTA
The DNA here is from genome assembly GCA_963383655.1 of Bathymodiolus septemdierum. Lineage (NCBI taxonomy): Eukaryota > Metazoa > Mollusca > Bivalvia > Mytilida > Modiolidae > Bathymodiolus > Bathymodiolus septemdierum. The sequence goes on along the minus strand of OY726517.1, from coordinate 55,088,394 downwards.
GTCCTTCACAAATGAAACTACCTGCCACTATATAACTAAGATATAGTTGAAAGTGGCGTTAAACACCAATCAACCATGTATCAAACAACCCATCAACTAGTCCTTCACAAATGAAACTACCTGCCACTATTTAACTAAGATATAGTTGAAAGTGGCGTTAAACACCAATCAACCATGTATCAAACAACCCATCAACTAGTCCTTCACAAATGAAACTACCTGCCACTATATAACTAAGATATAGTTGAAAGTGGCGTTAAACACCAATCAACCATGTATCAAACAACCCATCAACTAGTCCTTCACAAATGAAACTACCTGCCACTATATAACTAAGATATAGTTGAAAGTGGCGTTAAACACCAATCAACCATGTATCAAACAACCCATCAACTAGTCCTTCACAAATGAAACTACCTGCCACTATATAACTAAGATATAGTTGAAAGTGGCGTTAAACACCAATCAACCATGTATCAAACAACCCATCAACTAGTCCTTCACAAATGAAACTACCTGCCACTATATAACTAAGATATAGTTGAAAGTGGCGTTAAACACCAATCAACCATGTATCAAACAACCCATCAATTAGTCCTTCACAAATGAAACTACCTGCCACTATATAACTAAGATATAGTTGAAAGTGGCGTTAAACACCAATCAACCATGTATCAAACAACCCATCAACTAGTCCTTCACAAATGAAACTACCTGCCACTATATAACTAAGATATAGTTGAAAGTGGCGTTAAACACCAATCAACCATGTATCAAACAACCCATCAACTAGTCCTTCACAAATGAAACTACCTGCCACTATATAACTAAGATATAGTTGAAAGTGGCGTTAAGCACCAATCAACCATGTATCAAACAACCCATCAACTAGTCCTTCACAAATGAAACTACCTGCCACTATATAACTAAGATATAGTTGAAAGTGGCGTTAAACACCAATCAACCATGTATCAAACAATCCATCAACTAGTCCTTCACAAATGAAACTACCTGCCACTATATAACTAAGATATAGTTGAAAGTGGTGTTAAACACCAATCAACCATGTATCAAACAATCCATCAACTAGTCCTTCACAAATGAAACTACCTGCCACTATATAACTGAGATATAGTTGAAAGTGGCGCTAAACACCAATCAACCATGTATCAAACAATCCATCAACTAGTCCTTCACAAATGAAACTACCTGCCACTATATAACTAAGATATAGTAGAAAGTGGCGCTAAACACCAATCAACCATGTATCAATCAATCCACCAACTTGTCCTTCACAAATGAAACTACCTGCCACTATATAACTAAGATATAATTGAAAGTGGCGTTAAACACCAATCAACCATGTATCAAACAACCCATCAATTAGTCCTTCACAAATGAAACTACCTGCCACTATATAACTAAGATATAGTTGAAAGTGGCGTTAAACACCAATCAACCATGTATCAAACAACCAATCAATTAGTACTTCACAAATGAAACTACCTGCCACTATATAACTAAGATATAGTTGAAAGTGGCGTTAAACACCAATCAACCATGTATCAAACAACCCATCAACTAGTCCTACACAAATGAAACTACCTGCCATTATATAACTAAGATATAGTTGAAAGTGGCGTTAAGCACCAATCAACCATGTATCAAACAACCCATCAACTAGTCCTTCACAAATGAAACTACCTGCCACTATATAACTAAGATATAGTTGAAAGTGGCGTTAAACACCAATCAACCATGTATCAAACAACCCATCAATTAGTCCTTCACAAATGAAACTACCTGCCACTATATAACTAAGATATAGTTGAAAGTGGCGTTAAGCACCAATCAACCATGTATCAAACAACCCATCAACTAGTCCTTCACAAATGAAACTACCTGCCACTATATAACTAAGATATAGTTGAAAGTGGCGTTAAACACCAATCAACCATGTATCAAACAACCCATCAACTAGTCCTTCACAAATGAAACTACCTGCCACTATTTAACTAAGATATAGTTGAAAGTGGCGTTAAACACCAATCAACCATGTATCAAACAACCCATCAACTAGTCCTTCACAAATGAAACTACCTGCCACTATATAACTAAGATATAGTTGAAAGTGGCGTTAAACACCAATCAACCATGTATCAAACAACCCATCAACTAGTCCTTCACAAATGAAACTACCTGCCACTATATAACTAAGATATAGTTGAAAGTGGCGTTAAACACCAATCAACCATGTATCAAACAACCCATCAACTAGTCCTTCACAAATGAAACTACCTGCCACTATATAACTAAGATATAGTTGAAAGTGGCGTTAAACACCAATCAACCATGTATCAAACAACCCATCAACTAGTCCTTCACAAATGAAACTACCTGCCACTATATAACTAAGATATAGTTGAAAGTGGCGTTAAACACCAATCAACCATGTATCAAACAACCCATCAATTAGTCCTTCACAAATGAAACTACCTGCCACTATATAACTAAGATATAGTTGAAAGTGGCGTTAAACACCAATCAACCATGTATCAAACAACCCATCAACTAGTCCTTCACAAATGAAACTACCTGCCACTATATAACTAAGATATAGTTGAAAGTGGCGTTAAACACCAATCAACCATGTATCAAACAACCCATCAACTAGTCCTTCACAAATGAAACTACCTGCCACTATATAACTAAGATATAGTTGAAAGTGGCGTTAAGCACCAATCAACCATGTATCAAACAACCCATCAACTAGTCCTTCACAAATGAAACTACCTGCCACTATATAACTAAGATATAGTTGAAAGTGGCGTTAAACACCAATTAACCATGTATCAAACAACCCATCAACTAGTCCTTCACAAATGAAACTACCTGCCACTATATAACTAAGATATAGTTGAAATTGACGTTAAACACCAATCAACCATGTATCAAACAACCCATCAACTAGTCCTTCACAAATGAAACTACCTGCCACTATATAACTAAGATATAGTTGAAAGTGGCGTTAAACACCAATCAACCATGTATCAAACAATCCATCAACTAGTCCTTCACAAATGAAACTACCTGCCACTATATAACTGAGATATAGTTGAAAGTGGCGCTAAACACCAATCAACCATGTATCAAACAATCCATCAACTAGTCCTTCACAAATGAAACTACCTGCCACTATATAACTAAGATATAGTAGAAAGTGGCGCTAAACACCAATCAACCATGTATCAATCAATCCACCAACTTGTCCTTCACAAATGAAACTACCTGCCACTATATAACTAAGATATAATTGAAAGTGGCGTTAAACACCAATCAACCATGTATCAAACAACCCATCAATTAGTCCTTCACAAATGAAACTACCTGCCACTATATAACTAAGATATAGTTGAAAGTGGCGTTAAACACCAATCAACCATGTATCAAACAACCAATCAATTAGTACTTCACAAATGAAACTACCTGCCACTATATAACTAAGATATAGTTGAAAGTGGCGTTAAACACCAATCAACCATGTATCAAACAACCCATCAACTAGTCCTACACAAATGAAACTACCTGCCACTATATAACTAAGATATAGTTGAAAGTGGCGTTAAGCACCAATCAACCATGTATCAAACAACCCATCAACTAGTCCTTCACAAATGAAACTACCTGCCACTATATAACTAAGATATAGTTGAAAGTGGCGTTAAACACCAATCAACCATGTATCAAACAACCCATCAATTAGTCCTTCACAAATGAAACTACCTGCCACTATATAACTAAGATATAGTTGAAAGTGGCGTTAAGCACCAATCAACCATGTATCAAACAACCCATCAACTAGTCCTTCACAAATGAAACTACCTGCCACTATATAACTAAGATATAGTTGAAAGTGGCGTTAAACACCAATCAACCATGTATCAAACAACCCATCAACTAGTCCTTCACAAATGAAACTACCTGCCACTATTTAACTAAGATATAGTTGAAAGTGGCGTTAAACACCAATCAACCATGTATCAAACAACCCATCAACTAGTCCTTCACAAATGAAACTACCTGCCACTATATAACTAAGATATAGTTGAAAGTGGCGTTAAACACCAATCAACCATGTATCAAACAACCCATCAACTAGTCCTTCACAAATGAAACTACCTGCCACTATATAACTAAGATATAGTTGAAAGTGGCGTTAAACACCAATCAACCATGTATCAAACAACCCATCAACTAGTCCTTCACAAATGAAACTACCTGCCACTATATAACTAAGATATAGTTGAAAGTGGCGTTAAACACCAATCAACCATGTATCAAACAACCCATCAACTAGTCCTTCACAAATGAAACTACCTGCCACTATATAACTAAGATATAGTTGAAAGTGGCGTTAAACACCAATCAACCATGTATCAAACAACCCATCAATTAGTCCTTCACAAATGAAACTACCTGCCACTATATAACTAAGATATAGTTGAAAGTGGCGTTAAACACCAATCAACCATGTATCAAACAACCCATCAACTAGTCCTTCACAAATGAAACTACCTGCCACTATATAACTAAGATATAGTTGAAAGTGGCGTTAAACACCAATCAACCATGTATCAAACAACCCATCAACTAGTCCTTCACAAATGAAACTACCTGCCACTATATAACTAAGATATAGTTGAAAGTGGCGTTAAGCACCAATCAACCATGTATCAAACAACCCATCAACTAGTCCTTCACAAATGAAACTACCTGCCACTATATAACTAAGATATAGTTGAAAGTGGCGTTAAACACCAATTAACCATGTATCAAACAACCCATCAACTAGTCCTTCACAAATGAAACTACCTGCCACTATATAACTAAGATATAGTTGAAAGTGACGTTAAACACCAATCAACCATGTATCAAACAACCCATCAACTAGTCCTTCACAAATGAAACTACCTGCCACTATATAACTAAGATATAGTTGAAAGTGGCGTTAAACACCAATCAACCATGTATCAAACAACCCATCAACTAGTCCTACACAAATGAAACTACCTGCCACTATATAACTAAGATATAGTTGAAAGTGGCGTTAAACACCAATCAACCATGTATCAAACAACCCATCAACTAGTCCTTCACAAATGAAACTACCTGCCACTATATAACTAAGATATAGTTGAAAGTGGCGTTAAGCACCAATCAACCATGTATCAAACAACCCATCAACTAGTCCTTCACAAATGAAACTACCTGCCACTATATAACTAAGATATAGTTGAAAGTGGCGTTAAACACCAATCAACCATGTATCAAACAACCCATCAATTAGTCCTTCACAAATGAAACTACCTGCCACTATATAACTAAGATATAGTTGAAAGTGGCGTTAAACACCAATCAACCATGTATCAAACAGCCCATCAACTAGTCCTTCACAAATGAAACTATCTGCCACTATATAACTAAGATATAGTTGAAAGTGGCGTTAAGCACCAATCAACCATGTATCAAACAACCCATCAACTAGTCCTTCACAAATGAAACTACCTGCCACTATATAACTAAGATATAGTTGAAAGTGGCGTTAAACACCAATCAACCATGCATCAAACAACCCATCAATTAGTCCTTCACAAATGAAACTACCTGCCACTATATAACTAAGATATAGTTGAAAGTGGCGTTAAACACCAATCAACCATGTATCAAACAACCCATCAATTAGTCCTTCACAAATGAAACTACCTGCCACTATATAACTAAGATATAGTTGAAAGTGGCGTTAAACACCAATCAACCATGTATCAAACAACCAATCAATTAGTCCTTCACAAATGAAACTACCTGCCACTATATAACTAAGATATAGTTGAAAGTGGCGTTAAGTACCAATCAACCATGTATCAAACAACCCATCAACTAGTCCTTCACAAATGAAACTACCTGCCACTATATAACTAAGATATAGTTGAAAGTGGCGCTAAACACCAATCAACCATGTATCAAACAACCAATCAATTAGTCCTTCACAAATGAAACTACCTGCCACTATATAACTAAGATATAGTTGAAAGTGGCGTTAAACACCAATCAACCATGTATCAAACAACCCATCAACTAGTCCTACACAAATGAAACTACCTGCCACTATATAACTAAGATATAGTTGAAAGTGGCGTTAAGCACCAATCAACCATGTATCAAACAACCCATCAACTAGTCCTTCACATATGAAACTACCTGCCACTATATAACTAAGATATAGTTGAAAGTGGCGTTAAACACCAATCAACCATGTATCAAACAACCCATCAATTAGTCCTTCACAAATGAAACTACCTGCCACTATATAACTAAGATAGAGTTGAAAGTGGCGTTAAGCACTAATCAACCATGTATCAAACAACCCATCAACTAGTCCTTCACAAATGAATCTACCTGCCACTATATAACTAAGATATAGTTGAAAGTGGCGTTAAGCACCAATCAACCATGTATCAAACAACCCATCAACTAGTCCTTCACAAATGAAACTACCTGCCACTATATAACTAAGATATAGTTGAAAGTGGCGTTAAACACCAATCAACCATGTATCAAACAACCCATCAACTAGTCCTTCACAAATGAAACTACCTGCCACTATATAACTAAGATATAGTTGAAAGTGGCGTTAAACACCAATCAACCATGTATCAAACAACCCATCAACTAGTCCTTCACAAATGAAACTACCTGCCACTATATAACTAAGATATAGTTGAAAGTGGCGTTAAACACCAATCAACCATGTATCAAACAACCCATCAACTAGTCCTTCACAAATGAAACTACCTGCCACTATATAACTAAGATATAGTTGAAAGTGGCGTTAAGCACCAATCAACCATGTATCAAACAACCCATCAACTAGTCCTTCACAAATGAAACTACCTGCCACTATATAACTAAGATATAGTTGAAAGTGGCGTTAAACACCAATCAACCATGCATCAAACAACCCATCAATTAGTCCTTCACAAATGAAACTACCTGCCACTATATAACTAAGATATAGTTGAAAGTGGCGTTAAACACCAATCAACCATGTATCAAACAACCCATCAATTAGTCTTTCACAAATGAAACTACCTGCCACTATATAACTAAGATATAGTTGAAAGTGGCGTTAAACACCAATCAACCATGTATCAAGCAATCCATCAACTAGTCCTTCACAAATGAAACTACCTGCCACTATATAACTAAGATATAGTTGAAAGTGGCGTTAAACACCAATCAACCATGTATCAATCAATCCACCAACTAGTCCTTCACAAATGAAACTACCTGCCACTATATAACTAAGATATAGTTGAAAGTGGCGTTAAACACCAATCAACCATGTATCAAAAAACCCATCAATTAGTCCTTCACAAATGAAACTACCTGCCACTATATAACTAAGATATAGTTGAAAGTGGCGTTAAACACCAATCAATCATGTATCAAACAACCCATCAACTAGTCCTTCACATATGAAACTACCTGCCACTATATAACTAAGATATAGTTGAAAGTGGCGTTAAACACCAATCAACCATGTATCAAGCAATCCATCAACTAATCCTTCACAAATGAAACTACCTGCCACTATATAACTAAGATATAGTTGAAAGTGGTGTTAAACACCAATCAACCATGTATCAAACAATCCATCAACTAGTCCTTCACAAATGAAACTACCTGCCACTATATAACTAAGATATAGTTGAAAGTGGCGCTAAACACCAATCAACCATGTATCAATCAATCCACCAACTAGTCCTTCACAAATGAAACTACCTACCACTATATAACTAAGATATAATTGAAAGTGGCGTTAAACACCAATCAACCATGTATCAAACAACCCATCAATTAGTCCTTCACAAATGAAACTACCTGCCACTATATAACTAAGATATAGTTGAAAGTGGCGTTAAACACCAATCAACCATATATCAAACAACCCATCAACTAGTCCTTCACAAATGAAACTACCTGCCACTATATAACTAAGATATAGTTGAAAGTGGCGTTAAACACCAATCAACCATGTATCAAACAACCAATCAATTAGTCCTTCACAAATGAAACTACGTGCCACTATATAACTAAGATATAGTTGAAAGTGGCGTTAAACACCAATCAACCATGTATCAAACAACCCATCAACTAGTCCTTCACAAATGAAACTACCTGCCACTATATAACTAAGATATAGTGGAAAGTGGCGTTAAACACCAATCAACCATGTATCAAACAATCCATCAACTAATCCTTCACAAATGAAACTACCTGCCACTATATAACTAAGATATAGTTGAAAGTGGCGTTAAACACCAATCAACCATGTATCAAACAACCCATCAACTAGTCCTTCACAAATGAAACTATCTGCCACTATATAACTAAGATATAGTTGAAAGTGGCGTTAAGCACCAATCAACCATGTATCAAACAACCCATCAACTAGTCCTTCACAAATGAAACTACCTGCCACTATATAACTAAGATATAGTTGAAAGTGGCGTTAAACACCAATCAACCATGCATCAAACAACCCATCAATTAGTCCTTCACAAATGAAAGTACCTGCCACTATTTAACTAAGATATAATTGAAAGTGGCGTTAAACACCAATCAACCATGTATCAAACAACCCATCAATTAGTCCTTCACAAATGAAACTACCTGCCACTATATAACTAAGATATAGTTGAAAGTGGCGTTAAACACCAATCAACCATGTATCAAACAACCAATCAATTAGTCCTTCACAAATGAAACTACCTGCCACTATATAACTAAGATATAGTTGAAAGTGGCGTTAAGCACCAATCAACCATGTATCAAACAACCCATCAACTAGTCCTTCACAAATGAAACTACCTGCCACTATATAACTAAGATATAGTTGAAAGTGGCGCAAAACACCAATCAACCATGTATCAAACAACCAATCAATTAGTCCTTCACAAATGAAACTACCTGCCACTATATAACTAAGATATAGTTGAAAGTGGCGTTAAACACCAATCAACCATGTATCAAACAACCCATCAACTAGTCCTACACAAATGAAACTACCTGCCACTATATAACTAAGATATAGTTGAAAGTGGCGTTAAGCACCAATCAACCATGTATCAAACAACCCATCAACTAGTCCTTCACATATGAAACTACCTGCCACTATATAACTAAGATATAGTTGAAAGTGGCGTTAAACACCAATCAACCATGTATCAAACAACCCATCAATTAGTCCTTCACAAATGAAACTACCTGCCACTATATAACTAAGATAGAGTTGAAAGTGGCGTTAAGCACTAATCAACCATGTATCAAACAACCCATCAACTAGTCCTTCACAAATGAATCTACCTGCCACTATATAACTAAGATATAGTTGAAAGTGGCGTTAAGCACCAATCAACCATGTATCAAACAACCCATCAACTAGTCCTTCACAAATGAAACTACCTGCCACTATATAACTAAGATATAGTTGAAAGTGGCGCTAAACACCAATCAACCATGTATCAAACAACCCATCAACTAGTCCTTCACAAATGAAACTACCTGCCACTATATAACTAAGATATAGTTGAAAGTGGCGTTAAACACCAATCAACCATGTATCAAACAACCCATCAACTAGTCCTTCACAAATGAAACTAAGTGCCACTATATAACTAAGATATAGTTGAAAGTGGCGTTAAGCACCAATCAACCATGTATCAAACAACCCATCAACTAGTCCTTCACAAATGAAACTACCTGCCACTATATAACTAAGATATAGTTGAAAGTGGCGTTAAACACCAATCAACCATGCATCAAACAACCCATCAATTAGTCCTTCACAAATGAAACTACCTGCCACTATATAACTAAGATATAGTTGAAAGTGGCGTTAAACACCAATCAACCATGTATCAAACAACCCATCAATTAGTCTTTCACAAATGAAACTACCTGTCACTATATAACTAAGATATAGTTGAAAGTGGCGTTAAACACCAATCAACCATGTATCAAGCAATCCATCAACTAGTCCTTCACAAATGAAACTACCTGCCACTATATAACTAAGATATAGTTGAAAGTGGCGTTAAACACCAATCAACCATGTATCAAACAACCCATCAACTAGTCCTTCACATATGAAACTACCTGCCACTATATAACTAAGATATAGTTGAAAGTGGCGTTAAACACCAATCAACCATGTATCAAGCAATCCATCAACTAATCCTTCACAAATGAAACTACCTGCCACTATATAACTAAGATATAGTTGAAAGTGGTGTTAAACACCAATCAACCATGTATCAAACAATCCATCAACTAGTCCTTCACAAATGAAACTACCTGCCACTATATAACTAAGATATAGTTGAAAGTGGCGCTAAACACCAATCAACCATGTATCAATCAATCCACCAACTAGTCCTTCACAAATGAAACTACCTGCCACTATATAACTAAGATATAGTTGAAAGTGGCGTTAAACACCAATCAACCATGTATCAAACAACCCATCAACTAGTCCTTCACAAATGAAACTACCTGCCACTATATAACTAAGATATAGTTGAAAGTGGCGTTAAACACCAATCAACCATGTATCAAACAACCCATCAACTAGTCCTTCACAAATGAAACTACCTGCCACTATATAACTAAGATATAGTTGAAAGTGGCGTTAAACACCAATCAACCATGTATCAAACAACCCATCAACTAGTCCTTCATAAATGAAACTACCTGCCACTATATAACTAAGATATAGTTGAAAGTGGCGTTAAGCACCAATCAACCATGTATCAAACAACCCATCAACTAGTCCTTCACAAATGAAACTACCTGCCACTATATAACTAAGATATAGTTGAAAGTGGCGTTAAACACCAATCAACCATGCATCAAACAACCCATCAATTAGTCCTTCACAAATGAAACTACCTGCCACTATATAACTAAGATATAGTTGAAAGTGGCGTTAAACACCAATCAACCATGTATCAAACAACCCATCAATTAGTCTTTCACAAATGAAACTACCTGCCACTATATAACTAAGATATAGTTGAAAGTGGCGTTAAACACCAATCAACCATGTATCAAGCAATCCATCAACTAGTCCTTCACAAATGAAACTACCTGCCACTATATAACTAAGATATAGTTGAAAGTGGCGTTAAACACCAATCAACCATATATCAAACAACCCATCAACTAGTCCTTCACAAATGAAACTACCTGCCACTATATAACTAAGATATAGTTGAAAGTGGCGTTAAACACCAATCAACCATGTATCAAACAACCAATCAATTAGTCCTTCACAAATGAAACTACGTGCCACTATATAACTAAGATATAGTTGAAAGTGGCGTTAAACACCAATCAACCATGTATCAAACAACCCATCAACTAGTCCTTCACAAATGAAACTACCTGCCACTATATAACTAAGATATAGTGGAAAGTGGCGTTAAACACCAATCAACCATGTATCAAACAATCCATCAACTAATCCTTCACAAATGAAACTACCTGCCACTATATAACTAAGATATAGTTGAAAGTGGCGTTAAACACCAATCAACCATGTATCAAACAACCCATCAACTAGTCCTTCACAAATGAAACTATCTGCCACTATATAACTAAGATATAGTTGAAAGTGGCGTTAAGCACCAATCAACCATGTATCAAACAACCCATCAACTAGTCCTTCACAAATGAAACTACCTGCCACTATATAACTAAGATATAGTTGAAAGTGGCGTTAAACACCAATCAACCATGCATCAAACAACCCATCAATTAGTCCTTCACAAATGAAAGTACCTGCCACTATTTAACTAAGATATAGTTGAAAGTGGCGTTAAACACCAATCAACCATGTATCAAACAACCCATCAATTAGTCCTTCACAAATGAAACTACCTGCCACTATATAACTAAGATATAGTTGAAAGTGGCGTTAAACACCAATCAACCATGTATCAAACAACCAATCAATTAGTCCTTCACAAATGAAACTACCTGCCACTATATAACTAAGATATAGTTGAAAGTGGCGTTAAGCACCAATCAACCATGTATCAAACAACCCATCAACTAGTCCTTCACAAATGAAACTACCTGCCACTATATAACTAAGATATAGTTGAAAGTGGCGCAAAACACCAATCAACCATGTATCAAACAACCAATCAATTAGTCCTTCACAAATGAAACTACCTGCCACTATATAACTAAGATATAGTTGAAAGTGGCGTTAAACACCAATCAACCATGTATCAAACAACCCATCAACTAGTCCTACACAAATGAAACTACCTGCCACTATATAACTAAGATATAGTTGAAAGTGGCGTTAAGCACCAATCAACCATGTATCAAACAACCCATCAACTAGTCCTTCACATATGAAACTACCTGCCACTATATAACTAAGATATAGTTGAAAGTGGCGTTAAACACCAATCAACCATGTATCAAACAACCCATCAATTAGTCCTTCACAAATGAAACTACCTGCCACTATATAACTAAGATAGAGTTGAAAGTGGCGTTAAGCACTAATCAACCATGTATCAAACAACCCATCAACTAGTCCTTCACAAATGAATCTACCTGCCACTATATAACTAAGATATAGTTGAAAGTGGCGTTAAGCACCAATCAACCATGTATCAAACAACCCATCAACTAGTCCTTCACAAATGAAACTACCTGCCACTATATAACTAAGATATAGTTGAAAGTGGCGTTAAGCACCAATCAACCATGTATCAAACAACCCATCAACTAGTCCTTCACAAATGAAACTACCTGCCACTATATAACTAAGATATAGTTGAAAGTGGCGTTAAACACCAATCAACCATGCATCAAACAACCCATCAATTAGTCCTTCACAAATGAAAGTACCTGCCACTATTTAACTAAGATATAGTTGAAAGTGGCGTTAAACACCAATCAACCATGTATCAAACAACCCATCAATTAGTCCTTCACAAATGAAACTACCTGCCACTATATAACTAAGATATAGTTGAAAGTGGCGTTAAACACCAATCAACCATGTATCAAACAACCAATCAATTAGTCCTTCACAAATGAAACTACCTGCCACTATATAACTAAGATATAGTTGAAAGTGGCGTTAAGCACCAATCAACCATGTATCAAACAACCCATCAACTAGTCCTTCACAAATGAAACTACCTGCCACTATATAACTAAGATATAGTTGAAAGTGGCGCAAAACACCAATCAACCATGTATCAAACAACCAATCAATTAGTCCTTCACAAATGAAACTACCTGCCACTATATAACTAAGATATAGTTGAAAGTGGCGTTAAACACCAATCAACCATGTATCAAACAACCCATCAACTAGTCCTACACAAATGAAACTACCTGCCACTATATAACTAAGATATAGTTGAAAGTGGCGTTAAGCACCAATCAACCATGTATCAAACAACCCATCAACTAGTCCTTCACATATGAAACTACCTGCCACTATATAACTAAGATATAGTTGAAAGTGGCGTTAAACACCAATCAACCATGTATCAAACAACCCATCAATTAGTCCTTCACAAATGAAACTACCTGCCACTATATAACTAAGATAGAGTTGAAAGTGGCGTTAAGCACTAATCAACCATGTATCAAACAACCCATCAACTAGTCCTTCACAAATGAATCTACCTGCCACTATATAACTAAGATATAGTTGAAAGTGGCGTTAAGCACCAATCAACCATGTATCAAACAACCCATCAACTAGTCCTTCACAAATGAAACTACCTGCCACTATATAACTAAGATATAGTTGAAAGTGGCGCTAAACACCAATCAACCATGTATCAAACAACCCATCAACTAGTCCTTCACAAATGAAACTACCTGCCACTATATAACTAAGATATAGTTGAAAGTGGCGTTAAACACCAATCAACCATGTATCAAACAACCCATCAACTAGTCCTTCACAAATGAAACTAAGTGCCACTATATAACTAAGATATAGTTGAAAGTGGCGTTAAGCACCAATCAACCATGTATCAAACAACCCATCAACTAGTCCTTCACAAATGAAACTACCTGCCACTATATAACTAAGATATAGTTGAAAGTGGCGTTAAACACCAATCAACCATGCATCAAACAACCCATCAATTAGTCCTTCACAAATGAAACTACCTGCCACTATATAACTAAGATATAGTTGAAAGTGGCGTTAAACACCAATCAACCATGTATCAAACAACCCATCAATTAGTCTTTCACAAATGAAACTACCTGTCACTATATAACTAAGATATAGTTGAAAGTGGCGTTAAACACCAATCAACCATGTATCAAGCAATCCATCAACTAGTCCTTCACAAATGAAACTACCTGCCACTATATAACTAAGATATAGTTGAAAGTGGCGTTAAACACCAATCAACCATGTATCAAACAACCCATCAACTAGTCCTTCACATATGAAACTACCTGCCACTATATAACTAAGATATAGTTGAAAGTGGCGTTAAACACCAATCAACCATGTATCAAGCAATCCATCAACTAATCCTTCACAAATGAAACTACCTGCCACTATATAACTAAGATATAGTTGAAAGTGGTGTTAAACACCAATCAACCATGTATCAAACAATCCATCAACTAGTCCTTCACAAATGAAACTACCTGCCACTATATAACTAAGATATAGTTGAAAGTGGCGCTAAACACCAATCAACCATGTATCAATCAATCCACCAACTAGTCCTTCACAAATGAAACTACCTGCCACTATATAACTAAGATATAGTTGAAAGTGGCGTTAAACACCAATCAACCATGTATCAAACAACCCATCAACTAGTCCTTCACAAATGAAACTACCTGCCACTATATAACTAAGATATAGTTGAAAGTGGCGTTAAACACCAATCAACCATGTATCAAACAACCCATCAACTAGTCCTTCACAAATGAAACTACCTGCCACTATATAACTAAGATATAGTTGAAAGTGGCGTTAAACACCAATCAACCATGTATCAAACAACCCATCAACTAGTCCTTCATAAATGAAACTACCTGCCACTATATAACTAAGATATAGTTGAAAGTGGCGTTAAGCACCAATCAACCATGTATCAAACAACCCATCAACTAGTCCTTCACAAATGAAACTACCTGCCACTATATAACTAAGATATAGTTGAAAGTGGCGTTAAACACCAATCAACCATGCATCAAACAACCCATCAATTAGTCCTTCACAAATGAAACTACCTGCCACTATATAACTAAGATATAGTTGAAAGTGGCGTTAAACACCAATCAACCATGTATCAAACAACCCATCAATTAGTCTTTCACAAATGAAACTACCTGCCACTATATAACTAAGATATAGTTGAAAGTGGCGTTAAACACCAATCAACCATGTATCAAGCAATCCATCAACTAGTCCTTCACAAATGAAACTACCTGCCACTATATAACTAAGATATAGTTGAAAGTGGCGTTAAACACCAATCAACCATGTATCAATCAATCCACCAACTAGTCCTTCACAAATGAAACTACCTGCCACTATATAACTAAGATATAGTTGAAAGTGGCGTTAACACCAATCAACCATGTATCAAAAAACCCATCAATTAGTCCTTCACAAATGAAACTACCTGCCACTATATAACTAAGATATAGTTGAAAGTGGCGTTAAACACCAATCAACCATGTATCAAACAACCCATCAACTAGTCCTTCACATATGAAACTACCTGCCACTATATAACTAAGATATAGTTGAAAGTGGCGTTAAACACCAATCAACCATGTATCAAGCAATCCATCAACTAATCCTTCACAAATGAAACTACCTGCCACTATATAACTAAGATATAGTTGAAAGTGGTGTTAAACACCAATCAACCATGTATCAAACAATCCATCAACTAGTCCTTCACAAATGAAACTACCTGCCACTATATAACTAAGATATAGTTGAAAGTGGCGCTAAACACCAATCAACCATGTATCAATCAATCCACCAACTAGTCCTTCACAAATGAAACTACCTGCCACTATATAACTAAGATATAATTGAAAGTGGCGTTAAACACCAATCAACCATGTATCAAACAACCCATCAATTAGTCCTTCACAAATGAAACTACCTGCCACTATATAACTAAGATATAGTTGAAAGTGGCGTTAAACACCAATCAACCATGTATCAAACAATCCATCAACTAGTCCTTCACAAATGAAACTACCTGCCACTATATAACTAAGATATAGTTGAAAGTGGCGCTAAACACCAATCAACCATGTATCAATCAATCCACCAACTAGTCCTTCACAAATGAAACTACCTACCACTATATAACTAAGATATAATTGAAAGTGGCGTTAAACACCAATCAACCATGTATCAAACAACCCATCAATTAGTCCTTCACAAATGAAACTACCTGCCACTATATAACTAAGATATAGTTGAAAGTGGCGTTAAACACCAATCAACCATGTATCAAACAACCCATCAACTAGTCCTTCACAAATGAAACTACCTGCCACTATATAACTAAGATATAGTTGAAAGTGGCGTTAAACACCAATCAACCATGTATCAAACAACCAATCAATTAGTCCTTCACAAATGAAACTACCTGCCACTATATAACTAAGATATAGTTGAAAGTGGCGTTAAACACCAATCAACCATGTATCAAACAACCCATCAACTAGTCCTTCACAAATGAAACTACCTGCCACTATATAACTAAGATATAGTTGAAAGTGGCGTTAAACACCAATCAACCATGTATCAAACAATCCATCAACTAATCCTACACAAATGAAACTACCTGCCACTATATAACTAAGATATAGTTGAAAGTGGCGCTAAACACCAATCAACCAAGTATCAATCAATCCACCAACTAGTCCTTCACAAATGAAACTACCTGCCACTATATAACTAAGATATAGTTGAAAGTGGTGTTAAACACCAATCAACCATGTATCAAACAACCCATCAACTAGTCCTTCACATATGAAACTACCTGCCACTATATAACTAAGATATAGTTGAAAGTGGCGTTAAACACCAATCAACCATGTATCAAGCAATCCATCAACTAATCCTTCACAAATGAAACTACCTGCCACTATATAACTAAGATATAGTTGAAAGTGGTGTTAAACACCAATCAACCATGTATCAAACAATCCATCAACTAGTCCTTCACAAATGAAACTACCTGCCACTATATAACTAAGATATAGTTGAAAGTGGCGCTAAACACCAATCAACCATGTATCAATCAATCCACCAACTAGTCCTTCACAAATGAAACTACCTGCCACTATATAACTAAGATATAATTGAAAGTGGCGTTAAACACCAATCAACCATGTATCAAAAAACCCATCAATTAGTCCTTCACAAATGAAACTACCTGCCACTATATAACTAAGATATAGTTGAAAGTGGCGTTAAACACCAATCAACCATGTATCAAACAACCCATCAACTAGTCCTTCACATATGAAACTACCTGCCACTATATAACTAAGATATAGTTGAAAGTGGCGTTAAACACCAATCAACCATGTATCAAGCAATCCATCAACTAATCCTTCACAAATGAAACTACCTGCCACTATATAACTAAGATATAGTTGAAAGTGGTGTTAAACACCAATCAACCATGTATCAAACAATCCATCAACTAGTCCTTCACAAATGAAACTACCTGCCACTATATAACTAAGATATAGTTGAAAGTGGCGCTAAACACCAATCAACCATGTATCAATCAATCCACCAACTAGTCCTTCACAAATGAAACTACCTGCCACTATATAACTAAGATATAGTTGAAAGTGGCGTTAAACACCAATCAACCATGTATCAAACAACCCATCAACTAGTCCTTCACAAATGAAACTACCTGCCACTATATAACTAAGATATAGTTGAAAGTGGCGTTAAACACCAATCAACCATGTATCAAACAACCCATCAACTAGTCCTTCACAAATGAAACTACCTGCCACTATATAACTAAGATATAGTTGAAAGTGGCGTTAAACACCAATCAACCATGTATCAAACAACCCATCAACTAGTCCTTCATAAATGAAACTACCTGCCACTATATAACTAAGATATAGTTGAAAGTGGCGTTAAGCACCAATCAACCATGTATCAAACAACCCATCAACTAGTCCTTCACAAATGAAACTACCTGCCACTATATAACTAAGATATAGTTGAAAGTGGCGTTAAACACCAATCAACCATGCATCAAACAACCCATCAATTAGTCCTTCACAAATGAAACTACCTGCCACTATATAACTAAGATATAGTTGAAAGTGGCGTTAAACACCAATCAACCATGTATCAAACAACCCATCAATTAGTCTTTCACAAATGAAACTACCTGCCACTATATAACTAAGATATAGTTGAAAGTGGCGTTAAACACCAATCAACCATGTATCAAGCAATCCATCAACTAGTCCTTCACAAATGAAACTACCTGCCACTATATAACTAAGATATAGTTGAAAGTGGCGTTAAACACCAATCAACCATGTATCAATCAATCCACCAACTAGTCCTTCACAAATGAAACTACCTGCCACTATATAACTAAGATATAGTTGAAAGTGGCGTTAAACACCAATCAACCATGTATCAAAAAACCCATCAATTAGTCCTTCACAAATGAAACTACCTGCCACTATATAACTAAGATATAGTTGAAAGTGGCGTTAAACACCAATCAACCATGTATCAAACAACCCATCAACTAGTCCTTCACATATGAAACTACCTGCCACTATATAACTAAGATATAGTTGAAAGTGGCGTTAAACACCAATCAACCATGTATCAAGCAATCCATCAACTAATCCTTCACAAATGAAACTACCTGCCACTATATAACTAAGATATAGTTGAAAGTGGTGTTAAACACCAATCAACCATGTATCAAACAATCCATCAACTAGTCCTTCACAAATGAAACTACCTGCCACTATATAACTAAGATATAGTTGAAAGTGGCGCTAAACACCAATCAACCATGTATCAATCAATCCACCAACTAGTCCTTCACAAATGAAACTACCTGCCACTATATAACTAAGATATAATTGAAAGTGGCGTTAAACACCAATCAACCATGTATCAAACAACCCATCAATTAGTCCTTCACAAATGAAACTACCTGCCACTATATAACTAAGATATAGTTGAAAGTGGCGTTAAACACCAATCAACCATGTATCAAACAATCCATCAACTAGTCCTTCACAAATGAAACTACCTGCCACTATATAACTAAGATATAGTTGAAAGTGGCGCTAAACACCAATCAACCATGTATCAATCAATCCACCAACTAGTCCTTCACAAATGAAACTACCTACCACTATATAACTAAGATATAATTGAAAGTGGCGTTAAACACCAATCAACCATGTATCAAACAACCCATCAATTAGTCCTTCACAAATGAAACTACCTGCCACTATATAACTAAGATATAGTTGAAAGTGGCGTTAAACACCAATCAACCATGTATCAAACAACCCATCAACTAGTCCTTCACAAATGAAACTACCTGCCACTATATAACTAAGATATAGTTGAAAGTGGCGTTAAACACCAATCAACCATGTATCAAACAACCAATCAATTAGTCCTTCACAAATGAAACTACCTGCCACTATATAACTAAGATATAGTTGAAAGTGGCGTTAAACACCAATCAACCATGTATCAAACAACCCATCAACTAGTCCTTCACAAATGAAACTACCTGCCACTATATAACTAAGATATAGTTGAAAGTGGCGTTAAACACCAATCAACCATGTATCAAACAATCCATCAACTAATCCTACACAAATGAAACTACCTGCCACTATATAACTAAGATATAGTTGAAAGTGGCGCTAAACACCAATCAACCAAGTATCAATCAATCCACCAACTAGTCCTTCACAAATGAAACTACCTGCCACTATATAACTAAGATATAGTTGAAAGTGGTGTTAAACACCAATCAACCATGTATCAAACAACCCATCAACTAGTCCTTCACATATGAAACTACCTGCCACTATATAACTAAGATATAGTTGAAAGTGGCGTTAAACACCAATCAACCATGTATCAAGCAATCCATCAACTAATCCTTCACAAATGAAACTACCTGCCACTATATAACTAAGATATAGTTGAAAGTGGTGTTAAACACCAATCAACCATGTATCAAACAATCCATCAACTAGTCCTTCACAAATGAAACTACCTGCCACTATATAACTAAGATATAGTTGAAAGTGGCGCTAAACACCAATCAACCATGTATCAATCAATCCACCAACTAGTCCTTCACAAATGAAACTACCTGCCACTATATAACTAAGATATAATTGAAAGTGGCGTTAAACACCAATCAACCATGTATCAAACAACCCATCAATTAGTCCTTCACAAATGAAACTACCTGCCACTATATAACTAAGATATAGTTGAAAGTGGCGTTAAACACCAATCAACCATGTATCAAACAATCCATCAACTAGTCCTTCACAAATGAAACTACCTGCCACTATATAACTAAGATATAGTTGAAAGTGGCGCTAAACACCAATCAACCATGTATCAATCAATCCACCAACTAGTCCTTCACAAATGAAACTACCTACCACTATATAACTAAGATATAATTGAAAGTGGCGTTAAACACCAATCAACCATGTATCAAACAACCCATCAATTAGTCCTTCACAAATGAAACTACCTGCCACTATATAACTAAGATATAGTTGAAAGTGGCGTTAAACACCAATCAACCATGTATCAAACAACCCATCAACTAGTCCTTCACAAATGAAACTACCTGCCACTATATAACTAAGATATAGTTGAAAGTGGCGTTAAACACCAATCAACCATGTATCAAACAACCAATCAATTAGTCCTTCACAAATGAAACTACCTGCCACTATATAACTAAGATATAGTTGAAAGTGGCGTTAAACACCAATCAACCATGTATCAAACAACCCATCAACTAGTCCTTCACAAATGAAACTACCTGCCACTATATAACTAAGATATAGTTGAAAGTGGCGTTAAACACCAATCAACCATGTATCAAACAATCCATCAACTAATCCTACACAAATGAAACTACCTGCCACTATATAACTAAGATATAGTTGAAAGTGGCGCTAAACACCAATCAACCAAGTATCAATCAATCCACCAACTAGTCCTTCACAAATGAAACTACCTACCACTATATAACTAAGATATAATTGAAAGTGGCGTTAAACACCAATCAACCATGTATCAAACAACCAATCAATTATTCCTTCACAAATGAAACTACCTGCCACTATATACCTAAGATATAGTTGAAAGTGGCGTTAAACACCAATCAACCATGTATCAAACAACCCATCAACTAGTCCTTCACAAATGAAACTACCTGCCACTATATAACTAAGATATAGTTGAAAGTGGCGTTAAACACCAATCAACCATGTATCAAACAACCAATCAATTAGTCCTTCACAAATGAAACTACCTGCCACTATATAACTAAGATATAGTTGAAAGTGGCGTTAAACACCAATCAACCATGTATCAAACAACCCATCAACTAGTCCTTCACAAATGAAACTACCTGCCACTATATAACTAAGATATAGTTGAAAGTGGCGTTAAGCACCAATCAACCATGTATCAAACAACCAATCAATTAGTCCTTCACAAATGAAACTACCTGCCACTATATAACTAAGATATAGTTGAAAGTGGCGTTAAACACCAATCAACCATGTATCAAACAACCAATCAACTAGTCCTTCACAAATGAAACTACCTGCCACTATATAACTAAGATATAGTTGAAAGTGGCGTTAAGCACCAATCAACCATGTATCAAACAACCCATCAACTAGTCCTTTACAAATGAAACTACCTGCCACTATATAACTAAGATATAGTTGAAAGTGGCGTTAAACACCAATCAACCATGTATCAAACAACCCATCAATTAGTCCTTCACCAATGAAACTACCTGCCACTATATAACTAAGATATAGTTGAAAGTGGCGTTAAACACCAATCAACCATGTATCAAACAACCCATCAACTAGTCCTTCACAAATGAAACTACCTGCCACTATATAACTAAGATATAGTTGAAAGTGGCGTTAAACACCAATCAACCATGTATCAAACAACCCATCAATTAGTCCTTCACAAATGAAACTACCTGCCACTATTATAACTAAGATATAAGTTGAAAGTGGCGTTAAGCACCAATCAACCATGTATCAAACAACCCATTAAATAGTCCTTCACAAATGAAACTACCTGCCACTATATAACTAAGATATAGTTGAAAGTGGCGTTAAACACCAATCAACCATGTATCAAACAACCCATCAACTAGTCCTTCACAAATGAAACTACCTGCCACTATGTAACTAAGATATAGTTGAAAGTGGCGCTAAACACCAATCAACCATGTATCAATCAATCCACCAACTAGTCCTTCACAAATGAAACTACCTGCCACTATATAACTAAGATATAATTGAAAGTGGCGTTAAACACCAATCAACCATGTATCAAACAACCAATCAATTAGTCCTTCACAAATGAAACTACCTGCCACTATTTAACTAAGATATAGTTGAAAGTGGCGTTAAACACCAATCAACCATGTATCAAACAACCCATCAACTAGTCCTTCACAAATGAAACTACCTGCCACTATATAACTAAGATATAGTTGAAAGTGGCGTTAAACACCAATCAACCATGTATCAAACAACCAATCAATTAGTCCTTCACAAATGAAAACTACCTGCCACTATATAACTAAGATATAGTTGAAAGTGGCGTTAAACACCAATCAACCATGTATCAAACAACCCATCAACTAGTCCTTCACAAATGAAACTACCTGCCACTATATAACTAAGATATAGTTGAAAGTGGTGTTAAACACCAATCAACCATGTATCAAACAACCAATCAATTAGTCCTTCACAAATGAAACTACCTGCCACTATATAACTAAGATATAGTTGAAAGTGGCGTTAAACACCAATCAACCATGTATCAAACAACCCATCAACTAGTCCTACACAAATGAAACCAGCTGCCACTATATAACTAAGATATAGTTGAAAGTGGCGTTAAGCACCAATCAACCATGTATCAAACAACCCATCAACTAGTCCTTCACAAATTGAAACTACCTGCCACTATAAACTAAGATATAGTTGAAAGTGGCGTTAAACACCAATCAACCATGTATCAAACAACCCATCAATTAGTCCTTCACAAATGAAACTACCTGCCACTATATAACAAAGATATAGTTGAAAGTGGCGTTAAACACCAATCAACCATGTATCAAACAACCCATCAACTAGTCCTTCACAAATGAAACTACCTGCCACTATATAACTAAGATATAGTTGAAAGTGGCGTTAAACACCAATCAACCATGTATCAAACAACCAATCAATTAGTCCTTCACAAATGAAACTACCTGCCACTATATAACTAAGATATAGTTGAAAGTGGCGTTAAACACCAATCAACCATGTATCAAACAACCCATCAACTAGTCCTACACAAATGAAACTACCTGCCACTATATAACTAAGATATAGTTGAAAGTGGCGTTAAGCACCAATCAACCATGTATCAAACAACCCATCAACTAGTCCTTCACAATGAAACTACCTGCCACTATATAACTAAGATATAGTTGAAAGTGGCGTTAAACACCAATCAACCAATGTCAATACCAAATGATATAGTTGAAAGTGGCGGTTAAACACCAATCAATCTAATCATCAACTAGTCCTTCACAAATGAAACTACCTGCCACTATATAACTAAGATATAGTTGAAAGTGGCGTTAAACACCAATCAACCATGTATCAAACAACCAATCAATTAGTCCTTCACAAATGAAACTACCTGCCACTATATAACTAAGATATAGTTGAAAGTGGCGTTAAACACCAATCAACCATGTATCAAACAACCAATCAATTAGTCCTTCACAAATGAAACTACCTGCCACTATATAACTAAGATATAGTTGAAAGTGGCGTTAAACACCAATCAACCATGTATCAAACAACCCATCAACTAGTCCTTCACAAATGAAACTACCTGCCACTATATAACTAAGATATAGTTGAAAGTGGCGTTAAACACCAATCAACATGTATCAAACAACCAATCAATTAGTCCTTCACAAATGAAACTACCTGCCACTATATAACTAAGATATAGTTGAAAGTGGGCGTTAAGCACCAATCAACCATGTATCAAACAACCCAATCAACTAGTCCTTCACAATGAAACTACCCTGCCACTATA